>CP125974.1:42207993-42552006 GCA_030063025.1 Avena longiglumis | reverse complement strand
CCGGGGCACAAGGCCCCATAAGGCTGACCCGATCCTAGAGAGTTTAAATACGTTTTAAACTAGAGATAGGGTTTCTAGAGGAGAGTCCATGTCCCCTCCTTATCCTTTGGGCTTGGGGAGGGGATGAATACGCCTCCCCCCTCTATAAAGAGGTGGGCGCTAACTTCCACACCTCTCCTCCAAACCTAGCCATGCTGCTAGCTTTCCTCTCTCCTCCATTGTTTGTGGCGAAGCCTGCTGAAATTCTCCATATATACACTGCATAGTAGTATTTGTAGATCCAATCTCTCCACCATACTTTGGTCAGGAAGGAGGAGGCAGTCAGTCTTTGCGTGTGCTCCTCTTGGGCACCGCCACTTGTGCTAGATCGGATCGGATCATGAGGAGGGAAGCGAAATCTGACCATCACTACGTTAAATGAACGTTAGAAGCATCTTGAATCTTCAGGTATGAAGATCCTAATCCAATCTCGTTGATTGCATCTGGGTAGATCTTGGCTTTCCTAGTAGCCATCCGTAGAAATTTTGGTTTACTATGCATGAAACCCTTGGTGGTACTTCGAGCTGGTCATGCGTAGATGTGTTTCCGCAGTAGAGCATAACATGGTTGTTGCGGTTGATGTTTCTGTTGCAAACCTCTTGTTTGTTCTTCTTGACGGGGGATAGTGAGATTGGGCGGTGGCCAACCTGCGTCGTTCATGAGACAAGCTCACTTGTGTAGCTTGTTTCACACATCTTGGTGGTGGATGTCGTTTCTCCTTATGAACTGTCATGGGATTAACTTGGGAGTTTGTAGCCATAATATCATAGTTGTGGCTTTCCGTGGTAAGAATGGTTCTTAGCATCTACTCGCATAAACTCACGTAAAACATGCAACAACAAAATGAAGCGTCTAACATTTTTGCAGGGGTATTTCGTGATATGGTATGGCCCAAGATGTGATGTGTATATTGTACGATGATCATGTTTTGTAATGTTTCACGACTTGCATGTCGATGAGTACACAACGGCGGGAGCCATATGGTTGTCTTTATAATTGTGTATGACCCTCGAGTCCAACTTCTTTATACGCCCATGTAATGAAGCTTTACTTTATCGCTATAGTTAGCTTAAGAAGTTGTAGTTGTTATTCGTGGTGGAGGCAATCATGGTGGAGGATGGAGATCATGCCAAAGCGTTGACAAGATGGAGATCATTAACGAAGTTGGCTATACCATGTCACATAAAGTTATATGCATGTGATGTTTGTCCTATGTATCTTATTACCTTAGAGTCGTGACTGGTGCATTTATAAGATGATTACTCACTTAAAGATCAAGATAAAAAGCATGTTCTCCTGCAAGTATGCACCGTTCTGCGAAGTTAAATGGTCATCCATCACGTGATGATGGGGTGCTTTATAGACTTACGCTCACATGGCGGGGTGCAAGCCGGGTTTACACACCTGTGATACTTGGGTCCTAGCTCGGCTTGTGAGCCTAGCATGTGGATGCATACGGCCTCGGAACACAAGAACCGAAAGGTTAAGCGCGGAGTCATATAAGGAGTATTATGATGGGCACTTTGTTGTCCACCATTGTAAACCACATCTGCTTCGTGATGATCGGATTGGGTGTGGTGAATTTGGATCGTGTTCACTAAACTTGACTTGAGGGATGTTGAATTTAGTGGGAGTTCATCTAGTAATTTGATTAAACTGAACTATTTATCATGAACATAGTCTAAGTTGTACTTACACAAATACCATGAATCACATGGCCAAGTCCAACTTCAACTTCAAAACGTTTCTTTGAGAAGAAGCTTTTAAACAATGGGTCTAACTTCACCAATTGGTTCAAGCAATCTAGAATCATTCTGTCACATGGGACAAAGGACTATGTCCTTGGGAAAGCGTTAGGTGACCTACCCCTGTCTTTACTAATGCGATGCCGGCTGATGAGAAAGTTGTCTATCGATCCGGCAAAGATGATTATGGTGTGATTAAGAGCACCGCTGTTGTTTTGCTATGGAACCGGAGATCTTAAAATCGTTTTTGAAAGAGTATCCGGACCCTTCGAGATTCCTTCAGAGCCGAAAACCATCATTGGACTGATCCCGTTAAAGAGATATGAGATCTCCTCGAAGTTCTTTAAGCGCAAGATGGAGGAAGGGAGTTCACGCTAGTGAGTTAACCTGACATAGTGTAGACTGCCTGCCACACTCAACGCCGAACAGCTGGAATACTGCGATTCCCGGTGAGCCTGCCAAAGATTGTGAGGTTACGCAATCACTCCTCCCGACTACAAAAGTTTTGTAGTGACTCATAATCAGATTGGTTCCATTAATACTGACACGACTCTTCCATAAAAGTCAAGGCTGCGGAAGCGTGGGACATCAAGAAGGATAATCATGTGTTGATGGTCAACAAGCCCCTCCTTTAAGAAAGGTGAGGGAGCAAAGAAGCTCCTTCAAGAAGCTGGGGGCGTGGCCCATAATGCCCTGGCGAGAAGAAGCTCGGGGTCTAGTCCTAAGCCGACACCTTTGAGTGCTTCTATTGCAAGGACAGGGTCAATTGAGCCTGGCGTGTCAGAAGTACTTGGCGGACAAGAAGGCTGGCACCATCAAAGAGTATATTTGATATATATGTTATTGATATTTTCCTTACTAGCCTCGTTGCTAGTGCCGGGTATTTTGATACCGGGATTCGATTTGTAATATTTGTAACTTTCGAAGCAGGAGCCTACGGAATGACGCAAGCGCTTGCAAGGGATAATTGACGATGTAACGTTGACAGCAATGATCAAGAGTTGATGTGATGGCTGACGCTTGCGACGCTCCTTAGTTTTACCGCCAGATTAGTTTTAAACCTTAATAAATGTTATTATGTGCTGTGTTGAGCATGAACATTATTTCGATCGTGTTTATTGCAAGACTTGTTATTCATTTAAATCGGAGAATAATGGTTGTTCTATTTATATGAGTAACATATTTTATGGTCATGCACCTCTTGTGAATGGTTTATTTCTTCTAAATCTCGAAAGGATGAAACACATCCATAACATTGAGGCTAAGAGATGCAAAGTAGATGGTGATAATACTCACTTATTTGTGGCAGCACTATCGGTTTCCAGGTCATATTGGTGTAGTTTACGAAGAAACTCCATTCTGATGGACTTTGGAGTCTCTTGATTTTGAATCATTTGACACATGCTAACCATGCCTCATGGGCAAGATGATCAAAACCCATTCTCCGGTTTAATGGAGCGAGCAACGGACTTGTTGGAAATCATACATACCGATGTATGCGGACCGATGAGTGTTTCGACGGTGGATATCGCTATTTCCTCACTTTTACCGATGACTTAAGTAGATATGGGTATATCTATTTAATGAAACATAAATCTGAAACATTTGAAAGTTCAAGGAATTTCGAATGAAGTGGAGAACCATCGTAATGAAAGATTAAGTTTCTACGATCCGATCGTGGAGGTGAATATTTGAGTTATGATTTTCTCACGCATCTTAAAAGCAAGTGGAATCGCTTCACAACTCACGCCACGAACACCACAACAAGAATGGTGTGTTCTGAATGGAATCGAACCCTATTAGATATGGTCCCATCAATGATGTCTCTTACTGATTTGCCGTTATCATTTTGGGGTTATGCATTAGAAACCGCTGCATTCACTTTAAATAGGGCTCCATCTAAATCCGCTGAGATGACACCGTATGAACCTGTGGTTTGGTGCTAAACCTAAGTTGTCATTTCTTAAAGTTTGGGGATGCGGTTTACGCCAAGAAGTTGATGCCTTAGCAAGAACCCAAAGCTGAGAAATGCGTATTCATAGGATACCCTAAGGAAACTATTGGGTATACCTTCTATCACGTAATCAAGGCAAAGTGTTTGTCGTCAAAGAACGTGTTCCTTTCTTGAGAAGGAGTTTCTCTCGAAGAAGTGAGTGGGAGGAAAGTAGAGCTTGACGAGGTTATTGAACCTTCTCTTGAATTGAGAGTAGCACAACACCCGAAATTGTTCCAGGTCACTAACGATAGAGGAAGCTAATGACAAGGATCATGAAGCTTGGACGATGTCGCCATCGAACGTCAGTCGACAAGGTCGCGTGCCCCTCTGGTGAATGCGGCAACCCTGTCTTGGTTGTCTTGTTGGTAGAAGACCGTGAACCACGAACTATGAGGAAGCGATGATGAGCCCGTGACTAGAAATGGTCGAAGCCATGAAATCCGAATTGGGATCCATGAGCCAAAACCAAGTATGGACTTTGGTGGATCCTCCTAGCGTAATCAAAAGGGCCGTACGTTGAGTGCAAATTTATATTCAAGAATAAAACGGACGCGGATGGTAATGTTACTGGCCTATAAAGCACTATTGTCGCAAAAGGTTTTCGACAAGTTCAAGGTGTTGACTACGATGAGACTTTCTCTCCCGTAGCGATGTTTAAGTCCATTCGGATTTTATTAGCAATTGTCGCGCTTCATGATTATGAAATATGGCGATGGATGTCAAGATCGCTTCTCAATGGGAACATTGATGAAGAGTTGTATATGATGCAACCAAGGTTTTGTCGATCCTAAGGATGCTAGTAAAGTATGCAAACTTCAGTTCCATTTATGGATCAAGCAAGCATCTCGAGTTGAACCTTCGTTTTGATCAAGTGATCAAGAGTTTTGGATTTGTTCCAAATTGCTCTGATTGTATCTACAAGAAAGTGAGTGGGAGCTCGGTGACGCTTCTCGTATGTGGATGACATATTGATTATCTGGAAATGACATCAACATGCTTAACGATGTGAAGAGTTATTTGAACAAGTGTTTTCAATGAAAGACCTAGGTGAAGTTGCTTATATATTGGGAATCAAAATCTATAGAGATGTACAAAGACGCCCGATAGCTTTAAGCGGTACATACCTAGACAAAGTTCGAGGTTCGTAATGGATAAGGCAAAGAAAGGTTCAGTGCCTATGTTGTCGTAAGATATTGAGCAAGGCTCGGTGTCCATCTGGTAAATGATAGGGAAGCTATGAGCAAAGTGCTTATGCCTCGGCCATAGGTTCCATCATGTATGCCATGTTGTGTACTAGACCGATGTGTCCAATGCTCTTAGTTTGATTTAGCAGATATCAAAGTGATCCAGAGTGGAACATCGACAGCCGTGAAGAACATCCTAAAGTACCTAAATAGAACTAAAGAAATGTTCTTAGTCTATGGGGTGATGAACAACTTGTCGTAAAGGTTACGCCGATGCTAGTTTAATCGACAAGGATGATTCCAAATCTTTACGTGATACGTTTATATTTTGAATGGAGGAGTGAGCCAGAGAAGTCGCAAGCAAAGCGTGATCGCGGGATCTACAGTGGAAGCGGAATACATGGCCGCCGCAGGCCAAGTGAAGGAGTTTGATCGTAAACTTCATCACTGAGCTTGGCGTGGTTCCAAGTGCATTGACCCACCGAGATATTGTGTGACAACATCGCGCCATAGCACTCGCTAAGGAACCAAGATATCATCCAAAGACCAAGCATATCAACAAGTTTCATATAATCCGAGATTATATAGCGATGGAGATCAAGATTAGCAAAGTACATACGGACCTGAATGTCGCAGATCCATTGACTAAACCTCTTCCACGTGTAAAACATGATCAACACCTCTGCCATGGGTGTGAGATTGTTGCCGCATGTAAACTAGATTATTGACTCTACCGCAAGTGGGAGACTGGAATTATGCCCTAGAGGCAATAATAAAGATGTTATTATTATAATTCTTGTTCATGATAAAGTTTATATTCCATGCTAGAATTGTATTAAGCGGAAACATTAATACTTGTGTGGTTTGTGAACAACACCGTGTCCCCGGTACGCCTCTAAGGACTAGCTCATTGATCAATGATGGTTAAGGTTTCCAACCATAGACATGAGTTGTCAATTGATAATGAGATCATATCATTGGGAGAATGATATGATGGACCCAAACTAAGCGAAGCAATTAGATCGCTTCATCGGTTCATCTTTGCGGCTTTTCCTATGTCAAATATTGTATTCCTTAGACCATGAGATAATGCAACTCCTGTACCTAAGAAAGCTTTGAGGTCATCAAACGTCATCCTATGAGAGGGTGATCATAAAGGTGTCTCTCAGTGATCGAAAGTATCTCAAGGTTGTATGTATCGAGATGGAATTTGTCCTCCCAAGTCGGAGAGATATACTTCGGCCCACTTTAATCGATATCAACACCGCTGCAAGCATGTGGTTAAGGAGTTAATCACAAAGTGATATCGGATTACGGAACGAGTAAAGTACTTGTCGTGAACGGATTGAACTAGGTATGACTGCATCGACGATCAATCTCGCAAGTAAAATATCGCGAGACTAAGGGAATATATATATGGGATTGATTGAATCCTGGCATCGTGGTTCATCCGATATGATCATCGATGAATGTGTGGAGTCAATATGGGTGCCCAAACCTCACTGTTGATTATTGATAGAAGATCATGTCTCATATTCTCGAACCCAGGTCACACACTTAACGATCTCGACGCTAGGATAGATTGGATAATTGGTTTATGAATTTTTGTTCGAGTCTGGATGGGATCCGGACATCAGAGGTTCCTTAATGGTACGAGAATAAGATTCACATAAGGCAAAGGCAGTTTTGGAGTTCGGAATTATTCCAAGTTAATCAGATTTTAACGAAGCTTGAACCTTCCTAAGGGGACCAACGTGGCCCCACCTTCCGGGAGGGGCATGGGCCTATGAGGGAGTGTCTCAAGCATTGGGCCAGGGCACAAGGCCCCATAGGGCCCACCGATCCTAGAGAGTTTAAATCGCTTAAACTAGAGATAGGGTTTCTAGAAGAGGAGAGTCCACGCCCCACTCCTTATCCTTTGGGCTTGGGAGGCTAAGGGCCTCCATATAAAGAGGGTGCGCACCAACCCCCACACCTCTCTCCTCCAAACCCTAGCCGCCTTGCTAGCTTTCCTCTCTCCTCCCGATCGCTTGTAGGCTAAGCCTCCGCAGAAATTCTCCACCATATACACCACGCCGTGTTGTAGATCCAATCTATCTCTCCACCATACTTGCTGGTCCAAGGAAGGAGGAGACGCCGAGGTGCTGCACGCAGCATCTCACGGAGGCACCGCCACTTGTGGTGCTAGATCGATCGGATTGCGAGGAGGAGAAGCGACACGATTACATCACCCACGCTCGATTTAACGCTCATTGCGCGAATCTTCAAGGGTATGAAGATCTAATCCAATCTCTCGTTGATTGCATCTCCTAGATTAGATCTTGGCTTTCCTCCGCTCGCATCCGTAGAAAATTTTGATTTACTATGCCACTAAAACCCTTCGTGCCTGTACTAGCGCCTATAAATAAATACGAGGTACACAATCACCAAAAATACTTAACTAGATCTATTTATCACAAGG
Source organism: Avena longiglumis (assembly GCA_030063025.1). Lineage (NCBI taxonomy): Eukaryota > Viridiplantae > Streptophyta > Magnoliopsida > Poales > Poaceae > Avena > Avena longiglumis. The sequence goes on along the minus strand of CP125974.1, from coordinate 42,544,581 downwards.
TTTTTACTAGATGATCTAGCATCATCACAAACATCACAAAGATTAAGGCAATAGTTTTATTTCTTTTATTTTAGAAAAGTAATTTTACTCATTGAAAAACTACTTAAGATTTAATATTCTCCAACTAAAACATGGGATCATGTTGACACATGTCATCACCACATATTTCAAAGATTTGGGAATGTGATTTAAAGTGGTGTCACAATTTAATAAGTTTTAACCTTTTATTTTAATTAATTAAAGTGACTAGAAATGCCTATGGGCATTCTTTATTACTTGTCCAATATTTCGCAAGTAAACCTAGATATTTTTATATATTCGACATGTCTTGTTAAATGTGAATTTTGAGAGTTGGAATCAACTCAAAAGCTATTGTGGTTGAATTTTGAAAATGTTTGAATGCGTAAAAGCTTTTGCCTTGTTATTTTTACTATAGGTGACCTACAAACTAAATGATTTGAATCCAACGCTTGGATTAAGAATTTCAAGACCTTCTAGCAAATTTGGTTTGATGCAATTTGGTTTAGTAAATCGATCCGGGTTGATTTTTGAATCTCGACACAACTAAGTTTGAAACTAAATTAATAAACCTAGATTTGAACCACTGGTCGCGGAAGTTAATCGGGCCGCCCACACACAGATGCACGCTGGTGGGTTTATGAATGTACCCACCATTCAGGAGACATGGGGTGCGAAGGCACGGGCAATCTAGACCATACAATCAACATCTAATCCAACCACGAGGCTTGTCGTCTCCGGGCAACGCCAAGCAGATCGAACCCCTAGCGGCTGGGGGATCTGGGGCTCACCGGCTCAGCGAGGGTCGGCAGGGGCGAACGATTTAAGTCGACGACGGCGATCCTCCCGTACCGGCAGCTTCTCGGGCGGCCCAATCGGCTCCTCTTCTCCTCCTCCACGGCACTCAGAAAATTCCTACGACCGCTTTTTGATCCGGGATGAGGTGGGGTGGTTTTGAGAGAGGAAGTGTGTTGGTGTGCTGAAATCGAACAAGGGTGGCCTCTATTTATAGTGAAGCGAGGACCGGAAGGCTGTGGATCTCGTCGTGGTAGTCGCCACAGGAGATAATGGCATGGGCATGAGGGACGGTGTGTTCCCGAAAGCGACGAGGGCGCGGTGTGCGTGCTTATGTCGGCGCGGTGCTCGCACGCCTCGGCATGCTCGCAGAGAGGTTGGGCATGCTCGCCGAGTGGTCCATGGGTCCGCAACGCTTGGGCATTAGAAAGGGGTGGCGTGACGGTCGTTGTCCCGCATAAGGTTGGAGAGGCTAGGATGCTCCTAGCTGGCTATCGACAATGGGGAAGCCGTTTGGGGCTTGGCATGCTCACCGTTGATGGCAATGGCAAGCTTACAATGGTGCTAGAGCTTGTTAAATGAACTAGATGATCTACTAAGAGTGTGTTGTGAGCTAGAAAGGGAACAAGTTAGGCAAAAACACTGCTCACTATAGTGTTTGATGTTTGTTTGATTTGTGTTTACAAGGTGTTTGATGAAATGGCCGAAAGAGATTTGAATTTGAATATTTGGTTGAAACTCGGTGGGTGTACTAGTCACATACTAGGTAGTATCCGGGTTAGTTGGTTTTGTCAAGGTGCATTAGTTTGGTTGGTTTTGAGAATTGGTGATCTTCACATATGTTATAGATTCAATTTTGAATTGTCATTTGAATCAAGTTGCCAAATGTTTCTGTGAGTTTGAAAGGTGGGCTTGGGTTCACTTTTCACTTGGTCTAGCAAGGGGTGAAAAGAAATGGAATTGTTTCTGTTTGAAATCTTGGACTAGAAACACTCAAAGTGGCCTAGTGAGCAAGATTGGCAAAAATGACCATTTGCTTATTTTGTTTGTTTTTGAATTTCTTTTGATTTGTTTCTGCTTTGAAATGATTTACATGATGTTGTTTTCATCTTTAAACCATTCCTTGCTATTTACAACAATCACACAAGTCCATTCATGCATTCATACATTCATCACAAACACACATGCATTCATATTGATTTTAATTAACAAAAGTTTTTGTTAACCCTAATTTTGGTGATTGGAATTTGATAACCTTGATCAATATTTTTGGGATGTTACAAACCTTCCCTCCTTAAACAAAATCTCTTCCCGAGATTTGAGAAAGAAGAAAAAGAAAAGTGGGATTTAAAGAGACCTAGAAACTCTGTCTTGATGTGATCTTCGCTCCTGTGTAGCTTCTTCTTCAAAGGTGGTTTCCAATCGATCTTGAAAACTTGATACTCGGTCCCGTGGTTCAAAGCCTCCAAAATATGGATGGGTACTTCAGATATGTCAGTCATCGCTGATCTCTATGGTTCTGATCAATGTTCTTGAAAACTTCAGCCTTCTCCGAGACTTCTAGGCATTTGAAGTAACGATATATGGAACACATTATGCATCACGACATCTCCTCCGAAGTTCCAGCTGATACGATACTTCTCATTGACGATTCGTAATCTTGAAGGCCCGATATATCCGGGGCTAACTTTCCTTTCAGCTGGAAACGTTGCATTCCCTTCAAAGACGACACTTTGAGATACACAAAATCTCCGATATTGAAAGCGAGGTCTCAATGTCTCTTGTCGGCATAACTCTTCTGTCTGGATTGGGCGGTCTTGAGGTGTCCATGGATCTTGTGAACTTTATCTTTTGCTTCCCGTAGGATGTCGGGTCCGAAAATCTGACTCTCTCCTACTTCTGACCAATTGAAAGGGGTACGATACATCCTTCCATACATGAATTCAAATGTGGACATTTGCAAACTAGCTTGATAACTGTTGTTGTACGAAAATTCTACGAACGGCACACAATCTTCCCATTTTGATCCATACTCTAGTACACAGGCTCTCAACATATCTTCGAGTATTTGATTTACTCGCTCTGTTTGTCCATTAGTCCGAGGGTGATAAATCGTGGCCGAAATCTAGTCGGGTTCCTAATCCTTCTTGGACTTTCTTCCAAAATCTAGAGGTAAACTGGGTTCCTCGATCCGACACGATGTTCTTGGGGACTCCGTGCAAACTAACAATTCTAACAATGTACAATTCTGCTAGCTTCGAACTTTGGTAAGTGGTCTTGACTGGTAAGAAATGGGCGACTTTGGACAATCTATCAACTATGACCCAAATAGAGTCATTTCCCCTACTAGAAGTAAGCAAACCGATGATAAAGTCTATTCCAACTGAATCCCATTTCCATTCCGGAATCTGCAATGGTTGCAACAGTCCCGCGGGTCTCTGATGTCCTGCCTCAACTCTCTGAAAGATATCACACTTGGCTATGTAGCCTCCGATTTCTCTCTTCATCTTATGCCACCAAAATTGCTCTTTTAAATCTTGATACATATTTGTTCCTCCGGGATGGATAGAATAAATAGTATCATGGGCCTCTTTCAATGGCACAACAAGTGAGCGCTCAAAAACGCCGGAGGAGGCGCGGGAGGCAGATCTATGGCACAAATGCGGTCGAAGCGGGACGGCGGGCGAAGTCGCGGCGCAAAATCTTTTGACGATGGCGCGGTGGGAAAATGGAGGCGGGCGCGGGTGAAGTTTCAGCCATTAGCAGACGCGCTGGGAGAAGATGCCACGCGTTGTAACGCGAACGCCACATTTGGCGCCCGAATAGTGCAAAACATCGCCCCAAAAGTTTGCAGCCCGCGTTTACAATGGTCCGAGGGAGGTTTTTTCTCCGTATACCGTATATCGACGCTTTTTTAGCGCCGATATAGCGTTTGCTGGAGATGTTCAGACATATGTTATATGATACCATATCATATTATGATACCACTAGCACCTCTATTTTCATTAATTGTCGTGCGACATCATCATATTGCCAAGACATCATGCATGATACACCTTATGATACTACCACTAGGACCAGCCTAAGAGTCGCCGTAATAATATGTCCTTTACCACTCCATTTTGTTTTCCTTCTTTGGAATGCTGGTCTAGATCTATTTTGGGAAAGGATCGGTGAAGTGGTGACCTGCCGTACATCGACTGTTGTTCATGGAGGTGTTTTAAAGCTGCTAGATTGCGAGTTGTGAGCCTGTGACCGCTTAAGTGGTGACTGCTCAGTGTGTTATTTTCTTCACAAAATAAAATAAAATAAATTTAAACATACTGACACCGACGTACTGATTTTGTTATTGTTTGTGGCTCTATTGTTTTCTTCTTGGCCATATCCCCTTCCACTAAGTTTTTTCTCTCATCTTCCTCGTTGTTTTTTCTTGCTTTCTAAATAGATCCACTGCGAGGGAGGCCCTCACCTTATCCCCTCCCCTTGAAAGTCGCCGCTGTTGCACCGGCTCCTTCCCCCTCTTCTTCGGCGGCTTTGCCGACCGGAGGGGATGCAGAGAAGGAGGCCAGGCCCCTATAGTTAGGTTAGGTCCTAGTAGGTGTATGCGGATATGTGTCGCGTCGTGGCATTTTGTCGGGAGACGGCGAGATCCTTGGGCTCGGATCTGCTCAGCGGTGATGCTTCTACCTCTTGGTGCTCCGGTGGCTGCAATGAGGTGATGAAGCGCCTACCATCGCAACTTCTCTAATAAAGAGCCTATTTGGTGCCTTCCTCGATTCAAGATGTGTTGTTGGATTGTTCTTCTTGTTCGCCATGGAGGGGGAGAAAAGGAATCCAGTGGAGGTTGCAATGCTGCTATGCTTTTCCTAGCCGACCGAGGGGGGGGGAGTGATGACCCACAAGTATAGGGGGGGTATCTTAGTACTTTCGATAAATAGGAGTGTCGATCCGAACGAGGAGCAGAAGGTGTTGACTAGTGGTATGGAGCAGGAAATCTCTGTAAATACTTAGCAAACGGATTTTTAGGGGTTTTCTGATAAGGAAACAAAACGAAGTGCAAGTAATAAAGACAATGAACAAACGTATCAAGTGGCCCAATACTTTCTTAGCAAAGGACACGCCAGTGGGAATACTTATAAGGACCAAACGTTCTCGGGGACACATGGGAATTCTGTCAAGTGCTTTCGCTTCATATAGGTAAGTACTCTTCTTTGGTGTTGTAAGTGTTGTGTGGGTGAACCTGTGCTAATGCACCAACCTTACTTGGACTAATACATACTTGTTATTAAACCCCTACATCCGCATCACAGGAAAGTAATTAAGATATAAACCTAACCACAAACTTTAAACTCGAGATCCTACACTCCCTTATGCAAAGGTATCCTAACGGGGTCCGTGTCTCACTCCCAAGAACCCCACAATTAGTAGCCAAATACACAATGCATTCCCCTAGGCCCATAAATTGTGAAGTATCATATAGTCGATGTTCACATGACACCACTAGAAGAATAGCACCACGACTTAAATACTAAACCATTGAATAATAACTCAACAAATCCACTACTAACAACATGACTTCTCCCATGACCTCAAGAACCGAATCTAACTACTCACAATACATCATACTTGATAACAATCAATATAAACAAAAATCAAATGGTTCCACTCACAAGCATCAACTACAATAGTAATTAACACCAGGAAAGTTTCCCCTAAGAACTAATGCAAGATCCAACACAATTGTTACAGCGGGATGGAGTGGTGATGATGGTGCTGGTGGAGATGATGGTGTGGGTGATGATGATGATGATCCCGATGAAGCCTAGCTTGATGACGGTGTTGATGGCGACGATATCCCCTCTCCGGGAAGGGATTTCCCCGGCAGAAATCTGTCTGCTAGAGAGTTCTTTATCTCTCGGTGTTTTCCGCCCCGCAGAGGCGGCGGAAATCTTTCTGTGGTCGCTCCCCTGGTGTTAGGGTTCCATGAGGAAGATATAGGCGAGAGGGCGGAGTCAGGAGCCCGGCCAGGTGGGCCACACCTTCCCTAGGCACGAGTCAAGGTGAGCCCGCGCCTAGGGTATGTGGGCCCCTGTGGCCTAGCTACGCCTCCCCTTCTGGCTTCCTTCGTCTCCTGGGAAAATATAATTTTCCAATATTTTTCTGGTATTTTTATGATCTTTGCGAAATTGCATCAAAACACCTCTTTTTCCATCAGAAACCTGACTCCGGCAATTCATCCTCCAAGAATCATCCAACATGCAAAAACAGAGGAAAAGACATAAGTAACACCTCATAATAAGACATATATCAATGAATAGAGGCAAATTATGATATAGAATGGTGATGCAAATTGGACGTATCAACTCCCCCCAAGCTTAGACCTTCTCTTGTCCCTGTTTAAAACCGAGCTCAATAAACATGTCCACAGTGTTTATGGAGTGAAGTGTCGATAAAAGAATACGAACAAGAAGCATCACACTTACCATTACACAACTCATAGAAGATAGCAACTCACCATTATATAACTTATCTTGCAACGAGTACATGAGTCACAATAGAGATGCATAAATATAAATCATAATTGGAATTGGCAAACTTTGTTCCTGGTCAGAGAACAGCTGGAAAACAGCTTCACAAAAAGCTTTTGAAGAAGTTTTACAACAGAGCACTTTTGCTCAAAAAGGTTTTTCACAAAGATGGCTTTCAAAGTAATACTCAATAGATAAGATTCTTGTGCAAACAAGGAAGATAAAGGATATGATTGAATAAATCATCATATGAATGCTTGAAACACAACAACTCAAATGCTTGCTGGAGGTAGAGAGGAAGTAGGCTTATCGACTCAACTAAGTAGGAGAAAGGTCCCTTCATAGAGGAAGGGATTTCAAGTCATAAAGAGATTTCAAAAGATTATGGTACTTACTAGCTTTGAGCCCTCATTGACCCTATCATAAGCATCTTGAAATGATTAAGGTTAAAGTGAACAAGGATGGAGTATATGATCGATTTAAATATAAGTTGGCAATCTCAAGTCCCTTGAGTACGAGGCCGCTCCTGCTACTCAACTTTAGTTATCGGTAAGTTCTTATCATTGTAAGTACATGTGTATCATAAAGAATCGCTAACGGGTACCCTTGCACATGGTACAAGAGCTATCCCATAACCAAAATGGCAAGGCAAGGCATAATGAGCATCTCAACGATCTTTTTATTTACTATGTGCATAGCTTTTTATTGAGGATGCTTCATAGAATGCTCACTATGGTGATGCTGGAAGTTTCCACCATGATTAGGCATGGCTTACGCTAGCGGCCCAGGCGTTTCTCTAACACACATACATCACTCCATGGACTTACAAGTTCCCTCTTTATTTCACATCGTCGACATCCGCAAACAAAAGAGCATGATATCAACTATGTACAACGTACAAGTGCAATGTTGAAAGCATTCCCCATGATAGCATGGTTCTGCTAATTCCAACGTATAGGTGCAAGCATATACAACTTAGATGACACAATGGTTCAAGTCTATTAGGGGCAAGAAAATAAGGTGTGCCATCAAGTTCGTGAGAGCTTTACTAACTAGTTTTCACATAAAAAATAGTTTTTAATTCGAAAGATAGATGAAGCTTGAGGATTTGCTTGGAATAGCAATAATGCTAATAGATAGATAAGGTGGACACAAATGGCATAGGTTTTGGTTCAAAGGGGTTGGAAACATGAGAAGTATGCCTTCTCGAAACAGGTTTTTGGCTAGCAAGGTTGGGTAGCAAGCAAAAGAGTTGAAAGAATCAAGCAAACCTACAAGTGATAAAGCCAAACATGCAACCTTACTTGAAGACACAAAAGATCTTAAATAAAGAATACTAAGCTTATGAGCCAACAAAGAAGAAAGTAAATGATACAAAATACCTGTAAGCTTTTTCTCTTTTTTATTCCAAACCTAAAAAGTGTTACATCGACTGAGCTCGGTTTGCCAAAACCAATTTAGATTCACTTGATACTCCCAAAGTGATGCCAATACTGATCAACAAGATCCATCATATGATAGAGATTGCAAACTAAAATAAGAAGTGCAAAAAGTAAAAGATGAAACTTCTCATTAATATTCCATAAAGGCACTCACGCCAAGGGATACATAGATAATAAACTAAAGGAGAGATACTTCCACATGCAAACCAACCTATAAGATAACTTCTCTACCAAAGATATAGCTCTACTAAAAAGGTAAAAGATGAAAGATAATGATGGTGATATCGCGACATTCCCCCCAAGATTGGAACAAGCCAAGGGGATGTCAAACCTGATGACGAATTACTCCTTGGGTGGCGGTGTTCTCTTGTCATCATAAAACTTCCATGTCAAAGGTTCCCCATCCAAAAGGACGCCCTTGTCTCCGCAATCCTTAAACTAGCAGAGCTTATGCGATCAAATCTAGCCTCATACTCATAGTTTTGGTTTTGTATGTCGAGTTGTGCTTGTAATTGGTGGTCCGACGGAGCAAGAAGATTTCTTCTGAGCTCAAACCTCCTCCTCGTGTTTGGAGATGAGTTCGAACTTATCTTGTGAATAACATCCACTTCACGCTCGCCATCTTCTTGTACCAAAACATCCCGCCCAATGCTTCCATCTTGTCTTACAGAATGCCTTCTCCTTTAGGGCCTTGAACTTATTTCATCTGTACCTTCCCATCTTTGAGAATAAACTCCTTGGGATGGCTCCTCAACTCATACATGTACGGGTTGAGGACATCCGCAAAGGAATCCTCCATGGGTGATCCAGAGGAAGACATTGAAGCTGCAAAACTGAGAATTTGCCCGTAAAACAGATCAAACAAAACACGACGAGAACTTGATACAAGAACCTCAGAGATCCGGGGTATATATTACAGTTTCAATGCATAAGGAAGGTGCTGATACGAAAACAAGGCGGAGGCGAAGCTCGGGGGTGCTCACACCCCCTCCAGGCACGGGGCAAGGTGGGCCTCCGCCTGGGGTGGGTTTGGCTACCCCGGCCTCCGTTTCCTCCTCTATTCTATCTCGTAACTTCCCTTATGTAATAAAAACACCAAAAAATATAAAAAGATTAGGATTTCACGAACCTTATGTTTTCACCACTTTTACCTATTCAAAAACAAACTCTACAGTTTCCTGGTGTTTGGTTTCTAATAAATTCTTCCAGAGTCACCATTTGAATAATATCAACATCTTCATTATAAGAGTCTCTAGAAATATAATGTTTTAATCTTTGACCATTCACCACCTGTGTTGTGTCATCCTTCAAAGAAGATATTTTGATAGCACCTGCACGATATACTTCCTCAATAACAAGAGGTCCTTCCCATTTTGAGAGTAGTTTTCAAAAAAAATCGAGACGAGACCTAACAAAAGAACTTTCTCACCAACATGGAACTCCCTTTAGAATCCTCCTATCATGTCATATTTTTACATTTTCCTTAAAGAGTCTAGCATTTTCATAAGCTTCACTTCTCCACTCATCTAAGGTACTCATGTCAAACAATCTTTTATCACCAAAGAAGTTTAAAATCTCTATTCAACTCTTTCACCGCCTAATAAGCTTTGTGTTCTAATTCTAAAGGCAAGTGACAAGCTTTCCCATAGACCATTTTGTAAGGAGACGTCCACATAGGATTTTTATAAGCAGTTCTATAAGCCCATAAAGCGCCATACAACTTTTTAGCCCAATTTTTCCTAGATATATTAACAGCCTTTTGCAAGATAGATTTAATTTCCTATTGAAAGTTCTACTTGCCCACGTTTGGGGGTTATAAGGAGAAATTCTATGGTTTACATCATACTTAGCAAGAGTTCTCTAAAATCCCCATGAATAAAATGAGAGCCTCCATCATGAGATATCTAGGCACACCAAACCTAGGAAAAATAACATCCTTAAGCATTTTAAAGAGGTCTTACCATCAAGTTGTTTGTAGGTATGGCTTCTACCCACTTTGTAACATAGTCAACAGCAATAAGAATATGAGTATACCCTTTTGAACGAGGAAAATGACCCATAAAGTCAAATCCCCAACAATCAAAAGGTTCAATAACAAGAGAATAATTCATAGGCATTTCATTGCGTCTAGAAATGTTATCAACTCGTTGATATTCATCACATGCTAAGACAAACTTCCTTGCATCCTTGAAAAGGGTACGCCAATAAAATCTAGATTGTAAAACCTTTTCTGCAGTCCTATCCCTAGCATGATGTCCTCCATAAGCGTTGCCATGACATTTTCTCAATATCTCTTGTTGTTCATATTCTGGAAAACATCTTCGCATAATACCATCTCCTCCTTCTTTATATAAGTGTGGGTCATCCCAAAAGTAATGCCTTAGATCATAAAAGAATTTTCTTATTTGTTGAGCTATAAAAGTTGGAGGCAAATACTTGGAAACAATAAATTTAGCATAATCAGCATACCAAGGACTCTCATGACTTACCCTTATTAAGCCAACTTCTCATTTGGAAAACTATCATTAACAAAAGTAGGGTCAAAAGAAATGTTTTCCAAACGAGATAAATTTTAGCCATGTGATTTTCAGCACCTTTCCTATCTATAATATGCAGATCAAACTCTTGTAAAATCAACACCCATCTAATAAGCCTAGGCTTAGCATCCTTCTTTGTCATAAGGTACTTAATAGCAGATGATCAAGATGAATAGTGACATTTGAATCAACAATATAGGGTCTAAACTTATCACAGCAAAGATTACAGCTAAAAAACTTGTTCTCGTAGTAGTATAATTCTTTTGAGCAAGATCTAGTGTCTTGCTAGCATAACGGATAACATTCAACTTCTTATCAATACGCTGCCCAAGGACAACACCCACAACAAAATCACTAGCATCACACATAATTTCAAAAGGTAAACTAATCGTGGTTGAACAATAGGCTAGTCAAATCTTTCTTCAAAGTTTCAAAGCTCCTTAAAATCATCATCAAAACAAAAGGTACATCTTTTGAAGAAGATTGGTAAGGGCTTTGAAATTTTGGAGAAATCTTTAATAAACCTCCTATATAAACCAACATGACCAAGGATACTACGAATACCTTTTATATCTCTAGGGCAAGGCATCTTCTCAATTGCTTCAGCTTTTGGCTCTATCAACTTCAATTCCTCTTTAGAAATTTTGTGTCCAAGAACAATCCTTCATTAACCATGAAATGGCATTTCTCCCAATTAAGAACAAGGTTGGTTTCACATCTCTACAAAACTTTATCAAGGTTGTAAAACAGCTATCAAAAGAAGTCCCATAGATTTGAGAAATCGCCCATGAAAACCTCCACAATTTCTTCACAAAAACATGAAATATAGCGTATATACATCTCTGAAAGGTGGCAGGAGCATTACATAAACCAAAAGGCATACACCTATAAGCATAAGCACCATAAGCACAAGTGAAAGTGGTTTTCTCTTGATCTTGCGCTTTCACAGCAATTTGAGAGAACCTAGAATAACCATCAAGAAAACAAAAGTGAGTCTTTTTGGATAATCTCTCAAGCATTTGATCAATAAAGGGCAAAGGATAATGATCTTTCTTAGTAACTTTATTAACCTTTCTAAAATCAATGCACATCCTATACCCAACCACTACTCTCTAGGGTATAAGCTCATTATTTTCATTAGGCACAACGAAATTTCCCTTTCTTGGGAACACAATGAACAGGGCTAACCCATTGAATATCAGCAATAGGGTAAATAATACCAGCATCAAGGAGTTTTAATACCTCATTTCTTACCACATCCTTAATCCTAGGATTTAGACGACGTTGGTGCTCAACAACTAGTTTTGCATCAGGTTCTATATTAATAGCATGCTGACATATAGTAGGAGAAATCCCTTTCAGATCATCAAGAGTATAACACATAGCTCCTCGGTGTTTCTTCAGTATTTCCAATAACCTTTCCTGAAAGTTTAGAACTAATAATAACAGGATATACTTTCTTATCATCAAGATAAGCATACTTAATATCATCACGTAAAGGTTTTAATTCAAAAACAGGGTCCCCCTTAGGTGGTAGTGTGGTACCCAAATCTTCGATGTAGATTATGCTTGTTGTTAGGTCATCGAAGGAAAACCTCGTCAATCTCATTTCTTTCCTTCATGAAGACATCACTTTCATGATCTTCCATAAATTGTCATAAGGCATTGTTAGGAGCAAGAGAAATAGCAGAAAGTTTTTCAACCTTGAAATCCTCATTAGGCAATTCATTTTCATAAGGAGTTTTAGCAAATCTGGAAAAATTAAACTCACAAGACTCTCCATCAAACTTAGTCAAAACTTTTTCCTTCCTACAATCTATGATAGACCCACAAGTATTCAAGAAAGGCCTACCAAAGATAATAGGATAGGTTTTACTAGATTCAGAACCAAGTACTAGAAAATTAGCAGGATATTTAATCTTACCACAAAGAACCTCCACATCTCTTACAATGCCAATGGGACAGATCGCCTCTATTAGCAAGGTGAATAACCACATCAATGTCCTCAAGCTCACAAGGACCAATTTCATGCATAATTTCCCTATAAAACTCATAAGGAATAGCACTAGAACTATCTCCAATATCACATAAACCATAATAGCAATGATCACCAATTTTAATATGAAAGCACATGAACACTAGCTTTTCTAACTTTTCTAGGATGAGAGACAATATTAGAAGCATCTTCATAGAAGACAATATGCTCATCCTCTATATTTCTAGTGACAAGGTCTTTCACAATATCTACCAAAGGCTCAATACTAATTTGCTCATCGGGTTCCATAGTTTTCTTTGCACTTTTGCTAACCACATTAGCTATGATAGAATGCTCCTTTACCTTAGCAGGAAAAGGGTTGTCTCAACATAAGGCTCAGCAAAATAGGATCAACAAGACAAACTTCTACGCTAGTGGGAACATGGGTAACACTGTTTTATAAGGAGCATGGTACTTGTCCCACTTTCTTGTGAATTTCAATGTAAGAGGCAAAAACCTTAAAACACTTTGCAAGAACTTGAGAATCAAGACCATACTCATTACTAATATCACGGAAGTAATCAGTTCCCATAAAAGATTTAATGCATTCATAATCATAGTTTATACCTGACTTTCTTCCTTTGTCATTCTCCCAAGCTTCAGTGTTCTCTTGAATACAGTCTAAGAGATCCCATTTAGCTTCTTCCTTCATACGTATGAATGATCCAGCACAAGAATCATCTAGTAAATATTTATCATGAAGAGAAAGCCTAGCATAAAAGTTATTGATAATAATATTGTTATGGAGTTCATGAATAGGACATTTAAGCATTAGTAACTTCAATCTCCCCCAAGCTTGAGTTGTACTCTCTCCATCACGAGGCCAAAAGTTATATATAAGATTTCTATCCTTATGAATCTCCCTCGGAGGATAGAATTTAGAATAAAAGAGAGATGCCATTTCCTCCCATTCCATGGATTGTCCATTCTTCAGCAGCTTATACCATTCTTCAGCTCTCCCTTTCAAGGATATGGAGAGTAACTTCTTCTTCACCTGTTCAGTTGTGATACCTGCACACTTAAACAACCCGCATAATTCATGGATAAAAAGCAAGTGATCACCAGGATGGACAGTTCCATCCCCAAAATAATAATTATCCATAACACGATCAATAATACTTGTAGGTATCTTAAAAGGATTTATCTCAACAGGTGGTGGTTCATCTACTACCCTAACAGTGGTATTAGTTCTCCCAAACAGAAAACCAAGTGGGTTCTCCATATTGGAAACAAAGTAACAAACAAAAACAAAAAGCAATACTCACAGTAGAAGTTTCCTTTACCAGTTCCACTCTTCAATAGCGCTTCACTCCCCAGCAACGGCACCAAAAAATAGTCTTGATGACCCACAAGTATAGGGGGTGTATCGTAGTACTTTCGATAAATAGGAGTGTCGATCCCAACGAGGAGTAGAAGGTGTTGACTAGGGGTATGGAGCAGGAAATCTCTGTAAATACTTAGCAAACGGATTTTTAGGGGTTTTCTGATAAGGCAACAAAACAAAGTGCAAGTAATAAAGACAACGAACAAACGCAGCAAGTGGCTCAATCCTTTCTTAGCAAAGTACAAGCCGGTGGGAATACTTATAAGGACCAAACGTTCTCGAGGACACATGGGAATTCTGTCAAGTGCTTTCACTTCATATAGCTAAGTACTCTTCTTTGGTGTTGTAAGTGTTGTGTGGGTGAACCTGTGCTAATGCACCAACCTTACTTGGACTAATACATAGTTGTGATTAAACCCCCTGCAAACATCCGCAACTACAGGAAAGTAATTAAGATATAAACCTAACCACAACCTTAAACTCTGAGATCCTACACTCCTTTGCAAAGGTGTCCTAACGGGGTTCGTGTTTCACACCCAAGAACCCCACAATTAGTAGCCAAATACACAATGCATTCCCCTAGGCCCATAAATGGTGAAGTATCATGTAGTCGGCGTTCACATGACACCACTAGAAGAATAGCACCACAACTTAAATATTAAACCATTGAATAATAACTCAACACAAATCCACTACTAACAACATGACTTCTCCCATGTCCTCAAGAAATAAACGAACTACTCAAAAGACATCATATGGATCAAGATCAAAGATGATATGGTGATGGATAACAATCTGAATATAAACAAAAATCAAATGGTTCCACTCACAAACATCAACTACAATAGTAATTAACACCAGGAAAGTTTTCCCTAAGAACTAATGCAAGATCCAACACAATTGTTATAGTGGGATGAAGTGGTGATGATGGTGTTGGTGGAGATGATGGTGTGGATGATGATCCCGATGAAGCCTAGCTTGATGACGGTGTTGATGGCGACGATCTCCCCTCTCCCGGAAGGGATTTCCCAAAACTGCCACGGAGAGTTCTTTCTCTCGGTGTTTTCCACCCCGCAGAGGCGGCGGAAATCTTTCTGTGGTCGCTCCCCTGGTGTTAGGATTCCGTGAGAAAGATATAAGCGAGAGGGCGGCTGAGTCGGAGTGGGCCACACCGCCCTAGGAGCGGGCAGGGCCTAAGCCTAGGGGTGTGGCCCTCAGGCCCAGCTACGCCCCTTCGCTTCCTTCATCTTCTCGAAAATATAATTTTCCAATATTTTTCGTATTTTCGATCTTCGCGGTTGCATCAAAACACGCCTTTTTCCATCGTAAACCGACCGGCTCATCCTCCAAGAATCATCCAAAATGCAAAAACAGAGTAAAGTACATAAGTAACACCTCGTAATAAGACATATATCAATGAATAGAGGAAAATTATGATATAGAATAGTGATGCAAATTGACGATCAAGAAGCAAGTTGACGCTGTTCTCATCTCGCGGTTGGAGGTTGGTGCGGTCCTTCGCAGAGAGTAGTTGTTCTCCGGCCCTTGGTGGCGAGGGCAAGAGCCCAATTTGCATGGATGCGACTACCCTAGAGGCGAGCAGGTGCTCGTTGCTAGAGTGGTCATTGCTGTTTCTTGAGATCCATGGGAGTTCCTCGATGGCGACTCTCGATCGCTCGGTGAAATAAGCCTCGTTATTGGGGTTCTTCGAGTTGTTATTCTCCGCCTTCTCCCATCTATGGCGTGGAGTCAAGGAGGATCGACTATCATCTCCGCCGATAAATAACCTTCTGCAGGTGTCCTTCATCTTCCTCTTCCTCCAAAGGGTCGCAGTGGTTGCGCATGCCGGAGGAGATTGGGTGAGCAAGAGCGCCATGCAGCGGAGCTGGGAAGCGACTTTTTCGAGCATCACCTTGGCGGCAGGTGATAGCCGTCTGACATCCAAGGCCAGAACATGGCCTATCTATAAGCCGGCGAAGGGTCCCAGCATTTGCTCAAACCTCCTTGGTAAGGCCCTCGAGGTCGACAACAGACTCCTCGCCTTCGCAAGCAAGTGGTTTCTTCCCCGCTCGAGTTTGACGAAGGAAGTCGACTTCTTGCTCAAGTGGAGAAAGAGAATGATTGGTTTGCCACTTTTTATCCTTTAGTGAGATCTTTTCTACATATATCATGGACCTATGTTTTTCTTCCTCTTTTTTATGGGGTCCATTGTAATATTTGTACATCCATCGTGCGATTATTAATATGAAGCTTCCAGTCCCTTTGGGGACTCTCCTTTAAAAAAATAGATCCACTGCATGGTTAATTTGGCATGGCGATGGCTATAGCTAGTCAGACTTAAAAAATACCAATTTATGGATAATTGGAGATAGCTACCCGGTCGAAAATTCTTAGAGGATCTCTAGCTGTGGTTGCCAAATCTTTATAGGCACTGCCTTGTCTGTACACAATTTGGCAACTGCCGAACAAGTTCTATGATATGGGGGAGGGTGCCCCCTAGCCCCACCCCCGATAGGAACGCCTTCCCTCTTAACGTTGGTCTGCCTGCTTCGGTCACGCCGAGTAGGCCGCTGCCTGGCACCTCTTGAGTGCCACGTTGTTGGCAAGCTCCACATCTATGGACAACACCGTGAGACCGACATTGTTTGTGCTCCGTCGGCGCGTGTGGTGATGTACTGGACAAAGGGCACATAGTGGACGATTCGATCAAGGTTGTCGCATTGTGAACAAGACGGTGCCTCTTCCCGATCGCGCATGACGACATTGTGGAGGTCGCTTGGAGAGGTTGCTTGTGCCAGATCGTGACCTCGCTAGTTGTCGAGAGCGTGTCATCATGGATTTCCACCTCAAGTCGCCCATATCTAGCGTGGCGAATTCCTCCGCAATGATGCTAGAACAACGTCGAGTTGGCGAGTTGCTGGCAGGGTTAGGTGGCTCAGGACGATGCATCATGACCATAATGGGGTGAAAGACATGAAAGAGAGAGAGGAATAAATGAGAGAGAGGGATAGGTCGGAATGTAGAGGTTGACCGGTGGATCTATGGGCTACTGTCATCTGCAATTGTTGTGCCCGACGTCCTAGATGGGCACCCTATAGCCAGGGAGTGGGTTGGGTGCACATGACATAATCTAGAGACTGTCGGGACAAAACTAGACTTTGGGGTTTCTGACTATAAAGGAAATTTTGGCCGACCGTCCCCATGGCCCATTGGGGCATTGAGTTTACTTGAGATGCTCTTATCCTCTTACATTTGTAGGTATCATGATGTCCGGACCTGGCAGTTTTCCCGTTGATTTAAAAATAGATACTTTCTAATAATCTAAGAAATAACTAAACCTATATTTGGTGCAACAGAATTTATGCAGCAACATAGCGTAAAACATCGTATATTCGATGAAACGGTCAAGACATAACAATGACCAATTGCCAGTATGCAAAAACATAAAGTTTACCTGAATTTCCTTGTGCAGCACATATATGCTTGACATCGTTGTCAAGTGGCCACAGCATCAGTTCTTTAGGTATCCAAGGATGGAGAGGGACCAACGTCCATGCGTGGTCCATGTGATTAGGACCGCCGTGCAAGTTGTGATCTGAAAATCGTGTGATCTGTGTACAATATTGCTTAAGAAACTGTGAGCACAGGAAAAGATTTTTATCGTGTGGTTGCTAACAGGCCAGGGCGTACGTGTGGCTGCCGATGCATACGCAGCTCCTCGTTCCAAAAAGGTCTAAAATATACTTTTGCATATAGCATAAAGGTCTATGAGACGAGAGTAGCTGAGTGAGCCAAGTGGAGATGTGCTGCCCTTTTTTTTACAAGCAGAATTCAAGATTTATTATAGAAGCTCACCAAAAGTATAAATCAGCTCAAACATAATAAAAGTTACGTTAACATTCTAGATCATCTAACGATCACTATTACTGCTAGAGTGAGCTGCTGTCGCAACTCCCCTACAACCACATACCTAAGCCGGTATGGCATTGTTAATGACAGCCATAAGTTTTCATGTGCGTGTTCTTAAGGTTTAGCGTCCTACAATCGAAGTCATCGTTATTGCATCCATAAATTGATCTGAATCTTCTGACGGAGATCCACCACTCCATTGGAGCAGTGACCAAAAAATTTCACGCCCTCCTCAATTGCACCGGTGAGATAGTCTCCGACGAGTTAGACAAGGAGGCGAGTATACCTAATTTTTTGTCCCGCGCCACCACAACCACCATAGAATCACCGGCGATAACCAAACTCAAACATTAGGAACTTTACTACAACGCCGACTACATGTCCGAGGTCCCCACCCTCTCCATGTCGCTGGAGCGGTAATCATAGGATACGAAGACCTATAAACTCCTGGCCGGAGACGGGATGATAGCGGCCTTAGATCGTTGCCTTCTTACGTGGGAGGAGACGTCGTATTTGGCCTTGGTTTGCCCGTGTTGCCTTTTCAGCCGATTTTTCCATTTATTTCGTGTATGTTGTTATAAAAACAATTAATTCCCACATTTATGAAGAGTAACTTGGCGCTAAGCAAATTATTTCCTGGAAATATATAGCTTTCCCAATTGATATGTTTTGCATGACTAAAAAGATCACCAGCAGGACATAGAAAATAATCCAAGAGAGAGTGCTCCATGTGTTGCTCCAAATAAAACGCACTACTCGAACAAAAGGCGAAAGCTCCTCTCGCCACCACCCACACGGCCACGATCCTCACAGTCGCAGACATGTGGGCCTAAGCCAACAACCGGGCCCACATAAACAACTTTACTTGCTTCTCCTGGAGGCGCAGGTGCGGCCGTGCGGGACGCAGCAACGACTTGCAGCCTACGAGCACCCGGCGTTTGTACACCGCACACGCAGATGGACAGCGACGACCAGGTGATGTGGCGTTTCGGTGGGGCCCGCAACGTGGTGGGGCCGGGGCAATTCGTGGCCAAGGATCGCTCCCCGCGCGCTGACTGGGACCCGGACCGGCCGCGCCGGTCGCTGCGCACCGGCCTCCCCCGGTAAGGTAAACCACCTATATCACTTTGCTAAAGCACCCCCTAACCATCTCGTAACTACAACGAAGTTTACAGTATGACATGTTCCATTGTTGCAAATGGATGTGGATAATAATACCCGCATCATCCATTCCCCTCCCCTCCCCTCCCCTCCCTTGTCCCTTCTTGAAATTCATGGCATAGCAATTCACTAGGGGCAACGACAGCCCGATGCTCAACAGGGTCAACAAGTTGAAGATTGCCCCTGCTAATTATCCTTGCTTTGAAGGTTCATGTTTCATGTATTGCATAAGATATGATGATTCAACTATGCAAAAATAACAATTGACGGCACATCGCCATCGGAAGGAACTGGAAAAGGAGCGGGGATAATTTGGCTAGGTCACCAAAGCCACGTAGTTTTCTAGTTAGTCTAGTCGATCTTATTCATCTCTACGAGCACGATAGTCCAAACGACAGCCTCATCTAAGATCCAACATACTCATTGAACTTGTGTGGCCCTTGTTAGAATGCAGAAACTAAATTTAATTTGAGAGCCAAATCATCATGCTATACAAACATGGACCTGTGGCCAGTTTTTGGGATGCAAATTTTCAAAAGGAAATAAAACACACGCACAAAGGTGTACATCCAAGAAGGGCAGCACGACATCCACCTGACAGGTCCGACCCGTTTAGCGTCAGGGACCACGATGCAAATCCATGAAAGGCGTACGGGTCTGCCTGCACGAACGCGACGCTAAATGGGAGCAAATCTTTTCCCCCTTCCTAGCTTGAGTTGCCAACTCCACTTGTCGGATCTTGCCCCGTATGGAGCTCGCCGGAGCCGCGACCGCTCAGCCGCCGGAGTCACACGTGGCGCCGCCCCGTACGCCTCCGCAGCCGCCGGTGGAGGTGAAGTCGCGCGAGCTCCTAGTCCCCCCTCTTCCAAATCTCCTCTCTTCTCCCCCTTTCAGTTCGTCAAATGATATGCTTCTTGATTGTTTCCGCGATTTGATTCGGCGAAATGGTGCGGCTGCCTACGGTACAAGCATACCTGCGCTCTTTATCTTCTCCCTTGCGTGAAATTCGTAAATCTGTTAGGAACTGCGTCTATGTGCTTGCTTCAATCAGTTCACGCCAGTAGAGTTTATGGATTATTATCCGATTAGTGCCTCGAGATAAGGCATAATCGTGTAGTTGTAGCCGCCAATTGGTAACCTGGACATGCTCTGAATCTTATCTATGTACTCGTCCTGGTCGAATGTTTACTAATTTTGCAATTTCAGGGACGATCGACTAGAGTTAGGTTATATGGGCAACCTTTTGGATTTAGCTGGTTTTGCAGATGAAATTCCAACCCCGGGCTGTGTTTCACTGCTAGTACTAACAGTATGCCAGCATCCGTTGACTCTAGTTGTACATGAATTCGGGTGGGTAGATACAGAGATAGACGCATCAGACTATATTATAAAGCAGCTCTGGGCTACCAAAGAGGATTTCTGTGTCCAGGTATCCTGATCCGTTCCATCTTGGAGTCATCTAACTAAATGGAAACTCCTTAGAAAGTTTGCTGTTCTGATGCAAATTGCACTTTAGTTACTGTCTGTACTTTTGCAATTTCACTTTTAGGGGGTGATGGGTACTTTGGGTCAGGTAGATGGAGATCCATATTAAGTTTCCTACCTTGGGTCTAATGTTCTACTTGAGTTGTCACACCAACTTCTTTCTAGACG
The DNA here is from genome assembly GCA_030063025.1 of Avena longiglumis. Classification (NCBI taxonomy): domain Eukaryota; kingdom Viridiplantae; phylum Streptophyta; class Magnoliopsida; order Poales; family Poaceae; genus Avena; species Avena longiglumis. Next base: position 42,524,179 of record CP125974.1, on the reverse strand, counting down.
CACAATTACATTTCTAGTCAGATTTTTTTCATCCTATAGAGCTTTTCACAGTAGAACCTTAGATTGGTCCACATCAAACAATTGTAGTAGTATCATTTACGATGGTTGGGCTCAGTTAGAAGTACGAACTGAGAGTCTCCATTGTGCTGACTTTGGTCTCAAATTTCCTAAAATGTCGGGACAAATTTAATTTATATCTGAAAGTTGGACCCACAAACCTTAGTGTGATAGTGTCAAACAGCGAATTATTTTTGGTAACCATAGGCTGTAAGCTTTCAACGCTGTTAAAAGTACTCCTGTCTCGAATTCGATGTCGCAATTTTTTCTCGATTCGCATGTAAAACACGTCTAGATACATATCTAGAAAAACCTGTGACAAGTAATTTGGGACAGAGGGAGTACTAAACCTTGCTACTATACTACATCAGGAGAAAACTCTGGCAGAGACGCTGCATAAAAAGATATGTTGACAGCAAGAAAAACAATTGCCCATCATCCATATATTCAATGATGGAACAAGTTATGCTTTCATTTGGCTCATCTTTTTAACCTCATCACGTCTTACTGAATAAGATTTACACAAAAGAAGGTTTTCCTGGTTGCCAAAAATATATGCACGTGCGACGTATGTAGGAAGGCATTGAAGGTAGGAATTAGTTGTACCGAAATGGTATTGTAACTTTGTGTTGTTTAAGCAGATACTCCCTCCGATCCATATTACTTGTCATTGAAATGGATGTATCTAGCACTAAAATATATCTAGATACATCCATTTTAGTGACAAGTAATATGGATCGGAGGGAGTACTATTTTTGCGAAAGTCTTATAAATAAGTAATGCATAAAGGGCTTTTAATACTTGGGTTTAATATGTTATTGTTTGTTCTATTTTCCTTTCAAAGCATACTTGTTACTTTATGATTCATCTTGTTTTACTTACTCTTTGTTTAATCTTCAGGATTCATGCAAAGATACAGGAGACATGAGGATCACTGAGGAAAATCCATGCACGCCACAGAAGTTAAATCTTGGTCAAGCAAATAATGCTGGCCTTAATAGTTCCAGTGAGTGTGAGAACCAGACACTTAACGGTGATGAGATGACTGAACAAGAATCCAGATCGGAATCAGCTAAGAATGAGGGTGACGGATCAAGTGGAGAGAAGGTTCTGAAGAAGCCAGACAAGATTCTGCCATGTCCTCGTTGCAACAGCATGGATACAAAGTTCTGTTACTACAATAACTACAATGTCCACCAACCAAGGCACTTTTGCAGGGGTTGTCAAAGGTATTGGACGGCAGGTGGAAGCATGAGAAACCTCCCTGTAGGTGCTGGTAGGCGCAAGAGTAAGAGCTCCAGTGCAAATTGCCACAGCATATTGGTTCCAGGAAGCAACCTAGCCTGTCCTGGAAGCGATGCTTCTGCCATTGCATTGCCTATAAAAGGGAATCAACAAGCAGTTAAGTTTGGGTCTGATTCCCCTCTTTCTAACTCCACGGCTTCTGTGTTGGGAGCTGAAGTGCAGAATAAGAAGGACACCCCTGCCTCAACAGCACATTCCAGAAACGAAGAAAACCAGTCCTGCCCACCTTCAGCAACAACTCCAGATATTCCACGGACTGAGTCAGTTAAAGGAACAGTTAGTGGATATCAAAATGGAACTACTGTGGATTGCAATGGTGCAACTCCCATGCATCCTATACCATGCTTCCCTGGTCCACCTTTTGTGTACCCATGGAATCCAGCATGGAACGGTATACCTGCCATGGCAGCACCAGTATGCCCAGCCCCAGCTGAACCATCAAACTGTACGGAAAATGGCAATGGAGGTACTGTTCAGTGGAACTTCCCACCGATGGTGGCAGTACCAGGATTCTGCGGCACGCACATTCCTTTCCCACTAATGCCGCCTTCTGTCTGGCCATTGGTTTCTCCCTGGCCTAATGGTGCATGGAGCGCGCCATGGCTTGGATCTGGTTACAGCATCCCAGCAGCTCCTGCCACAAGCAGTAGCACATGTACAGACGGCGGCTCCCCAGTCCTCGGAAAACACTCGAGGGATTCCAATCCGCAAGGCGATGAAAAGGCAGAAAGATCCCTGTGGATTCCAAAAACACTCCGGATCGATGACCCCGAGGAAGCCGCGAAGAGCTCAATCTGGACCACCCTAGGGATCGAGCCTGGCAACCGTGGCATGTTCAGACCGTTCCAGTCGAAATCCGATGGCGGGGAGCAGATATCCAGCGCAGCTCGGGTCATGCAGGCTAACCCCGCAGCTCAATCACGCTTCCAGTCTTTCCAGGAAACGACGTGATATGGAACTTGTGCGGTATTTTTTCTCTTAATATCAAAAAATGTTGTAATCTGAACAATGATCGGCGACATAGATGTTACGTGACTGTGCTATCGGGAGAGCGTTCTCACATCTTTCTGTAATTTTTTCCTTGTAGAGCGTGTACCAGTCCCACTGGGTTCATGGTCAGGGGTTGCCAGCATGTATTTTGTTGTACAAGAATAATAATTGTGAATAGATTTGCTTAAATCCTGGTACTCTGCTTTCGGGGTCTCACCCAATGGCCATGACAGCATGACCTGTTAATGTATTCCAAGAGGTTCAGAAACACGAATCCGTGACGAGAAGTCCAACTCTGAAGAAGAAATCGGTAAACATTTCTTCGATTCTTGATGTTTGATGTTGCCTCTGTATATATTGCCATGAGTGTGTGGGTGAGTGATTAGCACTGAGCAAAAGCTGGCAGTGGTTGTGCTACTGGTATCTAGAAGCAGAACTGGTAGTGGTTGCTCACCTTGTGGCCTGCATTCTGATTAGTTGTGCCCCTCCCCTGTCTCTGTCTTTGGTCTACTACATCTACATGGTTGTACCGCCTTTACATCAACATCTGTAAGCTCAAGACTCCAAGTCGCAAAGTCCCCTTTTATGTATGTATGGTTCGGTAGTCTTCTTGTGGATGTGACAAGTGACTCGGCGCGGCGAATTCCGCGCGCCTTGTTTGCATTGTTTTATCATAATATCATCATCATCATCATCATCTTTTTTTTCAGTTCCATTTGCTTTGCTCTCCCGTTTCAAGTGCATCTTTTGTTCTTGACCCTAGTGCACTCCAATCAGGAGGAACTTGGAACGGATAATCTATCAAATGCCATCTTCCGCACCCAGTGTCTTCCATGTTGAAACTTGGAAGACAAGACGGTAGTGTTTGTCGTCAGTAGAGCATCCTCCTCCGTTGCTCGCCGTGTTAGTTTGTTATAACTGAATTTTAGTGGCGTGCCAGTGTACATTTGACTGGGTTGATGCAAGCTGTTACCAGCAGTATGACACTATCACTAATTCAGTAGCTTAGCTAGCATAGCAATGGGATCGACCATCCTAGCTAGTGGCTAGCCGCCAATGTTAGGCCCATGTTTGGAAGCAGTCAAAGTTCCAAGTAACCAAACCTGAAGCTGAAAAGCATATGTACTTCTTTCTGGCGTAACCAGCGTGTTAGTTTGACCCACACGCACGCACGCACGTACTGTGTATATAGTGGAGAAAGGGGGGGAGATTCCTCCGTCCTCCTCTCCGCTAGTGCCACACTTTGGCAGGCACTCGACCGACATATATCCCTAGCTAGGGAAGGCAGATGACACTACTACTGGGACTAGTTGTTTATGTGATCCCGAGCAGGAAGTGACGGATTAGTCAATCGTGCTCACCAGATCCAAGGCGATGAGCTCGCTCTCAACACCCGGCACCGCCGGAAAAAGAAGTAGGAGTAGAAAACGATAGATGCTTTTTGACACGCGGTCTTCTCCTTTTGGTCGGCAAGCGGCGGTGAGCTCGGCAGCTCGCCACCACCTGCGACCGATGCCTCCCCTCCCTTCTTAGTTTTGTGAAATAAGTGTATCTAGACATTTTTAGATCAATAAAAGGAGTCTACATACATTTCTTTTAAAAAAGCTAAAACATCTTATATTATAAAACAGAGAGAATAGTCAGATTTTAGTTCGAATTTAAACTGAAACCACGACAAGAACTATAGCACGGCACTACCAACTTGCCATGCAGAAACATGTCTTCTCGTCTGTATTAATCGGCGTTACATTTAGAAGAAGCAATACAAAGGAATTTTATACTTACTACTAATATAGAAGTAGGTAAAAGAATGACTCGGATGGGCAAAAGGTAACTACCCCCTACACGCTATCATCGACCGTATACAATCGGCTGCATCGTTGTTCACGGTGTGACAGTGATACGGGGTTGATCGACTACTACTACTACTACATATGTAGGTGGATATACCATGCGAAGCTGTGGTCACGTACTGTATTGCCGCTATATTTTATCTCTATCTATACCCTGGTGTATCGACACAGGGGTAGGCAGGCACGCATGGGAGATGGTTCAGTGCTCCTGTTTCTTCATCCATCATGCAAATTACCAATTCTGTCTGAGCTTCCGTACGTTCGCTTCCAATATATTAACTGAAACCTGCTTGCAGCATGCATCCCCAGCGAGCAAATGAGACTAGTTTGGCCTCACTTGATCAACAGCCAGCTCAATTTGATCTCGTGACCTGCCCATCAGGAAACAAGACAATGAACACATTTTGTACCAATCAATCACCAGTATATGAGTACTCCCTCCGTTTCAAAATATAAGATGTTTTTGCGCTGAAGTTTAATGTATCTGACATCTTTTAGACACTACATTAAAAAATGTCTAAATATATTATCTTTACAAAGCTAAAACGCCTTATATTATGAAACGGAGGAAGTAGTACTAAATTACTAATAGTACTAGTACTGACCAAGAAGTAGCTCTCGCCCATCTGCAGGCTCTGCATGAGGACGCCGTAGTCGTCGACGGGGACAAGGCCGCCACTGGAGTGGACGAGCACCACGTCCTGCCCAAACATGGACCGCAGGTCCATCGGCCCCCTCGGCACCTCCGTCGCAACTCCGTTGATGAACACAGTGATGCCCGCTGCAGATATGAATCGACAACAGTTAAATTAAGTTGTACAAAATTCAGTATGGACTTTATCGCCTATGTAGTGTCCTTGTTATACTAATTAAGACAAAGCAGCAAAAGATAACCATCTAGCTTTGCTGGAGATAAATTTTCAGTCTCCACAAGTTACATCTTATACAAACCTTGTTATAGTTTCATTTCTTATAATGGTACTAATGATCAAGAGGTCTCCCTTTTGATCTAGAAAAAGGTGTGATTCGGTGTCCCCTTTACTCCAAACTTATGAAACCGAAAACACGAGAACGGCCAGGATTGATTGAACGATACTTCTTCGTGCATTTCATATCGATCAATCCTGGCCAACCTTGTGTCTTCAATATATATGGTGGTTTGGAGTAGAGAGAGAACACCGAAGCAAAAGTCCTAGAAACATCAATTATCTGGCATAATATCCTATGCTCGTGCTAATGTGTTGTGTTCCCATGTTCCCAACATGCATGAGGGAAACATACTAGTTTTTGTTGTAGAAAACTCACATCTTGGATGTTTAATATGTTGCGTCCACACGTGTACGCTGTCAGCAATAGGAGAGAATCAAGTGTAGAATGCATCCTGGCTAATTTAGTACACTTGTACAACATAGTATAGAAATAGATGGGCCGGGTGTCTAATTCTCAGTCGACTGCATCCACATGCAACCCCATTTGCAACTAAAAAATCACAGTTGCAACCCTAATTGCAACTCGTAGGACACATAAATAGCGATGCAAATTCAGTGTATTAGAACCTAACTAGGCTCTAACTTAATTCTCTGTCACCGAGAAATAGCTAAAACTCAGTTAAAATTATGGTGAAGAAAAAGAACAAACTTCATTTACCGACCAAGGAAGACCCAACAGTTTTTAAGCTGGGAATTAGGACGAGGCCAAAAATTCGAGTGAAGATTCCGTGAATTAGCTTACATTATTCATGTGATTAATGAAATTGTTCATGATTAGAAAAAAGAATCCAGGAAACAAACATGCATTGACGACGGAGGACAGCGGGCCGGGGGACATGCATGCATGACGGGACTCACAAGGTTGGCACGAGTAGTAGAACTGCTGCTGCTGTGCCGCGGCCGCCGAAGCCGACGACCCGGACCCGCCGCCGCCGTCAACGTACCCCATCTGCCGCGAGATGGCGAACAGGTCGTCGCCACCGCCCCCGCACTCCACGTCCCCCATCATCCCGACGGACGGCGGCGAGGATGGCCAGGACGAGGAGGACGAGGACGAGCTGTACGCCGCGCCGCCGTGCGCGAACAGCCCCAGCGACGTCGAGCCGTGGCCTCCAGGCGCAGGTGGCGATCCAGAGGATGCCGTGGAGGCCTGTAGCGCCTGTGCCTGTGCCTGCGCCTGCGCCTGTGCCTGGAGCTGGCGCTGGCGGCGGCGGGAGCGGGAGCGGCGGTTCTGGAACCAGTAGAAGACGTTGGCGTCGCCGACTGCGCCGAAGCGCTCGAGGAGCTTGCGGATGCGGACGGTCTCGTCCTTGGGCGGGTTCACCATCCCGCTGTTGAAGATGGACTCCAGGATCAGTATCTGCTCCGGCTTCGGCGTCCACCGCGACCGCACCGGCTCCGCCGCCGCCTGCCCGTCTGGACTGTGGCCGCCGCCGTTCATCGCCGCGGTTAGCTAGCTAACTGGGGAATCGGAATACCGGACGGTGTGAGCGCGCGAGTGAGTGATGATGTTGCTTGGTGAGAAGACTGAGCTTCGGGCGCACTATATATATATAGTGTTGCTTGCTTTGCTCGCGCACACTAGCTTGAGCGAGAGGGGTAACATTCTTTGGATGGTGATTCAGCCGGTGAAGGACAAAAGAATCTTCACCGGTGCTCTCTCTCTTTTCAGTGGAATTTCACGCTCCATGTTGGCCGTCGTCGTCGGCGGCTGTCCACCGTGCCCGCGTGCGCTGTTTTCGCCGTGTCACGGTGAAGGTGAAGTTCTGTGCCGTGGGACGACATGATGTGACCGCGATGCTGACTCTCCAAGAGTGGTTTAGCTTGCAACTTTCTCCTGAAAGGCTCATAGGGGATAAATTGGAGAGGTGCCATGACCTTGACATTGTTGGCTGACTATTTGGTGGGGTCTAAGGTAGATATTTTCTGACCGTCGATCGTGGTGCTTGTGGTTTGCCGGCAGTAAACTCGAACTCGTCAAATTGGCGGGGACATGGTAAGTGATGTCGATGATGGTGTGGGATTATTGTCTCACGGATGATTTTTCATCGGTGTGTGTCGATTCTGCATTGGTGTCGTGATGGCCATGTGTGGTGTATATAGTTTGGTTACCGTGGATCTTCAGTCCGAAGATCGCAATACTTGTGGTTTACTGGCGGTAAACTCGAGCTCGTCAATTTGGCGGGTGCACGGTGAGTGATGAAGATGTTGCGGGATTGTCTCGACATATGGTTTCTCATTGGTGCGCGTCGGGTATGCAATGGTGTCATGGAATTTTTTTCGGTGAGTTCATATTTTTTATTCGAGGTAGCAAATCATTTTTGGACGATGCAAAATGGGCATAAAAGCTACCGAGATGGTACGTAAAATGTCTATCTTGTGCTGAAATGTTCTTGTTCATTAAACCCTTCTTTTTTGCGAGGAAATGTGTCTGTCCTGTTGATGTTTTTAAGGCAGGAATTCCGTCCGATTTCATCAACAAAACCATAGAGTGACGGGGAGAAAATGGGTTTGGAGGACGGGCTCCATGGAGCCCGTTATTAAATTTTGTTCAAATTAATATTTTAAAGTTTTCAAAAATTCTAAAACAAAATTCTAGATGTTAACAATGACTTACTCTATGGTCCAACAAAATCTGTGAACGAAATAGTTTGAATCCCGGCCTACACAAAAATGAAAAATTCTGCAAATCTAAACAATTTTGAATTTGGCACTGTTCATCGTCCCTGATCTAAAAAATTGTCATTTTTACACAGCCGAAAATACGAAATATTTCATAATGAATTTTTGCACGTTGGTAGAAATAATGATTATCTACATCAAAGAATTTTTTTCAGAATTTTTCGAAACTTCAAAATATTAAATTTTAGAAATTTTAAAAAATGTCCTCCATGGAGGATGAGCTCCAAATTGACGCACTCTAGAGTGACGATCTTACTCGGCGAGAAGACCATGAATTCTTCGTGGTTGTGAGCATAAAGGGTTCAACACTGTATATAAGTTATGTTGCTTTTAGCATAACTACTAGCATTTTAATGTTAACCTTTTTTTCAAATTAAACATTTGTGACAACCACAAAGCAGTTGTGAATGATGAGCATCCTTTGCATAGGTAAACACTACTATATGAATATTACTTTGCAAAGTACTCTCTCCGTTTCATAATATAAGTTTCACAAAAGTTAAAACATCTTTGTGACACTAATTACCCCCTAGTTATGCATTTGTGACACTAATTACCCCATCGAGTGAAAAATTATCTGGATTACCCCTTTTAGAAGTTTTGAACCCTCATTTTTTATGTTTGTCTATTGAGCGAGGTGCAAGGTGTTGACCGAAGTTTAAATGTATCAAGACGATGACAAGAAATTGAAAATATGGATACAAGAAGTATGAACATGATTATCGATCATGCCCATTTTACCGCGTCACCCTGGCGTAACATGTCAGCTCTATGTAACAAAAACAAGCAAAGTGCTAAATTGGGATAAAAATGTGTTCAAAAGGCTCTTAAGTGAGATATTTTGGTTTTAGTTTCACTAAATGGGGGTAATTAGTGTCATAAATGCACAACTAAAAGGTAAAAAGTGGAATTCACTCTATATTTTAAAACGGAGGGTTTGCTAGTTTCTTTTAATGGGTTTACTAGTTTTATCGGAAAAAAAAACTTTGCTAGCCAGAACATCTTATATGATGCCATGAGGGAGTACTTTTTTTATCGGAAAAAACTTAGCTAGCCAGACCCAAACATGCATGTGCACAACTAAGAGACAAATTGCCAAAACACAAACATAGATCATGCATACACGACCGCCCGGTCGCCACCAGATGGCCGGAGTAATTAAGATAATCCTTTATCAGTTCGGCCGCCCTCGCTAGCTCACCTTAAAGGTACCCAACAAGAGTGTCCAAACCACATGTGCCCCTGGAAAGGAAGACGTAGGCAGGGGGAGGGGAACACATGTGCCCCACAGTTTGGCCTGCTTGGATTGACCTTAGCTGCATGCAGGGGGCGTCGGAGGAGGCGGAATCGATCGGTGGCCGGCCCTTGCCCTTGCCCTTGCCGTGTGTTGCATCTGCACGCAACGCCGTGCGGCGGGCCGGGCAGGCGTCCGCGCGCCGGAGAGCTTTGGACCACACGACACGCGCGCGGGGTGTGGTGGTGGTGGTGGTGGTGGGGGGACGATCGGTCCGGCCCCCGGCGCGCGGCGTCGGCATCGCGACGTGGCTCCCCTGCCCGCTCCACTGTGCCGCCCTTGGTCCGGGGTGGATAGGAACAGGTTCCGTGCATGTCGTCGTTGCCCACATCGGAGTCTTGAAAGGGAGTTTCAGGACCCAGCACCTGGAACCCCTTGCTGCGAAAATGGTGCGTGTGCATACGTACATACAGGTAGCGCGCGGCAGCACGGGCGAGCTGGGAGGACATACGTGCGACGATAGATTAGTTTATTCGTTTTCATCCAGGAGAATCTATCCATCTACCTCGGGCGGCTGACGTGGCGGCGCGTGCAGGGAATCTGCTGCGATCGATCGGTGCGAAGCCAAAAAAAAACCAGCTGCAACTTGTGCGCCGCGACGAGAGAATTCCCTTGCCGCTCCCCGCGCTCCACGTCCCGGAATAAGCTAAAGAATTCGCCAGCGCCGCGCCGCGCGGGGGCTCGTGTCGCCTATCATTGGCCCGCCGTTCGGTTCCCTCCGGCCGCTTCCTCCCTCGCCCTCGCGTCGGCACCACACAGCAGGGCAGGGCAGACCACGACGATCGCGCCGCGGCGAGGGAGCTAGTAATAGGCGTCAGCCCACCCCTGCTCTGCCCTGCCCTGCCTGCCATCTTGTCACATTGCTTACATGCGGCGCACCCACCCAGGCCAGGCAACGGAATGGAATCTGCCACCCCCGCGCGGCCGAAAAGCTACCGCTCGTCGCGTGCCAATTCTCGCGCCAACGCGCCACCTAGCGACGTACGTGTCCAACCTGCGTGATCGGCTGGATGCGCCGGTGGCCCGGTGAGATGGCTGCGGTCTAAAGTGGCGTGCGCAGCCGGGAGGCCGGCCGGCCGGCGACAATCACAACGATCCCATCGGCGGAGGCGGATTTCGGCGGCGAGTGGGCAGACAGTGGCCGGAAAAGGGAACCCCCCAACTCAAGCTCCATGATTTCGTCCGTCTCCGGGTAATTTAATTGATTAACTAACGGGACGGCGGCCAGACCAATCATGCCAACCTGCCTAACGCACCTCGCTTCCCTTCTCATTGGACTACAACTAGGCGTAACTACAGATAAAAGGGAATTGTTAATGTTCTGGTATTATGCTCCTACAGTACTCCATGGTAATAATTGATTCATCACAATGGCCCTAGAAAAGTAAGAGGCGGAGATAGTTATGCCATGGTTTCCTCTTCGTCTAGATGATCGCCAATTCGCCATTATTTGCCCACACTGTGTGTGGTATGCCTTTATCCGAGAATCAAGAGCTCCGCCGTGAAACAAACACTCAGCTAAAAAAGTAACCTAAGAGGCACATGTCGAGTCAATGATGAGCATCCCTATGTTGAAGGTGTCCATTGACGTCAAGGATGACGCCTGCGACGCGAGGAGAAGGTGCCCGGGGAAAGTCGTACGTGCGTGCTCCTTCCAAAAATTTCACATGATCGAGATGGCAATCGCATTGATTAAATTGCCTTCACTTGTTTCTTGGAGTGACCATGGAGGGCCGATGAATCCACCAAGCGACAATATTTTGAGAAATATATTGTGTTGGTGTAGTGTTGTGTTGATGTTACGGTGAGGTGGGGAGGGGGGCTTTCCAAACCTCATGAGCGATAGAGCAAGTGAAACACATTGGCGTCCAGTAACAAAATGATCATTGCAGAGCAAGCATATATTTTTTTCTCAATTTTTTGAAACTCGTATACGAAGAATATATGATTTTCAAAAAATTTAAATAACAAGAGCACTGGAACTCCGGTAGCAAAAAAAATCTCCTCTAAGAATACTTGGAGCACAAACCGGGAGCAAGCAACACTTCCACAGCGAAATTAGCAACGTTGTTTGCAACTTTAAGCATGAGTGGTGGACTTTCCACCAACTTACACGGCCGAGATGGCACCGCGGGGGTGCATATGCGCTGCGCACGCACGAATGTGCACTTTTGGCGTACTGTCGGGGTGGGATACTTAGTTTAGGCCATTATTAGTTGCATCCATAACCAGCTTTAGGAGGCACAATGATGCTTAGTCCAGAAGTGTTAGTGCCTACCTAGCTACTAATTATTTGTTGCATCGTACTTACCTAGTATTACTCATGCATGGGACGGCATCCATCTCGTGTATCACGACAGTGTAAATAGATCTAAAAGGTCGTATTATAATTTTTACTCTGTGCTATATATATACAAAACGTCAAAATATAAGACATTTTAACTTTGTAAAATGCGAATGTATCTAGCCGATTTTTGTGCAAACTAAATCACATCTAGATACGTTTGTTTCACAAAGTTAAAGCATCTTATATTTCTGAACAGAGGGAGTACATGTGATTTCTCTCACCCCTTTGTGTCGCTCCCAAGGGCGAGTTGGGAGGCGCCACTGCCAGTGAAAACTGAGATCCGACTTTAGTCATGGTAGGGAACGGCGGCGCCTATGCGTTGTTGCCTTGTTAAAGTCATCGTCTTCTTGCTCAGGATATTCCAGGGGAAACCCAGATTCCGTGATCATCCTTTTTTTCAAAAGTAAATAAATATACATGGACGATCAATATATATAGGTTGTCTCATATTTGTGACATTATTATTCGGTGAACTCGAACGAAGCCACGAAGGAACCAGCAGGGTCAGGGTGGACGTACGTACTAGGTGAAGACAACAAGAGACGTCGCTGGGATCAGGTGAAAAGGGAGCACGGCGCGGACACGGCACGAGGCGCTGTCGTCCGTCCTGGGCGTGCATGCACGCAACGGTACATCGATCGTGCACAGGTACTACTAGTAGTAGTACGCACTGTGTAGCCAAGCAAGTGCGCCGCGCCCGGCCTAAGCCCTCCCCTGCTCGCCGGGCCACCGCGTGCGCCCCAAAAGGCGAACCGGCGAGCAACCCAGCTGGTGAGGCGTGTTTCTGTCCCTGTCGCCGGCCGGACCGGAGGATCTGCTCATTTATTGACGTCGGAGGCGGAGGAGGAAGAGACAAGACGCCAGAGGGTGAGGGGGGCTGACTGACTGTTCCCTAGCTAGCTACCTTGTTGCTGTGGCAGATCTATGTAGAGATGACGATCGATGAGCTAGCGGAGTATGCGAGACGTAGACAAAACGTAGAATTCGATCGCTTTCCTTGCTACTAGTAATAGTATGCATGTGCCTATACCTAAAGTACATACGTACGTATTCTATTTCTAGCTTTTGGATATGGATAGCGTACGTACGTAGTACTGTCTGGTCAGCGAATGCTGCATGCTTGGCCTAATCCGTGTTGCGCCCATGCGCATATGGATTGTACACTCTCCTTTTTTTTTTGTTGCTTCTTCACTTCCAAGGATAGGGCTTTGCTCCGCAGAATTGAATTGCAGGTCTTGGAACTCAGGATTTGGGAGCGAGTAGGAAAAGGTGTCCGTCCGGATCAATCGTCATCTGCATCAGCTTACTACTACTACTTCACTTCACTAGTAGTAGTGATACAATCGTCATCTGTTAAGCGCTAGCTAGCTGGCCTGATTGTACGAAACTGAAATGTTTTTTTTTTTTGTTGCGCAAACGAAGAGCACGTACGGCGCGATCGAGCCGGATGGTGAGCCGCTGGATCTCACCTGATTGTGATGTGGAAACAATCAACAGACGATATAGCAGCGACAGTTGTACTTGCACAGACAGCGCGCGCGCGCGTTCGGGTCTGGCTAGCCGGGACAAAGATCGCCCGCCCGCCCTGCGCGCGCATGCATGCATGCACAGCCAGCATGCACATGTACTCGATCCATGATGCATCCAGGTGCTATATCACTTCCATCATCGATCACCATCAGCCATCACGGCATCGGCATCAGCCAGGTGAAACGAACGGGGGCCGGCCGGTTAACATAACCAGTCCGTTAGTCTGTCACTCATCACCCCCCATCGATTCCATGCCGCGCATGTGCCGATGCCGTGTTACTAACATATAACCGTCGGCGTGGCGCTGTGGCTGACCGATCAGGCTGTCGTCCTGCCCTCGACCGCCCACACCTCGCCACGCTGTTCACACGGCTGCCATGGGGAACAAAAGCTGCTAGCGGGGATCTAGAAGCAGAGAAAAGCGAAAGGGGGTTTGGTTTGGTTGGGGTTGGCAAGGATAAGACCGCTGGTTGGTCGCTAGCTTAGCTTAGCCAAAGCTCCAAAGCTAAGCTAAGCTGCTAGCTAGGGGAAAAGGAGAGGAGGCAGCGGGAACGATCAAGAAGCATGGAGGGCTGTCGCGGGGTCCTCCACGCATACGTACATGCACCGCCCCGCCAGCCTCCTCCAGGCTCCAGGTAGCCGGGCTAGCTAGGGTTGGATAGATAGCTCTTTGGGCGGGGCTCTTGGCGTGTCTCCCAACCGAGGAACACCCCGTGGTCCACACCACACCATATATACTATGGACTTAGAGTATAGTCACCGATCCAAGCTTGCCTTGTGCGTGGAGAATCTTTTGTTTTTCCTTAGCAGCGAAGACGGCATTTGTTTTTGTTATCTCTCGCGGTGGCGCACGAGTCTATATATTAGCGTTGCTGTTCATGGGCATATACCACTTTTGGTTTTTCAACAATTTCCTTCTCCTCCTTATATATGGTCGATCAGTACGTGTACGCTTGTGGAGCTGTGGTCTACAACGTATACCCTCTGCAATTATGGGTGGTGGTGTCGGACAGTGCTCCACGATCCTCTTGACAATCTTGGCTTGACTGTAGTCGTAAATGATTATTTTGTAAACCTTTGGATAGATCTTTTTAAAGGTCAACAAGTAACTGATCTTCAGGTCATGAGCTACTGCAAAAGCTGCCCAACATTAATCAAAGCAAGCTTTCTCGTTGACATCTGAGATCGTTATATAACCCTAAACCCTAAACACTACGGGAAAAATGTTCGCTGCCGTCGACCCAGCTCTTTGTCATGTGCCAAAAGGCCCGGAACACGGCAAAAATAATCTTTGCCGTGTGTAAATCAAGAGGAACACGGCAAAGAACAGGTGCACGGCAAACTGCAGAAAAAGAACACGGCAAAAAAATAAACACACGGCAAAAAAAATCAGCACGGCAAAGACAATAAAGACACATGGCAAAGATATATTCACGGCAAAGAAGTGGGCCCCGTGGCCTCGCAGGGTCACCCGCCGGCAGGGGCTGACGGCAGAATCTTTGCCGTGTGCCCTCGCCATCAGGTACACGGCAAAGATAAGCTTTGTCGTGTGTATTCTTCTGTATACACAGCAAAGCATTTTTTTATCTTTTTCTTTTCTTTAATTAGCAAGGCTTTTATTACATATATGTTAGGTGATATTATTTCATAGGATCATGAGCACACACATATGATCGTAGGTTATTGTGGCTTGATCACTATATACATGCACCCCCCCCTTATATGGTCCGGTTTCACCGGGACAGGGAGATTCCCCCTTATACAGGTCCAGAACCTTCCGCTTCAAGGTTAGAGCGCATGCATGCGAGGGGGGACACATGCAATCACCTATACCAACCTTGCACCACACTCACACACATATGCTAGGGACACATGCAAGTTTTCATCTGATTCCGACGTTCTCGTGGTCTTCCTCCGGCGAAACCCTGGTCAGCTCTACCGTGAGGGGAAATTCTACTCTTGACGATTGGTTGAGGATTGTTTCTCAAAGTTTGTGACTAGGCACCCACCTAATGGAAATGAAGTTCAGCATCCTCCAGAAGCTTATGGTCTAGTGCAAATTTCATATTTCCATGGTCTCAATCCTTATGAAGAGTTGGTACATGCTATATCTACAAGAGAAACTATCGTCCGCTCCTCAAGAGGGTTGACAGAACCAGTGGCGGGAGTTTCCACGTATATATCCAGGATTTTACTAAGTATTAACGCATGCATGTATACAAAGGGGGTCACACTTGGGACTTACACATGGGACCTAACAACCTTGCACCACACTCACACACATATGCTAGGGACACATGCAAGTTTTCAGATGATTCCGACGTTCTCGTGGTTCTCCTCCGGCGAAACCCTGATCTGCGGGCCTCGGATCGTCTACCCCCCTAGACATTCTTCTAAT
Source organism: Avena longiglumis (assembly GCA_030063025.1). Lineage (NCBI taxonomy): Eukaryota > Viridiplantae > Streptophyta > Magnoliopsida > Poales > Poaceae > Avena > Avena longiglumis. The sequence continues at coordinate 42,508,734 of CP125974.1, read as the reverse complement.
GGGGATAGCCCGGCGTAGCTCTCTCTTGTTTTGTGTTTGATTATGTCATGGGATGATGTGAAACCATGTTGGTTCATAAGTTGGGGCACTATACGGTCCGGTTTCACCGTAACGGGGAGATTCCCCCTTATACAGGTCTAGAACCTTCGCTTCTAGGTTAGAGCGCATGCATGCGAGGAGGGACACATGCAAGCACATATACTAACCTTGCACCACACTCACACACATATTCTAGGGACACATGCAAGTTTTCAGATGATTCCGACGTTCTCGTGGTCTTCCTCCGACGAAACCCTGATCTGCGGGCCTCAGATCGTCTACCCCCTAGACATTCTTCTGACAGGGGTAGCCCGGCGTAGCTATCTCTTGTTTTGTGTTTTACTAGGTCATAGGATGATGTAAAACCATGTTGGTTCACAAGTTGGGGCACTATCCTACCTGGTTTCACCTGAACGGGGAGATTCCCCCTTATACAGGTTCAGAACCTTTCGCTTCTAGGTTAGAGCGCATGCATGCGAGGGGGACACATGCAATAACCTATACCAACCTTGCACCACACTCACATACATATGTGTTGGGTTCGCAGCATAGAAAACAAAAATTTTCCTACGATGTGAACTATGTACCAAGATCTATCTACTAGATACAAACAACGGGCGGATGTATATCCGTAGAGAACATACCCTTGAAGACCGACAAAGCTTAACGAGTTCGACTCGTGGTTGATGTAGACGATCTCTTGCCGATCTCAAGATCGAGAGGAAGTCCTAGCGCCGCAAATCGGCCAGATCCGTGCTCGCACACACGTTCGAGGCACCGAGCAACCTCCGCCTCCTCGCTCTAGCGATGTAGCGGAAGCACAACTCTTTCTTGCCGAATAGCCACCAGGAACATGTATCTCGCTAGTCCAAGACCATGGGGGATAAATTCTAGAGGGGGAGAGAGATCCTTCACGAGGAGGTGTGAGTGAGAGAGAGGGAGGGGGCTCCTTTTATAGGGAGAGGGGGGCACCCAAGGGGCCATGCGCCCAGCCATGGGGCTTCCCCCACCTCTTCCACATTTATGTGGGTGGACACTCCACTCACAAAATGGCCCTTCAATTTTCTCCACTCAAAAACCCACTCAAATTCCCATTAAATTTCCACCAAATTTAATGCAAACTCTCATTAAATAAAACTCTTTTATTTTATTCAGAATTTTGTCAATTACTTTAATGACAAACATTCACAAATAACCCCTTGCTAGAATTCTATTTCATATGCATAACCACTTTATGCAATTTCACCCGAAAACCTGCTTTGGGTATCTAGTGAAATAAATTCGTGCTTGTTCATTCTTTCGCATGAAACTTTTGCTCCAATTGGATGTCGGTGTCTCTTAAGTGTGTCACCCTACGGTTCGCGAATAATGCGGACATGATCGAGACCCTCTCGATCAATAATCGAAGCGGGATCCGAGACCCATATTGACCCACGCATTCAACGATGACTTTCTTGTGATCGGAACCTTTTACGCTAGTATCTTAATCCTTTTGTTTCATGATATATTACATGTCCGAGATTCGATCATCGGTATCTCCATACCTAGTTTGATCTCGCATCGACATGTACTCTTTTCTTGTTCCTGTGATATAACATTCTAGTGATCAAATCACTTGCTTGCAAGCTAATCAATGTGATATCACCGAGAGGGCCCAGAGCATATCTATCCGTCATCGGGATGAACAAATTCCACTCTCGATCCATGGGCCTCAACATAACACTTTAGCAGTTCTGAACCCATCTTTATAATCACCCTATTATAGTGTGACGTTTGATGTTATCAAGAAACTCTTCCGGTGTTAGTGATTGACATGATCTCATGGTCTAAGGATTAGGATCACTTCGTAAGTTGTTATAGCAATATAAACTCAATGACTTTGATCGTAATGCTATACTTCAGATAAATGTTCATCACACCATTACACTAATGTTGTGATCCCGTTATTAACAACATCCAATGTCCATGATCAGGAAACCTTGATCATCTTGTTAATCAACGAGCTAGTTTATTAGAGAGGCGTAACTAGGAACTTCCTTTTTGTTTATTAAACACACATGTATTAACGTTTCCGTATTAATACAATTATAGCATGTAAAATAAACATTTATCATAAATAAGGAATACGATAATAACCACTTTATTATTGCCTCTCGGGCATATTCCCTTCAGTCTCCCACTTGCACTAGAGACAATAATCTAGTTTGAAAACTTTGCGTATTGAACACATATGGCTTTCTGGTGTTCCATATACGCAACTGCAAGTGGTTAACATAATCTACGGATCTGACTCTTCAGATCCGTGTGTATTTGCATGTCTTTGCGTCTCCACGCATCACTCATTCTCCAAAGAGATGGCATTGTATAAATTTGGTCTTTTGGTGAGACCTTTAGTTCCTTGGGGTTAAAACATGTCGATACTATTGTCATACAATATATCTTTAGTGTTAGCCCGTTGTGAACCACATCTTAGTTTGATAACAAACTACTTGACACAAATTCCCTCCTTTGCTGCTACTATAGCAGTCATATACTTAGCCTTTTGTTGTAGTATTCGTCACAATGTCTTAACTTTGGAACTCTTCCAAATCCATCATGGAAACTCCTTTCCATTACATTGTGCCACCCATAGTTTAAATTGAGATAAACTTAATTTGTATCTTGTGACAAACCTAGTATCAATGTAACGCTTTACAATGAACTATTTGTAATTGTTTGTCACCTCTACACAAATATATTTTTAGTTCTTTCAAAAATATCATAAGAATATCCTCACTATCGTCCAATGATCATTTTATGATTCATTCTGGTATATGCTCATAACACTTAGAGCATATGACATATCTGGATGTGTACATATAATGGTATGATTGATCAAAACATTCTCGTGATTTCACTCATCAAGTGTCAAAGCACTTGAATCTTGTTTCACTTATCAAGTGTCGATACACTTGAATCTTGATTCAATTCCTTTCCATGCAACAAGAACTGTTTTTTGTCGTTTCTATATTGAACTCCTTCAGTATCTCATATATGTACGTTTGGCACAACCATATTGGCATCACAGTCTATCCACTATAGACATTCACGCTAAATATTCGGGTTTTGCCTAAATATTTCATCGAAATGAAATTCTTAACATTTGTCAATAAAACATACATCATTTCTAATCAACAAGATGTCTTCCACATAATATAGTAGAAATATGTCTCAGCGCTCCCACTTAATTTCTTGCAAATGCAAGCATCTTCATCGTCTCCTGATGAAAACTCCTTTTCATTAAGGTGAAGATTCCAACTCCGCGATGCTTACTTCAACCATTGAAGTTTGCATGCCCTTTTTAGCATCCTTTGAATTAACAAAACCCTTTGGATCGTGTCATGTACACGTCCTAGGTAACCATTCTATTAGAAGAACTTTGTTTTATTTATTCATCTACCATATAACAAATTATATGTAGTGGTTGCTACTTTAATCCGTACAGACTAAATATCGCTATGAAAGATCAAATCTTGTCATAGTCAACTCCTTGAACATTGTCGTAAAATACTTTACGACATGTCGACTATTTCATAGATGTGAAACATCCATGTCTGTTTTTTTATAGATCCAAATACGACTGATAGTTTTTTTTACACCTTTCCGGAGGGTCTTCCAAGTTCAAAACTTGATTTATCGTATATGGAACTATCACGGATTTTACGGCTTCAAGCCATTTGACGGAGTCAGGGCCCATCATCGCTTCTTTGTATGTATTTGGTTCATCATTGTCAAACAATAATGATTTACTCTCAAATCTTAGCATTTGATTGTTTAACCGACCTACTTGGTTCAATAGGAACTTAGATATTCGTGACCGCAACCTTTGAGGCACATAAGCCATGAGCATTATGGTTGCCTCCGGAACGATTTCTGGTGCTGCGCAACTCATCACATTTAGCTAAGGTTCGTTAACCTTATCAAAGTTCTATTGTCCTCCACTTAACTTTTGCGAAAAATTCCTTTTTTCAAGAAACTTCACGTTTCAAGCGACAAACCCTTTTGTCCTTGGTGTTATGAAGGAATAACCAATTGTTATTCGAAATAACCTACAAAGACATGCTCAACCGACTTCGGTTGTAAACATCTTACTTATGTTTAGCATACCAAAATTTAAGAAATGACAACTTGGGTTTTACCCCAAACCATAACTTCCATGGTGTCATTTCAACGGATCTAGATGGAGCTCTTTTCAGTGAAAAAGCGGTAGTCTCTAAAGCTTTAATCTTTTTAAAACATAATGGTAGTTTTATAAATAACACCTTTGATCCAACCATGTCAAACAAGGTTTCATTACAAATCTCAAACATTCCATATTCCTATGGTGTTTCGGGAGATGTAAATCTAGGTGTTCTGCTAAACTTGCAACTCAAATAAATCCCTTTATGATAAAATCATAATTCATTTATTTTCTTGTTACACTTGTTACTCAAACAAATCCCTTATGATAAAATCATAAACCATTTATTTTCTTGTTACAATGATTTTGCACTTCATCTTGAAAGTCTTTGAAACGTTTTCAAATATTTCATACTTCTTTCTCATTAAGTGAACATTCACTCAAATTTCCGGAGAAAGCATATGAAGTTGAAATCTATCGCTTACGACTATACATAATGGACTACATACATCGATATGTATAAATTCCAATAATTTAATCGTTCGTTCTTCTTTGGCACTTGAACGAAGTTTTAATTATCACGTGGAAAGTCTCACAAGCGTCACTTGATCAAATCAAAGACTCCAAAAATCCATGAATATGGAGATTCTTCATGTTTTCTTTCCAATATAATTTAAACAACGATGTCACTTCGTAAGTGATCTTTCAATCATTTGTCTTGCGACATTTTAGCATTAGGTTTTATGGATGTGATTTCTCCAACTAGATTTGTAAATCATCCATCTTATATGGAATACGGTAATTATTTGAACAACCTTTGTTCTCATAATACCTAATTTAAATAACTATTATTAAAACAAATCTTGAAGTCAAGCTTTGATGTCAACGAGAAATACAAACAACGGTTTGTTTGTTTTCGATGAACATCATCACATATTATCTTGCTAGTTACTTAGGCCATTGTGGTTCATGAATTGCGTCATTTCGTATGAAATTTCATACCAACCAATTCGGTATCCAATACCCAAGAACCACATTGTTTAACAAGCAAATAATATAACCATAACATGTATATCATATATATACCTAAATTGGATACTTCCAATCTTTTATTTTCTGCCAAATATATTTTATAGATTCTCTTTCAGCATTTCCTTTTCCTTTTTTAAAAGAATCTATAAACATCAAAAGTGGCGCCATATACATGACACATAGTCCAAAGCGTGTATATTTAAATAATAATACCTTTGGACTTGCACTTTGAAGTAGATCACCATCATCAAAATGATCGGTATTCTTTCAAAATCCATTCTTTAGTAATCTTTTAGTGTAGTAAACACTTTACATACATCTTCTATTCATCCTTATCATGACGAATTTCATGATCAAGCTACTATAGCTTATAAAGGCGAATCGTGAGTATAACATTACTTTCCAAAACCCTTTTGGATGATTAGGATGTCTAGCATCTCCAACCTTCGTAAATTCTCATCCAATATGAGAACATATATTATACTCTATCATATTGCAACCAAAACATTGTTTTAGATATCGTTATATCTGCCACACATGATGGTTTCTGAAACAATTCTTTCAGCTCCTAGATAATCTTGATATTTAAATCAAGAATCATGGAGGAAAACATGATACTTAAGATACTAACACTGGAATTGTTACTCTCAATTTAATACTAACTATTAAATTTCACGGAGTAAATAGAGTTTGCTGAAAGTTTGCAATAGGACTTTAAACTTTAGATTGACACTCAACACAATACGATACCAGTTCGTAAAGTATATATCCAGAATTCTATAGTTCTATTATCTCAATTACAACTATGCATAAGATGGTGAACGAATGCCAATGATTACAATAAATTATGCAAATTCACTTTGATTTAATTTATGATAAATTGAGTTCTACTAATCCAAATTAGAAATGAACTCCCACTCAAAAACGACATCCCTCGTGTCTTTTTGGTGATTACATGAACCAAATCCACTACACCAAGTCCGATCATCACGTGAGTCGGCGTAGCTTCAAAGGCGAGCATCCATATGGTCATCATATAAAAACATATGACTCATGCTTAACCTTTCGGTCCGTGTTCCGAGGCCATGTCTGTACATGCTAGGCTCGCCAAGTAAGAACCTTTGTATTCAAGGTGTAATCGTTTTACACCGAGATATGCTCGTGGATTCAAGTACACCCGATCATCACGTGATGTCTTGAAGCGACGAAATATTGTCGGTGCATACTTAAGGAAGAACACATTTTTATCTTGATATCTAAATGAGGGATCATCTTATTATGCTAATAAAACGCCAAACAAGCAATATAAGATGCAATAAACATCACATGTTAATAAGTGAAATGATATGGTTCCCGCACTTGATCTCCATCATGTGCATCGTGGTATGATCTCTATCATACCTCTATGTGTAAGTCCAAGGTCTATGGAACCTACACGTTATGTGTGTTGTAAGAGTATCATCTTATACTTCTACTTACAACATCACCATATCATAACACTAGCCCAGCAACAATCTAAACTAGACGCCTCTAATTTATCCATTGCAAGTTTTACGTGGCTTAGGGCTTTCGAAGATAGAACCGTTCTTACCTACGAACATGAACCACAATGAGGATAACCAAATTGTTGACAACTCGTTGCAAATTAGATATTGACTAGTTGCATGTCAAGCGTGGCACAGGTCTCATGTGCGAGGACATGTAAAGTTTGTCCAGGCCGCTTCATCCCACTATGTCACCAATATCCAAAGTACAACTAAGAAGCAATAAAATGATTATCATCGCCCACATACTCATATGTGTACTACCCGTGCAAAGTATCTACGCATAGATCCGGCCATGATACCACTATTGGGTTCGCAACATAGAAAACAAAAATTTTCCTACGATGTGAACTATGTACCAAGACCTATCTACTAGATACAAACAACGGGCGGGTGTATATCCGTAGAGAACATACCCTTGAAGACCGACAAAGCTTAACGAGTTCGACTCGTGGTTTATGTAGACGATCTCTTGCCGATCTCAAGATCGAGAGGAAGTCCTAAGCGCAAAGCAGCGCATCCGTGCTCGCACACACGCTCGTGGACTTCCTCCTGAAACCACGATGATCAGGTTTTGATCGCTACCCCCTAGACATTCTTCCGATGGGGTAGCCCGTGAATGTCTCTTGTTTTGTGTTTGATTATGTCATGGGATGATGTGAAACCATGTTGGTTCACAAGTTGGGGCACTATACGGTCCGGTTTCACCGTAACGGGGAGATTCCCCCTTATACAGGTCCAGAACCTTCGCTTCTAGGTTAGAGCGCATGCATGCGAGGGGGGACACATGCAATCACCCGCAGACTAGTAGTTAATTTTTGTATGTTCCAACATAGCACCACACTTTTCATGCATGTGCTAGGGCACATGCATGCATGTCCTTGAGGTACTCAAAATTGGGAACAATCTATAAAGGATGTCAAACAACAAATTTCAGACTTTGTCATGAAATCCTCTCATCTTGGTCTTTTGATTGACCCAAAGAGTGACCTTGAAAGATTCAAAATTAGTCCAACAGCTTGCTTGGTTTTGTTGGTCAGCTCTACCGTGAGGGGAAATTCTACTCTTGACGATTGGTTGAGGATTGTTTCTCAAAGTTTGTGACTAGGCACCCACCTAATGGAAATGAAGTTCAACATCCTCCAGAAGCTTATGGTCTAGTGCAAAGTTCATATTTCCATGGTCTCAATCCTTATGAAGAGCTGGTACATGCTATATCTACAAGAGAAACTATCGTCCGCTCCTCAAGAGGTTGTGAGAACCGATGGCGGGAGTTTCACGATATATCCGTGGATTTTACTAAGTATTAACGCATGCATGTATACAAAGGGGGTCACACTTGGGACTTACACATGGGACCTACCAACCTTGCACCACACTCACACACATATGCTAGGGACACATGCAAGTTTTCAGATGATTCCGATGTTCTCGTGGTCTTCCTCCGGCGAAACCCTGATCTGCGGGCCTCAGATCGTCTACCCCCTAGACATTCTTCTGCCAGTGGTAGCCCGGCGTAGCTCTCTCTTGTTTTGTGTTTGATTATGTCATGGGATGATGTGAAACCATGTTGGTTCACAAGTTGGGGCACTATACGGTCCGGTTTCACCGTAACAGGGAGATTCCCCCTTATACAGGTCTAGAACCTTCGCTTCTAGGTTAGAGCGCATGCATGCGAGGGGGGACACATGCAAGCACATATACCAACCTTGGACCACACTCACACACATATGCTAGGGACACATGCAAGTTTTCAGATGATTCCGACGTTCTCGTGGTCTTCCTCCGATGAAACCCTGATCTGCGGGCCCGGATCGTCTACCCCCCTAGACATTCTTCTGACAGGGGTAGCCCGGCGTAGCTCTCTCTTGTTTTATGTTTGATTATGTCATGTGATGATGTTAAACCATGTTGGTTCACAAGTTGGGGCACTATATGGTCCGGTTTCACCATAACGGGGAGATTCCCCCTTATACAGGTCCAGAACCTTTGCTTCTAGGTTAGAGCGCATGCATGCGAGGGGGGACACATGCAAGCACATATACCAACCTGGCACCACACTCACACACATATGCTAGGGACACATGCAAGTTTTCATCTGATTCCGACGTTCTCGTGGTCTTCCTCCGACGAAACCCTGATCTACGGGCCTCGGATCGTCTACCCCCCTAGACATTCTTCTGACAGGGGTAGCCCGGCGTAGCTCTCTCTTGTTTTGTGTTTGACTAGGTCATAGGATGACGTGAAACCATGTTGGTTCACAAGTTGGGGCACTATACGGTCCGGTTTCACCGTAACAGGGAGATTCCCCCTTATACAGGTCCAGAACCTTCGCTTCTAGGTTAGAGCGCATGCATGCGAGGGGGGACACATGCAAGCACATATACCAACCTGGCACCACACTCGCACACATTTTCTAGGGACACATGCAAGTTTTCATCTGATTACGTTCGTGGTCTTCCTCCGTGAAACCTCGATCTGCGCCTCGGATCGCCTACCCCTAGACATTCTTCTGACAGGGGTAGCCCGGCGTAGCTCTCTCTTGTTTTGTGTGTGACTAGGTCATAGGATGATGTAAAACCATGCTGGTTCACAAGTTGGGGCACTATACTGATCGTTTCCGTAACGGGAGATTCCCCTATCTGTGTCCATCACCTTGGCTTCTAGGTTAGTACGAGGGGGGACACATGCAAGCACATATAGCAACCTTGCACCACACTCACACACATATGCTATGGACACATGCAAGTTTTTAGATGATTCCGACGTTTTCGTAGTCTTCCTCCGGCGAAACCCTGATGATCTGCGGGCCTCGGATCGTCTACCTAATGGAAATGAAGTTCAGCATTCTCTAGAACCTTATGGTCTATTGCAAAGTTAGTGTTTTCATGGTCTGAATACTAACAAATAGCCTACAAAAAGTTAACTAAAAACTTTAAATAAATACAATTGAAAGAAAAAATAAAAAGAAAATTAGAAAATACGTAAATGCACACGGCGAATGACAAAACACACGGCAAAGAGGTCCTTTGTCGTGTGCCTGTCGCCGTCAAACACACGGCAAAGGTCCTTTGCCGTGTGTCTCTCGCCGTCAGACACACGACAAAGAGGTCCTTTTCCGTGTGTTTTTGTGCGGCACACGACAAAGACGCGGTTAGATATTTGTCCCGCGCGGGCCCAAGCGAGCCCTATCCACTCGCCCTCACGGTCCTCGACCCAACTCCTGCCCTTCCCCACCACCGCCCTCCCGCCTCCACTGCCGCCAGTCTGCCCTCACATCGCCGCCTGCCCTCCTCCTTCCTCCTCCTCCGCCTCCGCCCACACCCGAGAGAGCTCCGCCGGCTGGAGGAGCTCTGCCACTGCTCCCTCCTCTACCTAGCCAGCTTCCCTCCTTCACCTCGTCGTCCCCATCTACACCGAGCCGACGGCAGTGCAAGGTAAGTTTTTTTTTTCTTATTTTTTATTTGTTTTCCCTATATTACTATTATGTTTAAATTAGGATAGGTTAGTTGTAGTTATTAGGATAGTGTTTAGATTTAGTAGTAGTTCTAGTGTTTAGATTTAGTAGTAGTTCTAGTTGTATATATTACTATTATGTTTAGATTTAGTAGTAGTTCTAGTGTTGTAGATATATTAGTTGTAGATATTAGGATAGTACATTAGGTTAGTACATTAGTTGTAGATATGTTAGTTCTTGTGTTGTAGATATGTTAGTTGTAGATATATTAGTTGTGTATATCTATTATGTTTAAATTTTGGCATGTGTATATGCAGGATATGTGTCGAGTCTAAGGGTGGGGTTGTCGACGGCGTAGGTCATTTTGCAGGAGGGTCGCTGATCTTCTTCACCTCTCGATCACGCTTCAAGGGTAAAAATCTATTCTCCTATCTTGCAAATACCTAGGGTTATTTTCGTGTGTAGATCACCAAGTCTGTCGCGTTACCTAGGCGTCTCTTCCCGGCCGTAAGGGTTAAGCTGATAAATATGCATTAGTGGTCTCGCATATCATGAAGCGTAACTCTTACGACATTTATCGGGACAACCGGCGGATGCGTAGTTGGGTATGTTTTCCTTGTTCTACTCTAGTCCGAGATAGGATTTCGGCAGCGCCTCCCTGTTGTTCTCCGGGTGCACATCCCTCTTGGCTTTTTGCCGAGACGTGTATCGGGAGAGCAGCGGGAGGTCTTTAAAATTTGTCGGATCGGGGTAGCAGGAGAACATACTCAATCTACGGATCCGGCGGTTGATAGGACCCTCTTTACCTATTAGAGAGATAGGTGGATATATGTATGGCGTAAAATATATGTTTGCTAAAATTAACCGAACTAATACCGGATTTATTTATATGGCATGATTAATTGAAAGCATTATATATGTCGTTTTTGGTACTAATTAGAGGATGGAGAATCGTGACTGGATGTATGATGGCTATGTCAGTAAGTGGGACTTTACCTCGAAATGGCAAGAAAAGGCCGAGGACTTTGTGAACCGGGCATTTACCGTCCCCAACAGACCCAGAAGAATTTTTCGCCTGCAAGATGCAACCTGAATACACATTCAAGGATGATGTGAGTACTGTAACACCTCGATCGGACCTATGCAAGTTTGGGCAAAATTCACCAAACCCGCATAGAAACGATTCAAAGGTGCACCAGCACTTTGCGGGTGGAAAGCATAATAACATTACACAGTCCTCGATGGAACCCACGTAATGTAGATATATATAACGACTCAAAGAGTCAAGAATACAGATATAATATACAAAGATCCAAATCACCTTGAAAACGATAGAGCGTCCACGGACTATAAGATGCAAATGGGGCTAAGAGCCACGAAGAATAACCAATGGCGTCCATAACCCCTGTGCCAAGCGGAAGGGCAACCTCGCTAACGGCGTCGATCTCAAAACCCTTAAACAAAGGGCGCCGACAAAGGGCAAAGGAAAAAGAAGGAGCGTCGATCGAGGCCAAGACAGCGAGGCTAGAATTCGGTCCTCGCCTACATAGGTATGGTGGATCAAGCGTGGCAAAGATGCACTAAACAACCTATGGAGACTCGATCATGGCGGTTATCGAGAGGGTGAGAAAGACCTAGGCGGATCCAACGATACTAACATCAAACAAACCCATCTGGCGCTTCCCCTCGATACCAATCGAGAAGTCAACCGAGGAACTCACAGGTTGGCGTTTACTTATTCATTATAGTTGCGACACTTTACTAGTCGTGTTCGGATAATCATCCCGATAAAGTAAACGGTGGGCACTTTTAGTTAACCATTCCGTTATAGTGGCGACTTACTAATCGAATCTAGATAGCATGAGATAAACCCAAACCCGAGCTTGTTGGTACTTTTATTCACCATTTTTGTAGTTGCAATACTTACTAGTCAGTACAATGGTAAGCGACAATCCAAACAAGCAATTGTGGGCGTATTATTAGCCATTCCGTTATAGTGAAGCTGATTACTAGTCATTATAAGTCAAATTTATAACAATAAACTTTAGTTATGCTTGTCTATGATCGAATCATGCTCCAAGTCGTCCATATCCATGGACACGGCTTTGAGAAAGTTTTACCCGGCGGTGCACCATGACAACACACGCCGATCAACCTCGAAAAACCAAATCAAAACCCAACGAGGCTTTCACGACCGAACAATCACGATTCGAAATATTTGGGGCCACCTTAAGTAGAATCCGCAACGGAGTAGACAAGCTCGAGACGGCCTCAAGGTCTTTGGACTACCGTGAACGATCGGGAACCCCAAAGCGGGCTTGTCGACACCGCGAATCGTGTCCGATCCTAAAAGATAAAGGTGCTATCTCATCGACAATCGTAAATAAAGCGGTAAAGCATGGCATAAGTACAGATCGTAAATAAAACCTCAAACTAGTTTGTGGCCCCAAGAAATAAGAATGAATCAAGCTCGCTCAGGGGTCCCATATACCTCCGGATGTGGATAGCATAAAAACAAGGAATGTATCAAGTACTTTCGGGTCTTACGGACACAAGTGGGCGTTGAAACCAAATATTATCTATCACCCACCGATGCCTCTGCTTATTCAATTTTAGTTGTTAAACAGATTTTAAAGTGAACAATAAGTAAAACTAGAATCATCTCCAACATCAACATGCGGCAATACATCAGCAACTGTGGCATTTGACAACACGCGACAACACTTGAGCAAGCGACTACGACCATAAGTCCAACTATCTACCAAACAACAGTAATAGGATGTGTCCAAGGCAATATACTTGCAGGGGATATCAAAGGGTAAAAACTAGAGCATCGCAACAGATAGCAATAGATCAACAGGAGGAAATACTATAAAAGTAAGATAGGTAGAAAGGGAGATGCTGCTTTGAAAACATTGTCGAAGGTTTTCATCCGAAGATCGGGCGAAGCTCACATCAACTCAACGGCCTTATCCGCGAAGAAGCAAAACACTAGAATAAACACCGGATGCAATATTTAATACAACGGCAGAAGATCGGCATGATGCATGTATGATGCATGGCATGGCAAAGATGCGATGCAATTAGGTCATATTAAGTGGAACCGGGGTCCCGACAATTAATTAGGTGGTTCATGTTATTTAGAAGACCCGCAATTTAAATGTTGTTATAACAGGGCAAGATGATAGCACTGGTTCGCTACACAAGTTTAAATGAGGCCGATATGTGACTAGATTTGCCCGCATATGGGCCCCATATTTAATTATTAGGTGAATCGGCATAAAGCCCCCAAACCACATGATATGCATGCGAGATGACAATTAAATATGCAACAAGTTGTTATGTTATAAAATAGGGTTCGAGGAAAAGGGGGGGTTCACACATTAGAGGGGGCTCGACGATCTTGAGTTCCGGGGTTCGGGGTTCGACAGGGTCCAGGGTTCGTCGGAGTTCGGGGTCGGGGTCCAGGGTTCTGACGGGATCGTGCTTGAACTCCGGGGTCGTTCTCGAATTACGGGGGCAGATCTTGTCGTTCCGGAAAGCCGGACTTGGTTCCGTGTCGGGGCGCATCGGATCTTCCGGGTCGGTGCCGTTCCTGCCGTCGTGCAAATCTTGTCGGGCCCCATGGGTTCGATCTTGCCGTTGCGAAGGTCTTGTCGGCGGTCTTGGGGTTCCGGCAGAGTACTTGTTGCTCGAGAAGGCGATCATCGGGTTCGTGCGTAAGATCTTGTCATTCCGTGCGAGTACTTGGCGTCCGCGAGAGAGCTCGGTGTATTCGTTTCACGTCCTTGGCATCCGGTTTCCGTTTCCATGTAGGAGATCTCGTCGAGGGTCTTGGTTTCGAGAAGTCTTCGTGGCATAGCCTTGGTCCGAGGTAGTCCTTGGCGTATTCGCATGCGTCTGGCGTTCGGTTCCATGACGCGATCTTGTCGGTTTCCGCGGTCTTGATTGTCGAAGTCGGGCTCGGTTCTCGATGGCGGTCCACGGGGTTTGCGGCTGTCGTCTCACCTCACCGCTTAGTACCAACTTGGTCTTGCCGGAGCAACGCACGGTGGATCTGTAAAAGCGCGCGGCATGGTAGGCGTCATGCGCGATCTCTCGTGCGGTTGGGGAACGGGGGCTGGCAGCGGCCGTGGCGCAGTGCTCGCAGGAGGAGGCGCGCCACGGCGGCGGCGCGTCGCCGGAGGCGAGGGCGATAAGCGTGAACGCAGGCTTAGCGGGCAGGCGAGCGAGGTCAGTGAGGGACCGCGGAGGTGGAGGAGGGCCTCATGAAGGCGTGAGGCGGCGGCGGTTGCGCCGGCCGGGACGCCTTGAGGCCGATGGGGAGGTGGAGTGGCGGCGGCGGCGGTGGCGCGGAGTGAGGCCATGACAGAGGCGCGTGGCAGAGGAGGCCAACTGCGGCGTTGGCATGCGGCTGGGCGGTCTGGGAGGCGGGAGGAGGCGGCCTCAGGCGACGCCGAGCAGGCGGTGGCTGATGGGAGGAGGCAGCCGGTGGGGAGCGCAGCAGGTTGGGAGCCCAGTGGTGGCGGGTGGGGCTCGAGGCTAGCGGGGCACTCATGATGCGAGGGCGTCTTGAGGCCAGCGAGGTGGCGGGAGGCGGGGGCCCAGGGAGGAGGCGCTAGGGAGGAGGAGGGAGAGCCAGGCAGGGGTGCACAGGGGCAGGTGGGGTGAGGCGTCAGGCCATGGGTGGTTCTGATGGGAAGAAAGCAGGAGAAGAGAGAGAGGGGGTGGAGGCAGTGGAGGCGCGTGGGACCCGCAGCATGGCGGGTGTGTGTGTGAGCTGGTGAGGTTGGTTGGGTGGGGGTGGGCAGGCGGTGGTGTGAGCATGCGGGTGGGCCGAGGCAGGGTCCAGCGGGGCACGGGTGCATCTGATGTGTGTGTTTTGGGGTGGGGCGGAGAGGAGGGAGGAGGGAGGAGGGAGGGCTGGCCACGTGGCGAGTTCTGAGTGGGTGAGGGAGAGAGAGGCAGTGAGGTGGCGAGATGCTATTGGGCAGGGTGAGGTGGAGAGGAGAGTTGGGTAGATTTTTAGGTAGAATAGGTTTTAGGAGCGGGACAGGTTGGACCGATTTAAAATCTGGGGCGGTCGTTCGGGTCGGGTTGGCCCGTTCGACTGCCCCTACTAAAAACAATTAAACTTTTATTTGATTTAAACGGCCGTGCAACTGTAGCGGCAAAACAAAATATTCGGACCGGTTTTGGAGTTTGAATAAGATGGGGCGTTTGGAAAACAAATCGGGGTTTGCAAAAATAGTTTTTGACAAACAACATGCGACGATGACGATGCAATGCACAAATTCAACGCGATTTTCTAGTAGTGGTTTTGCGGGATGCCACAGTACTCACCTGCTCATTTACGGGTTCACACCATCCTACAAGACTTGGACATTCCATGGTGAAAAGTTAGCGAAACGTGCTAGGAGGGAGTCACGACAGGGTCAGCAGCAGAGTCAGCCAAGGGGAGAATTTGATGCTGGTTTTGATAGGTGCATAGAAAACTTTGTGAATGCTAATGCGCCTGAAAGCCCTCATGTAGAGGCGGAGACACCTCAGGAGGCGGAGACAAGTGAGGAGCCGGAGAAAAACACGGCAAAGTACTATGAGACTTTGTTTGCCTCACAGAGACCCCTTCATGCACATACAGATGTTACCCAACTGGATGCCATAGCTCGCCTTTTGGCCTTCAAGAGCCACTGGAACTTGACCAGAGAGGACTTTGATGATATGCTTGCAGTCGTTGGCGACATTTGCCGAAGGGCACCTCTTGCGGAGAACTTCTACTATTCGACCAAACTCCTCCGTGACCTTGAGATGTCATATGAGCGATACACGCTTGTTGAAGGGATGCATGCTATTCACAAAGGAGCATGCTAAGACAAATTATTGTATCCACGCAAATCCTCTAGGTACTTTGAGGTCGATCCCAATGGTGATGGTCGGAAGAGGCGCAGGGGTTGCCCAAAACATTCTTTGGTATCTTCCAATCATACCGAGGCTTCACGACTCTTCATGATCGAGGATCTTGCCCGGATCGATGGGCGTAGAAGGGAACAGATACCTCGACAAGATGATACATCCATCGGATGGTAGTGCATGGAAGAACTTTGTCAAGAAATATCCTGATAAAGCCGGTGACAAGAGGAGCGTAGCAGTTGCCATATCAACCGATCGGTTCAATCCATATGGCATGTCGGCTTTAGTATACAGTTGCTGGCCAATGTTTGTTATTCCCCTGAACCTCCCCCTGGCATCTGCATGAGATCAGAGAACATGTTTGTCTCGATGATAATCCCAGGGCCAAAATACCAGGGTAAGAACATGAATGTGTATCTAGAACCGCTGGTGGATGGCTTGCTTCGTGGCTGGGAAGGTCGGGGGATCCGAACATTTGACGCTTCAAACAACGAGCACTTCGATATGTATGTCTGGTACCATACCTCTCTGCATGACCTACCAAAGACGTGCGTTGTTCAGGCTGGTGTACACATGGGAAGTGGCCTTGCCCGGTGCATGCAATCTCGACTTTCTTACGGTTGTCGAAGGGAGGCAAGTATTCCTGTTTTGATGAACATCGGCGTGTCTTGAGCGAATCATCCATATAGGAGTGACAAAGGAGGTTCAAGAAAGGCCGTGTTGTCCATGATCCAAAGCCACGTCTAAAGACCGAAAGGAAATCAAGGCTGAGTTAGAAGCTCTCCAAACTCCGATGGGAATGGTTTCGTGGGATACGGGATACGCACGGTGGACCCACATTCCGTGCTTATGGAAGATCCCTTACTTTGAGGATCTTGAGCTCCCATAACATTGATGTAATGCACACCGAAAAGAATATCGGTGAGGCCGTTTGGAGCACCATAATGCAAACCGAGAAGGCGAAAGATAACATCAAGGCTCGAATTGATCAAGAAGCATTGTGCGATAGGCCAAAGTTGAACATGCACCACCGGAGCCAAAGGCGGAAAAAGGTGGTCTAAGCCAAAGGCTCCTTTCGCCCAACAAAGCCCCAAAGAAGGAGATCTTCCGAAGGATCGCGCAAAGTTTGTTTTTCCCCGATGGTTATCGCTAACCGGATGAGGGGTGTGAACATGGAAACGCTATGCAGTACAAGGGCACAAGAGTCATGACTACCACGTATGGCTTGGCGGATAATGCGGTGATGATTCGAGGTTATGTCGATGAGGAGACTTGGCGAGTCTTTGTGGTTGAGCTTTTTCTTCCGATTTGTGCTAGGGAGTTAGACCGTAAAGTGCTTGAGAAGCTACATGAACAGGCACCCGAGTTGCTTTGCGATCTAGAGATGCTCCTTCCGCCAGGGTTCTTCAATCCGATGCAACATATGATCTTGCATCTTGCGGACGAGGCTTTAAAGGGGGGACCTGTGTGGGCCCGTTGACAGTTTCCGCCCGAGAGAGAAACAAAGAAGCTTCATAAGAAAACATGCAATAAATGCAAGATCGAGGCATCCATAGCCGAGGCAGTCCTTAACGAGGAGGTTGCAAACTTCACCACAAAGCACTATGGTGCCAACATTCCCACAAAGCACAACCCAATGTTTCATTACAATGCCGCCAACCCTGAACATGTACCCAATCTTAGCATCTTCGTTGGGCTAGGTGGCAAATCAAGTGGCACAAAGAGGTTCGCAATGAAAAAACTTGAGCGGGAGTTGATCCACTCGTATGTCTTGAACACCATGGAAGAAGTGAAGTCGTACATCGAGTAAGTGATCACCATTTAGTTTTCCGCAAACATTCACTGCTATGTCCATGCCTAACTCTCCTTTAAATTGTTATAGACGATTCAAGAGTGCACATTGGAAGAATCCAAATAGGGAGCCTAACCCTAAAGAGGAGCAGGATCTTTTCGATAAGGGTGGTGGTTTCGGTTTCGTCAGCTGGTTCTGTGGTTTGGTACTATTCAAGCCAACTTGTTGTGCTACACTTCTTATGATAAACTTCTTATGCTAAACTTCTTGTTCTAACTTGTAGGCAAGAAATGACAAAGAGATGCAACCCGAGCTAAGAAATATTGCCAGGGGCTTTAACCATTCAGTCGACACGTTCAATGCTTATGACGTGAATGGTTATCGCTTCCATACCCATGAATACACAACTAGCCGTCCCAACCAGAAGACAACAAATAGCGGGATCTTTTGTGAAGGCTCAGATGGCCTCCAGTACTATGGAAGAGTCGAGGGTATATATGAGCTGAATTACGGTTTTGGCAAAGGGCTAAATCCCGTTGAATTCAAATGCCATTGGTTTGACCCACATAAGGTGAAACGGGATCCTGAAATTGGACTGGTCAAAGTTAAGAGGAACTCCGTTTATGCGGGAGATGATGTTTACATTTTGGCTACTCAGGCCTTCCAAGTATTCTATCTTCCGTACCCATGCCAAAACCCGACAAATCGTCTACAGGACTGGGATGTTGTGATGACGGTACCGACACGCAATAGTCCGCCCTTGCCAAACAAGGATGATTACCGCCGCCTAGACCCCTCAACAAATGATGGCGAGTTTTATCAGGAAGAAGGGCTCCCCGGGCAATTCACTATCGTCTTGTCCGCCGATGGTGACATGGTCATAGACGATGAGCAAGAAGAAGCTAAGGAGGAAGACACTGCGCAAGATGAAGCTGAGAAGGTTCACAACCAACAAGATGTGAGTTTGCTCGAGGCGTTCCATGCAGGCCTTGACGTCAACGATCCACAGGGACCACCTCCAGGTTTCGTGGATGATTATTGGTGGCCGGAAAATGATAGCGATGACGAAAACTCTCGTCCAATTCATAATCCCGACTCAGGCTTCTGATCCATGCATGTAGTAGTAATAATCTTTCTAGTAGTGTTTGCTATGTAATCCCGCCGGGCTATGTAATAAAATTTCTTTCCTTTTGTCTTTGTATTTGTAAGAACTCTATTCTATGTAATAAAATTTCTTTCCTTTCGTCTTTGGAGAAACACAAGGAAGGCTTCATCTCGTAGCCCCAAAGTCGAGAGAGGACAGGTATTTTCGAGATTCATATAGCATGGGGATGTGACGGTGGCAAGCCCAGGAAAGGATTCTCGATCCACGACAACGATTCCTTTCGAGGAGTCGTTGCCGTGGAGACCGAATCCTTTCCTTGGCTTGCCGCGTCTCATACCCATGCTATATGGATCATGGAAGTATTTCTCTTCTTTCGTCTTTGCCGATACGAATATATATTAGTTAGCGTGACTTAAATGGAATAGATTAGATAGCCCTAAAGTCGAAAGGAAAGACATTACTTCACTATTCGTATAGCATGGGAGACATTGTTATATGAATCGTGAAATGGTTTCTTTCCTTTCGTCTTTGGAGAAACACAAGGAAGGCTTCATCTCGTAGCCCCAAATTCGAGAGGACAGTATTTTAGATTCATATAGCATGGGGATGTGGGTGGCAAGCCGGAAAGGATTCTAGATCTCGACAACGATTCCTTTAGGAGTCATTGCGTGGACCGAATCCTTTCCTTGGCTTTGGCGTCTCATACCCATGCTATATGGATCATGGAAATTTCTCTTCTTTCATCTTTGCCGATACGAATATAGATTAGCTAGCGTGACTTAAATGGAATAGATTAGATAGCCCTAAAGTCGAAAGGAAGACATTACTTCACTATTAAGTATATGGGCGACATTGTTATATGAATCGTGAAATGGTTTTATTCCTTCGTCTTTGAAGAAACACAAGGAAGGCTTCATCTCGTAGCCCCAAAGTCGAGAGAGGGGTATTTTTAGATTCATATAGCATGGGGATGTGACGGTGGCAAGCCCAGGAAAGGATTCTCGATCCACGACAACGATTCCCTTCGAGGAGTCGTTGCCGTGGAGACCGAATCCTTTCCTTGGCTTGCCGCGTCTCATACCCATATGAATATAGTGTGTGTTTAAAACTTGAGTATTATTGTACTGTTATGAATCTTGTGTCACTGATGTGTACTAATAAACTACTCTTTTCACTCTGTTTTATAGGTGATTGAAAGATCTTGGGGAAAGGAGTTACAAGAAAGCTGAAAAGCTTGGCAAAACTTGTGATTGGTGGTTCAAAAGATGTCGAAGCAGCCTAGTGCTCTTGCTAGTGCTCACCGTGCACTTCAAGTGGGGCGTGGAGGCGTGTGAGACTCCTAGTCCCCTCGGTCTTCGAGGAGAGACAGCAGGAGGGAGGACGAGGAGGAGGAGAGCCAGTTCGGCGTCGGGAGGATGAGGGGCCTCGGATTCAGCGAGGAGGCGGGGAGCAGGAGGAGGAGGAGGATGAGGGGTTGGGGTCTTTACCCTACGAGCTTGACACGTCCTTGAGGTGGGCGCCTCTGGAGGATGAGACGCAATACCTTGAGGAGTACGCGTCCATGGACCCGAGCCTGGTGCCGCGGGAGAAGGCTCCATATCGGCGTGAGGTTTCGAGACTCCCCGACCTACCTTATCCCTATGCGGACAAGGTACTCGTTCCCGCTGGGTCGAGGTACATGATTTGACCCTAAACCATACATTGTAATTTTTATAACATACTGACCTTGTCTTTTCATTTTGTAGTGCCTTTCTATATGAGGATGGGATCAAGCCATATCGTGGCTACTCAAGCATCCTTGGAGCCTTGGTTAGAAAGTATTTTCCTGGGATTGTCACTCTCCCAAATGGTTCAAAGGATGTGGCTTGAACTTGGAAGCATTACCACTATGCCGAACATCCCGAAAAAAAGTACACCACCATCGCGGAGAAGGTT
The DNA here is from genome assembly GCA_030063025.1 of Avena longiglumis. Classification (NCBI taxonomy): domain Eukaryota; kingdom Viridiplantae; phylum Streptophyta; class Magnoliopsida; order Poales; family Poaceae; genus Avena; species Avena longiglumis. The sequence continues at coordinate 42,487,761 of CP125974.1, read as the reverse complement.
CAGGTATTGTTCTGGGTAAGTTTGTTTCGCTTGTCATAATTCAATCGCCTTGAGGATGAAATATACTTGAACTCGTGGCTTTGACCCCCTTTTTTCCCTATGTGCATACTTGTAGAAGTTCTTCGACATGGACAGGACGCGCAAAAGGGAGTGTTTGATGATTGTTCACGAGCTTGCCAAGAGGAAGGTGCAAGACATACACTACGAGGCACACGTGAACTGCGTCCGCAACTGGTTCGGCGATCGCAAGATTTGGATGAATAAGATCCAAGCCCGGGAGATGCTCTTCGAGCCGTGGCGATACTGCAGTAGTTGCATTTTGTTTTATTGATTTCTTGACCTTATTCTATTTTCTATTGTACTAATACGTGTGTCTTGTGGATGTATAACCCTCCTCGGTTAGGTAATGACGGTGCTTCACGGCAATGGTAGCGTGGTGGACACACCCCAATTACCTCTAGAAACGCCGATGCAAAGAAGCGGCAAGAGGAGATGGGGTGGATCACACCGCCAAGGCAAGATCCTCGCCCTTCTTAGGCAAAAAGAGGTGAGAAAATGCTTTATTTGTTCTTGCTTGTAATTTTATTCTTTACTTAGCCCTTTGAGTCCCCTTCACTTAACCGTGCTCTTTTGTGCAGAAAATAAAGACAGGTCAAGAGCCGTCCGTGTTTGCCGTTTGGAAGAAGACACGCACGTTGGACGAGCCTAGGAACGGGAGCCTATGGATGAACGAGGGAGCCAGGCTCCGGGGTGAGAAGTATCCTGAGAAGTACAAGGAGGTGCATGGAGAAGATTCTAACCCTGAGACCGCCCCCTTCGACCTCGAGGTCGCCGTGCTGGCGGGAGAAGGCCAGAAGAATGGTCGCCTATGGATCGGTCACGGGTCCGTCGACCCTAAGACCGTTCCATCTATGCGCCAGGTCCGGCGTGGTAAGATGAGCGACCAGCCTGCTATAGAGACCCGCCCACGGCCTTTGGTTGTAGCTCTCGAGCAATTACGGGTATGTTCTTCCCCGATCATCTATGTTTTACTACATGTTTTCTGTTGCAATGCTCATCTAATCGTGGCGACACGCCGTAGGAGGAGATGGCCGCTGATAGGGCACGCAGAGAGGCGGCCGAGCAGCGGCAGCAGCAGCTGGAGCAGCAGATGGCCCATCGGCAGGGGTTGCTGGGGAAACAGGGGCAAATGATGCGGTGGATGACACAGCAGATGCTCATCAATTCTCAACTAGGGACTCTTCCCACTCCTCCTTTTGCCTTCTCGTGGGTAAGTGATCAAGTGTCTTATTGTCCAATGCTCGCAATTTTCAATCTTGCCTTATTGTCTAATGCTCACAATTTCCAATGCTGCAGATGGACGATGCGATGCCGCCACCTGGTGGGTCCGCGGGTGGATCGAACAACCAGGCGCCGCCGTCTTTCACCGTCAACAATCCGTCGGTCGTCCGGAGGCTGAATCAGAGTCCTCCAGGTTTGTTTTCTTATACTTGTCAAATTTAGCCATGCCATCGCATTTGTAGACATTTTAGCCATGATATGACACTTGTAGAAATTTTAGTCTTGGCATGATACTTATAGAAAATTTAGCAATTCCATGACACTTGTAGGAAATTTAGCCTTGCCATGATACTTATAGCAAATTTAGGAATTCTATGACACTTGTAGATAATTCTATGCCATTGTCAAAATTTTAGCCATGCTATGACACTTGTAGAAATTTTAGCCTTGCCATGACACTTATAGAAATTTTAGCCTTGCCATGGGACTTGTAGATATTCGTGATTTTACGTGTCATATTGATGTAATTTGCCATAAGACTCGTCAAAATCCCATGTTATTGCCATTTCCATCAACTTGCCTAGAAACTTGTACATATTGATGATTTTATTTGTCATAATTATGTACTTATCTTCAACTTGTAGGATCTCACGATGGAGCATGAGTTTGTGGAGCACTCGGAGTTGATGTCCTGTGGGTGGCAAGAATAAACTTGTAATATTTGTATAGTTTAGGGATTGTGCACTTGTTGGTTATGAACTGTGTAATAAATTTGGTCTTGTGTGATATTTGGTAGTGTTTGTGATGATATTATGATCATATTTGTGATATTTTGGTGTTGGCAATGCATTTTGGTGTTGGTGATGCTTATATTATTGTTGTTCGATGCAATTTGGTGTTGCTAATGATCTGTATGATCATATATATATTCTATGTTTTGAATTGCAGGAAATGAATGGAAATAAGCCGTGTGTATACACACGGCAAAGAAGCCACACGTAGCCCACTAGTGTGCTGTTGAGGTTATACATAGGGTCTTTGCCGTGTGCGCTATGCCAAAGGCACACGGCAAAGGATGAACTTTGCCGTGTGTCACCACTGAGAGGCACACGACAAAGGGGAAGACACAGCAAAGGACAATACACACGGCAAACCATGAACACATGGCAAAAACCAAAGCACACGGCAAAGGACACACACACGGCGAAGGCAAGACACATGGCAAAGGTAGGGCACACGGCAAATATCGAAGGCACATGGCAAAGGTCATAGACGACATCGATTTGTTGGCTCCGTCAGACGGACGGAACCGTCAACTACTTTAATGTGCCGTGTGTGATCAGAAAACACACGGCAAAGTCTTTGCCGTGTTCCGGGCGTCAAGACACACGGCAAAGGCTCTTTGCCGTTCCTATCGTTGTCGTGTTGCTTTTGCCGTGTGTAAGTACACGGCAAAGGGTTTGCCATGTTCCGGGGGGCCTTTGTCGTGTGGATACACCCACACGGCAAAGAACCATTCTCCCGTAGGGGTAAATGGGTGGAAGAGTCGTTTTGGGTGGTGGTTTGTAGTCTGCTATGTATACCCTCTGCAATTCTGGGTGCTGGTGTCCGGATAGTGCATCTTAGAGCATCTCCACTCGAACCCTAAGAAGATCTCATGAGGTGTTTTAAACTCTGGATGAACAAAATTCGTCTCAGTTGCGCCCTAGCAGCATCTCGTTTTTTTTGGGGGGGGGAGGGGGCACCAGGGGCTCCACTTGTATTTACGTGCAAAATAGGCCCATTGTCAACCCCTAACAACCTTCTCTCTCCTTCTTTTTCTCTCCCCCACCCACCGCCCCTCTCTCACCTACCACCATGCGCAGACGGACGGCAAGATAGACGCGATCCCAGCCACGACCACGTCGCCTAGCGCTCACCTGGTCCGCGCTGCTGGCCGAGGACGTGCTCCTGGCCCTATCCTTCGAGCATGTCACGAAGGGGTTCGCTTCGTCGTTGTCGAACCGGAGCACGAAGATGGCGTCGGCAACGAGGCGAAGAGACTGGCGTGGAGGTCCCACGTTGCGCACGACGGGGCCGCAGCGCGGGAGGAAGAGTCGCTCGTTGCCGCGAACCTGGAGGGCCCTCTTGCCGTCCACCGGGACCCACATGGTCGTCGCCTCCATGCCGACCGACACCTCGTGCTCCTCGCCCGAGATGCTTACGTACATCGTGTACGTACCGCCGCGGCCGGTGGGAACGGTGCTCTCGCGGTGGGACAGGAGGATGCCCACGGATGACGCTAGAGCCACTGTTCGGGTACACAATCGCAGCGGAGCTCGCCAACACCGTGGCTTTTTTTTTGTCAGGAACGCCGTGGGCTTGGGGTGCATACGGCTAGGAATATTTTGCCCCTTGGCCAAAAGAGCGCCGGATTAGACCCAATTTTTATCTGAATATTATCCTGGGACAAAAGAGTGGAGATGCTCTTAGCCTTTGGAACTTCCGTTAGAGCAATACATTTTTTCGGTCAGAGTAATACGTACTATTTCCTTGTTTCCAAATTAATTAACTTAACTTTGTTTTGATACACATGCTTCGAAACACTAAAATAAATCTACATACGCACGTATCTATACAAAGTTAAGTTAATTAATTTAGAACAGAGAAAATATTTATTTTTTATGCCGACTGTTTGAGCCTTTGAGGGACATCCAGTGCGCGTGCCAGACCACCAGCAACAATATTTTTCCTTTTCTATCGACAAAGCAACATTTTTCCCTGCCCAACTCTGCCACACTGTGTCTCCGGTCCAGCCCGAGGCCACGTTTTGTGAACCAAGCAACAGGAAGCTTGGTCGCGTGGCAGGAAACATAAACTCGTGAAATGCAGCCCAGTAGGGTACGCAAATCAGTGTGCGTCCATTCGAAATTTAGGCCCGTTTAGACGCAGGCCCTATATGTTGCTCACTGAGTCACTGGGAGCACTAAATCACTAAAGAGATCTAAGCTCTCTTATATTGAAGGCTTGTGGTTGCTTCTCTGTTTTTTTAAGGTTGTTGCATTGCTCAGTGTGGGTCTCAATGTTTTCTTGCTCCTAGACATACAAGACATGTTTAAAAATTAAACCGTTTCTCGCCGGAATGGATGCTGGTGCGTTTACGCCTCACCTGATATTTTTATATTTTAGCTAATGAAAATAAATATACTATATATTAATTGCTTAACAATTACACAAAATATTTAATTTGAGAACGTGAATAATGTTGAGAACTAAGAATAAAAATTGTTCACTTAGTAAAAAGTATTTGAAAAAATATTCATCAAAATATCATGGGACCAAAAAAAGATGTTAACTTTATTTAAGAAAATGTTCATGTGGTTGGAAAAATGTTCGTAGTTCTCGAAAAAAAACTCGCATGTGTGAAAAAAGATGTTCACATAACTTAAAAAAATATTTCACGGGTTTGAAAAATTGTTACTCTCGAATTATTCACGGGTTTGAAAAAATGGTCATTGGTCTTAAAATTCTCATGGGTTTGGAAAAATATTTTATATAGTTTTAGAAATTGCTCATACGTTTGAAAATATTCACTGGACCAAAAAAATTTAGTTGGTCTATAAAATGTTCATCGATTTGAAAAAAATTATCGGTTTGGAAAATCTCCATACCATTCATAAGACTATAGTATGTCATGTGTTCCACAAAAAATATTCATAGGTTTTTAATATAAAAAGGAAATAAGAGTATAAAAGGAAAATAAGGAAAGAAAGCAAAAACTAAAACATGGACAAAATGAAAAAAATGAAGAATGAAGATAAAAGAAAGTAAAAGTTCAATGGAAAATGAAATGATTTTTCGAAAACAGTGAAAATTTTAATAAAAAATTTAGAGGAACATTGTAAAATGAGAACAAAGTAATAAAACAAATATATATTGAAAACAAAAGAAATAAGAGAACATCCTTTAAAAAATTCATGTTCGTCCTTCGTTTGTGTTGCTCATGGTTCCGTTGGGTTCGCTACTGCTGCATTGCACCTTTTTCATTCTGTTTTTTTTGTGAATGTCTCAGTTTTTCTCTGATGTGATATATGTCTGTGAGGTTGGTTATGGGTGATCCTGGAGGAACAAGCCCAAACCACAACAAACTGAATACAAAATTATATATACGCTAGCAAATGAACAACTATATAATTTAAATGTCATTAGCAAAGAACGGCGCGGCAGAGCGCGCGGGGTCCATCTAGTAGATCACTATGTTTGACGATCCACTGTCCACAAAGTGTGTCTCAGCAGGCGGGTTGCTATTGCTAACCCATCTTACAACTTAGATTAATTATTATCTTTTAAGTTAAGAAACATGTTATGTAAATTTAGTTGTTGCAAAATGAATGTTGTGGAATGTCATAGTATCGGTTGTGTTTTGCATGTCTAGGAGTTTTCTTTGAATAATAAGTTGGATGTTTCAGCATCTGCACAATTCTCAATTAAAAGTATGTATGGAGATCTTATTAATGGTCATACAACATACTGTTGGGAATATGCCCTAGAGGCAATCATGTATGATGATATTTTCCATTGTATTCATAAAGATATTAAGTAGTTCTTGTATAAATATCTGATGTGTATCATTGAATATGTGATTCGGGTGTGAAACTATGCATTCATGTTGTTTGTACTAAATATCCTTGGTCATTGAGGTTGTGCTGGACACACAACTTAGACCAATGTGAAAGTTGGCTTGATGACTCGGTTCCACTTGTCATGGGCATAGAGATGCTATTCCAATTTACACAGATTCGGCTAAAGAGTTTAGCGAGTCGGATTGACCCATATTGAGGTACAACGAACAAGTTGTCATTTGTATATCTCAATCAATGTAATCCTTAGACCTGAGGTTGTTGCATAGTCTGAGTTGAGGATCACCGACTTAGGTTACATCAGCTGATCAAATGGCGGGCGATTATAAAGGCAGGGTTCGGTTCGACTAAGAATCAAGTTGCGTGATGTGAATAACCAAGATGGGATTTTGCCCCTCCACTCGGAGAGATATTCTCTGGGCCCTCTCGTGAGATATGATTCGGAAAGCATGGCCATGCACGACTCGGGTAAGTGTTAACCGAGGCGATCGACTAAGAGTTAGTCGGGTGAATCACTTATCTCGGATCGAGAAGAGAGTCGGACTATTTAAGGGATGACAATTATTCGCCTATAGTCTGACAAGGTATATCGTGAGGCAAAAGGGATTCGGACGTAAGTCGCATTGGAAAGGCAAGTCGTCATGACTCTTTGGTACTTGGGAATTGCACGTTACGCTAGGAGCCGCTACCGTGATCGATTGAGAGTCGGACTCAATCGCGTCCAAGTAGCCATGAGCCTGCGGGTCACACACTTAAGAGCGGGAGCAAGTTTGGATTGGATCTGAACACCATCTCGTTGGGTTGGACCTAAACCGGATTAGAATGAGTTAGTGAGTTGGACTCACGGTGACTAGTGTTATATGGGCTTCGGTGAATGGGCGCGGCGAGCCCACGTTCACTCCTATATATAGTGGAGCACCGTAACCTTGATGGGTTAATCGTTGTTCGGTTAGGTCATTCCATGTGTTGAAACCCTAACTCCTCGGCAGGTCTATCGTCTCACGAACCTATCGATTCGCCAAGGTTCCTCCTTATGCGTGTGGATACCACGGAGAGTGTATGCGATCAGCACCAGGACGGTCGGATCGTGAGGACCGCACTGCATCAACTGACGCGCTTCATCAGTAATCCGCAACTGCGCGTCTAGTGGTAAACCTCGTGGCCTTCTACCTGAGCTAGATCTTGGGATCACCACGTTAGAGGAAAAGTTTTGTTTTATCTCTGCGTGTCCCAACACATACTTACACAATTATCTATGGAAATTAAAGTTTTCACTAAAGATAAAGATTTTTATGTGGTTTCTAAGTAAAAAATTGTTACTAACCAGAGATAATTTGGCTAAGAGAAACTAGAACGAGAGTAAGAAATGCTGCTTTTGTGACGCTATGGAAACAGTGGAACATTTATTTCTGTCTTGTCCCTTTGCCAAGTTAATATGGGGATTGTGTACTCGACTTTTAACATACCACCACCAACCAATATAATAAATATGTTTAGAAATTGGTTAAATGAAATAGATAAAGATACTAAAACTAGAATTCGTATTGGTGTTCAGCTATAGTGTGGTCCATATGGAATTGTAGAAGCATCATTGTTTTTAACACGAAAGACTCCACGAGTTTTTGCAGGTTATACACATGGTTGTACACTCGATTCAGCTGTGGCGTTTCATGTTTCTGGAAGATCAGCGAGAATGCATAGTTTCTGGATGCAACCGACCGCTGACGGTTACACGGGATATCTTCTATTAGGCTTCGTGGTGGCATATCCATATGATTCAAGATGTTTAGTTATATGCATGGCTTGTGTGTTTTCCATTGGTTGATTTTTGTATAGACCATGTCTGATCCATGAGATGTATTTTTTTATATTATAAGATAAGTAATAATGGCCTATGTGCATCTATTGATAGCAGAGGCCAGGATTTTTCTCATTAGAAAAAACACAATAAAATCTCGTCAGCTGTCTATAAGGGATACCATGTATGATTTTCTATGAAGTGGAGGGAAGAGAGAGAAGAGAGAGAAGTAGCCCGTCCAACTATTGACGGTCTGTATCTCGTAAAGATCCATGCCGACGTCCTTCGACCGTTGTACCGACCGACAGGAAAGGACACTATTGAATTGCATGCACTAGTCAACGCAACCAAAAGTGTGAACTGATGGAAAGAGCTAGACAATATATTTCAATACTCACCCTATGTCTTTCGCCCTTTGGCATATTGTGTGACATATGTTTGGATAGCCGCAATATTTGTTTTTAATTCTTGCATTGGCCAGGATTTGATCCGAGGATCTCCTGCTTGGATATCATATTGAATTGCATGCACTAGACAACGCAACCAAAAGTACGAACTGGTGGAAAAGGCTAAGCAATATATTTTAACAGACACGTCGGCGATGTGGTTTGCCGCTGCCCAGGTCGAAGGCCGACAGTGTTGTTCAGGCAGCCAAGCAACTCGGTTGGCGGGATTCGATTCTCTGCTCATCACGACAAGGTTGCGGATATGCACGCGATAGTGCAAATGCATGAAGGACGTCGGGAAGAAGGTCTTGGTACATATCCTAGTGGCAGCGACTTGGAGGAAGACGTGGGCGAGATGGTGGGGCAGGCGGTGATAACCAGAGTTGTATAGTACTCCTTCCGTTTCTGTTTACAAATCTTGCACGCCTATACATTGGTTATCTATTAACTACTCTCTCCATTTCTTAGCTTAGGGCGTAAAAGTTTTTCGGTTTTTGGTCATAGCTTAAGGCGCAGGGTGCGATAGAGTCTGTTTGTTCCAAAATTGCCCCCACCCCGCTTTCCCCTCGTCCACAGGAACCGATGGAATCGCCGCTCAGTGACCTGTCCAGGGAATCAAAACTCTCCTCGATGAGCTCCGCATCCATGTCGCCCATGGCCATCGTGACCTCTTTGACAGCAGCGAAGGACGGATCTCTGCGCGCGAACGGAAGTGACAAAGTCGCTGATGGAGGACGATGATGGGGCGAAGGAAGAGCAGTCATGGGGGGTGGTGAGGATTGCGTGGCGGCTCCCCACGATGAGGCGGCTCATGGCGGAGGCGAGCATGGCCGGCTGCAAGTGTCCGCCACCGCGGAGCCCTTATCTTCTCCGTCGGGCGCCACATCTTCTACGCAGGTCGGACGAGGATGGACATGGCACTCTGAGACGGGGGAGCAGGAGCTCTCCCTAAGCCTCCCTAAGCGGCTCCGATGAGGATGGGCGGGCTATTCTGTGAGACGGTGGCATTGACCTGGGAGAGGCTGAGCAGGGAACGCGACGCTGCTGTGTAGGATTGGGTTTCACGGGCTCTTGGAGACGAAGAGAACAAGGATTTATTAGGGGCAAATTAGGAAAGACCTCATCCAGCAGGATTCTCCTTAATCATAGCGCCAAGATTTTTATGTCTTCTCCTTAGAAACGGAGGGAGTACTGGTATAATTTTCGTGTTACATAATTTTATTGAGTAAATTGATGATCTAGATATGCGAAGGATTTGTAAACTGAAACATAGGGAGTACAAGATTTGATTTATAGTTGTGGTAATGATTGGTCGACAATTTACTTGGGCTAATTCTTTGGCGGAACCAACATACGAAAAACTTGATCGAGTATTGATGGACTCAGAATGGGAAGAGCACTTCCCTCTAGTTTCGGTACGCGCTCTAGATCGTATTGAGTCTCTGTCTGATCATGCTCCCATTTTGCTAACCACTGGTTTACCATTACCACGTTGTGGCCGTCCTTTCAAATTTGAGCTTGGATGGCTGCTTCAGGATGGTTTCCATGATATGGTGAAAGCAGTTTGGGAAAGACCGTTCTTTGGTGCTACTCAATCCGAGATGGAATAATAAAGTCGTTTGACGAAAACATCTCGGGGTTGGCGCGACACCTTCTTGGTATTCTTAAAAAAGAAAAGCTTAGATTTTCTGCTACTATTGATGATCTCGAAGCTTTAGCAGAAACCCGGTTGCTCACTCCGCAGGAAATTGAGCTAAAAAGCCAATCAAATGCGGAGATTGCCCTGTTACTGCGCGAGGAGGAACTCAAATGGTATCAACGCTCTAAATCACAATTTATTTTGCATGGGGATTCGAATACTAGATACTTTCACAGTGTTGCCAATGGCAGAAACAAGAAGAAACGTATTCATTCCTTAAAGCATAATGACGAGCTGATTGAAGGACATGAGCAACTAAAGTCTTACATTACGAATTATTATAAGGGTTTGTTTGGGGATCTAGAGGAAGGCACTTTCTCAATGGATGAGTCCCAAATTAATGATAGACCCTAAGCTTCTGTGGAGGAAAACAAATATCTGACTGCTCCCTATTCCGAGGAGGAAGTCAAATTAGCTGTTTTCCAAATGGAGCATAATAAGGCACCTGGTCCGGATGGTTTCCCCGCTGAGTTTTACCAAACTTTTTGGGATGTAATCAAGCCAGATCTCTTGAATATGTTTAGTGCTTTACATGAGGGTCAACTTGATCTGTTTCGGTTGAACTTTGGTGAAATCATATTACTGCCTAAGGTTAATGAAGCAGAACGGATCCAACAATATAGACCAATCTGTCTTCTTAATGTTAGCTTCAAGATTTTTACCAAGGTTGCCACTATCAGGTTGAACTCTATGGCTGATCATGTTGTTAGGCCTTCACAAACCGCTTCCATGCAAGGGAGACACATTCTGGATGGTGTGGCTACCTTACATGAAACGGTTCATGAACTCCACAGAAAGAAATTGAATGGGGTAATTCTTAAAATTGACTTTGAGAAAGCTTATGACAAAGTTAATTGGTCCTTTTTACAACAAGCTCTCAGAATGAAAGGTTTTTCTGCGGATTGGTGCTCCTTGATCGAAAGCTTTGTAGTCGGTGGTAGTGTTGCCATCAAAGTCAATGACAATGTTGGCCGCTACTTTCAGACTAAGAAGGGGCTAAGACAAGGGGATCCATTATCACCCATGCTTTTTAATATAGTAGCCGATATGTTATCTATCTTGATTGAGCGTGCTAAGTCTGATGGCCAGATTGAAGGGGTGATCCCTCATCTTGTAGATGGGGGGTTATCTATACTTCAATATGCACACGATACAATTCTTTTCATGGAACATGATCTTGAAAAAGCCAAGAATCTGAAACTCATACTTTCGGCTCTTGAGCATCTTTCAGGATTAAAAATTAATTTCCATAAAAGTGAATTGTTTTGTTTCGGCGAGGCTCAAGAGGAGGTTGGCCTTTATAACGAACTCTTCGGCTGTTGTCATGGCACTTTTCCGATCAGATATTTGGGTATTCCGGTACACTACCGAAGGCTTACAAATTCTGAGTGGAAAATTGTCGAGAAAAGATTACATATACGTTTGAGTAGTTGGAAAGGAAAACTTCTCTCTATAGGGGGAAGACTCATCAACTCAGTCCTTAGTAATATGGTTTTGTATATGCTTTCTTTTTTTCAACTTCCAAAAGGTGTCTTAAAAAGGTTGGATTATTTTCGATCAATATTCTTTTGGCAGGGAGATAATGAGAAAAAGAAGTATAGACTGGCTAAATGGAGTGTTTTGTGTAGACCCAAAGAACAGGGTGGACTCGGTATTCATGATCTACAGGTTAAGAATACAGCCCTCCTTAGTAAATGGCTCTTCAAGTTATTAAATGAGGAAGGGATTTGGCAAACTATTATTAAAAGGAAGTATATTGGCTCAAAGGCATTGTTTCAAATGGTTTGGAAACCTGGTGACTTTCACTTTTGGGCTGGTCTAATGGCGTCTAAAAACATTTTTTACGTTTCGGGACTTTCTCTATTAATAATGGGACGCAGATAAGGTTCTGGGAGGATAAATGGCTAGATAATGTTACCCTTCGAGAACAATATCCTTCGTTATATTCTATTGTTCATTATAAGGAGGAAACGGTTGCCACAGTGCTCGAATCATTCCCGCCTAATATAACGTTCAGAAGAGATCTAATTGGTTCTAGACTTGACTCTTGAATCATGTTGCTACATCGTCTGGCACATGTACAACTGTCGGATGAGCCAGATAAATTCCCTTGGAATCTAACTAAGAACGGTTCTTTTCTGTTAGCTCTTTGTATGATGCTTTAATCCAGCTGTCTATTCCGGCGGTGGATAATATGATGATTTGGAGGATGAAGATACCTCTTAAAAACAAATTTTTTGTTTGGTATCTTCGTCGCGGGATTATCCTTACAAAGGACAACCTTATTAAGCGAAATTGGCATGGAAATCTTGGGTGTGTGTTCTGTCACCATGATGAGACAATCAAACACCTATTTTTTTAATGTAGTTTTGCCCGGTCTATATGGTCAATCACCCAAGCAGCTTCAGGCTTGTATCCACCACGTAATATTGCCAACATTTTTGGGAATTGGTTACATGGTATTGATAACAAGTATAAAAATCTTCTTAGGTCGGAGCGATAGCCATTATATGGTCGCTATGGCTATGTAGAAATAATAAGGTTTTTAATGATATAAACTGCTCTCTTCTGCAGGTTCTCTACAGGTGTACTCATACCCTTCGGGTCTGGTCGACTTTGCATCGTGCGGAATATCGCGATCTTTTCATGAAGGTGGGCACGCGGCTGGAGGATACGGCACGGGATTTTTTACCAGACATGGATGGCAGCATAATCTTCGGATTGACTTGCCCTCTGCACCCAAGACGTTTTACAATTTCTCAGTTTGATATGTAATTCGCCTGTATTTTCCTTCTTATGTTTTGGACCATATGGATTGTTGTCGGCTGTGTGCATTTATATGCAGCGGCCGGGTGTAAGTTACTGACTAAGAAATAAAAGCGTCCTTTATCGAAAAAAAACTACATAGTATCTTTTAGTGTACTACACAATAAAAAGTGTTTAGATATATTATCTTTAATAACCTAAAATATCTTATATTTTCAAACGAAGTGAGTATTTTGCTATTTTACGGTACTACGGATGCTAAAAATGACAGACAGTGTAGAGGGTGTTTTTACTCCCGTCTACTGACGTGGAGCTTGGTACAGACGGTGAGACGGATGGTGTCTAAATTACTGTACATGCCCTAACCCTTCCCTTGCCTGTCCTGCCGCCGCCGCCGCCGGCCGCCATTGCCACTAAGGCCAAAACCCACTCGGTACTCGCCCACCCGCCAAACCCTATACTACTGCCCTGCCCCGCCCCCAACTCGCGGACGCAGCAGCACCGGAACCTCGCCGGCGGACGCCATGTGAGTGCCTGCCCACCCGCCTCTTCGCGCTAGCATACCAGCTCGCTGCACCTCTCTGCCGCGTCTCGGTGCTTTTTTCGCCTCTTGGTGTTTGATTTCGGTGTGCTTGATGCTGCGCAGGTCGTCGCGGCTGTGCGTGAAGAACCTGCCCAAGGGCGCGGACGAGAAGCGGCTGCGGGAGGTGTTCTCGCGGAAAGGCGAGGTCACCGACGCCAAGGTCATCCGAACCAAGTAAGCGCGCTTCCTATCGGCCCTACCCGTTAGGAATTAGCATCAATTGCTTGCTGCCTCTGTGGCAGTTTGAGAATACAGACTTAAGATGAGCAACTGCTAACTTGCTATACAAAATTATAACTTCCTTTGGGCAAGAGATTCCAAATCCCATCGTTTCCGAATTACTTGTTCCCTGCGTTTGTTCGAACCTGAGCTTGCTTCGTAATGTGTAGAAACGATTAGCCTGATATGCACGACGCCATATGTAATTTGAAGAAATTATATTTGTAGCCATGGTTTTAAAGCTTAGGCGTCCAGGCGCCCCTCCTCCGCTTTGAAAAAAATAACTTCTAGGCGTCAGAGTGCCCCTAGATCGCCTTACGTCGCCTTAACGCCTTAAAAACCATGTTTGTAGCGCCAGGATTCTACATCAAACTGAATGGTTTTGCTTTTCTGTAGGGATGGAAAGAGCAGGCATCTTGCATTTATTGGTTTCAGAACCAATGAGGAGGCAGCAGAGGCCCTCAAGTATTTCAACAATACGTACATTGACACTTCTAAGATCACCTGTGAGGTACTTCGCTTTCTAAACAGTTTTCAGCCTTTTTCCCCCCTCTTTGGGCGGGTATCTATTGGATGCATTGCTCTTGGAAATAGATTGAACATGCCTACAAATAATCTGGTGTGTGACAGGTTGCTCGTAAGATTGGTGATCCTGACGCCCCTCGCCCTTGGAGCCGTCATTCCTTAAAAAAGACTCAATACAATAGCAAAGATAAGACAGACACTACAGATGCTAATGCACAGCTGAAAAGTTCCAAGGGCCAAGGAATGTCTGTTGATGTAGGAGCTTCTAAAGGCAATGTGGCTGATGATCCCAAGTTTCTTGAGTTTCTTCAAGTTATGCAGCCCCGTTCTAAAGCAAAGATGTGGGCAAATGATACAACCGGTACCCTTGATGCCACTGACAAAGATAGCACCCTAGTAACTGACTCTAAGAAGTCTCTGAAGGGTACTGATGCAGTTTCTGAAAATGATTCATCCGAGAATGATTCATCTTCTGAAGATGATTTTGAGGAGAAAACAACAAATGATTTGCCCTTGAAAGATGCTTCAGAGAAGCTACAATCTGGAAGTAAACGAGACAACAATATGACAGATGTGGACTTCTTGAAGAGTAAAATTAGAAAAAATTGGTCAGATTCCGAATCTGATGATGAAGATTCTGGAGATCAGTTGGGTACCAGCTCTGATGATGAAGAACCATCTAATGAATTACTTGATGCAAATGAAAGGGGTCAGGTGGTGGATCAGAAGGGTAATCTGAACCAGAAAAATCATGTCGATAAGAAAGCACCCATGGAAGTTGGTGACATGGAAGAGGGGGAAGATCCTGACAACCAAGACGGTGAACATATTGACACCCAACAAAAAGATGAAAAACACGCCAATCAAGAAACAGAAGATGTCGAAGCCGTTTCAGCTACTGATGAAAAGAAGCTGGCACTGGAGACTGGTCGTTTATATATCTGCAATCTTTCGTATGCAACTACGTATGTTCTTACCTGTTACTTCAGATCAGCCTTTATGTGTTATGTTCGAGATATAGCTGCTTGCCTTTTCTTACAAGCATATTGTTGCTTATGGTTTCAGTGAAGATGATCTGGTTCAGCTATGCAGCCAGTATGGTGATGTTGACCAGGCACATATTGTTGTCGATAAAACCACTAAGCTCTCAACAGGCAGAGGTTATGTGCTTTTTAACCTTCCAGACTCAGCAGTCAGGTGAATATTTGGCTAGCAACTTTACCATGTCTGATTCAGAAGGATGGCCTTATTTTCTGACAGTTCAGCTTACAAGATGTTGTTTAATCCTTTTCTCTACAGATTTACTTTCCTCCTTGCATGATGCATGACACCTTGATATGTTCTTTGCAGGGCACTGGATGAATTAGACAACTTCAGTTTTCAGGGGCGACTATTACGTGTAAAGGCTGCTAAACCATTAAATAATAAGACATTCGAGTAAGAAAATAAATCCCTTTTGGGTTGTTTCCTTTCTTAGGTTTTCTATGCAAATAATGTTCAATTCATTTACTCTTAATTTTCAAGGTCCAATCATTTTGCTGTTGACGAGAAAATGAATCTCAAACAGCAAAAGTTGGAACAAAAGAAAGCTTCTGAAATTGGTGGGGATACGAGAGCATGGAACAGCTTTTATATGCGTCAAGATACTGTATGGTTATCTTCACATTGACTTATTGTTTTTTATTTGTGCAACTCAACATGCTGTTTATTTGTTTTTATTGAGACAAAATTGTAGTGCTCACATGATATTGTTGTCAAATATGTCTTTGTTATTCCTTTTAGGAGTAGCTAGTGTTGTTGAATTTTGAAAATTTCCATCGGATCTTTTATGCAAACTGATTGAAGCTATTGTGTTTGTATTTAGGTTGTTGAAAATATAGCAAGGAAGAATGGTATAAGCAAGAGTGAGTTACTTCATAGGGAAGCGGATGACCTTGCTGTCCGTATCGCTCTTGGTGAGACACATGTCATTGCGGAGACCAAGAAGCATCTATCTAGGTCTGGAGTTAATGTTGCTGCCTTGGAAGAAAATACTTCCAAAAGAAAGCGAGAAGTTGAAAAGAAGCAACCATGTAATACTGGTAAAAAACTTGCCATTTAATTCTTCTGAAGAAGATCTCGCTGCAATGTTTCAGAAACATGGCAGTTTGGATAAAATCATTCTCCCTCCAACAAGAGTATTTGCCTTGGTATGTTCTGCATTTTGCTTGTGTTGTATCACTGTTTGTTGCTATTCGTGGCTGTATATCATTTGCTCTCGAATTGGCAAGCGGGCTTCATTACCTGCACTACAGACAATGCCCCCCTTGACTTCATTGGTTTATCTTGAATTATTTCTTTTGGTTGTCTCAGGTAATCTTTGTTGAAGCAACAGAAGCTCGTCACGCTTTCAAAAAATTGCTATACACACGATACAAGTAAGTTTCTGCAGTGGTGCTAGTTTATTCGTTGTTACTTATAATTCCAGCTCACAAACTTCTGCACTCTGTGTTGAGTACTTAATTGAGATCTGTATAAACCACTGTTATTATGTAAGGTAATATTTTTTAAGTGAACTGATGCATGACTGGTTGACATATTAGCCTTTTGTAACTCAGTGAAATATGCATCAGTGGTTTTTCGTATCTGATGCTCTCACGCTGACTTGAGGCCACATCCTTGTTTACTTCAGTTAGGAAGGTTCCCTTTAGTTTGTATATTCCTAAGAATATAAGAAATATATCAGCGTCTGCTTTTCTGCTATAAGAAATATTTTTATGCCACTGTATGCCACTATGGATTGCAATTATCAACATCAAGTCAATAAGTTCTGCTTTTTCTTTATTGGACTCATGGACTCATACCTGACTTATATATAGGATGTTAGGATGGAGATCTACTTTTGGCTGATTATAAAGTTCCTGCTGACTTGTAGTTTCTTCCTCTTTCCATTTTTCTGTTTTTTAGTTTTATTTGCCCGTAGTGGCTTCTGACATCTCCGTCAAAAAGATATATTAATTTCTCTTATCTTGGTTATATGAATCTACAATGCTCTATATATATCATAACAGTCTTGCTTTTGTACTACAGGGATACTCCACTGTATTTGGAATGGGCACCTGACAACATTTTATCTCCTACCTCAACACGTGGAAGAGGAAGATACGAAAACCATTGGTGAGAGGATTATTACAAAAGCTATTGTAGATCAAACTGTGGAAGGAGTGAGTGCTGAGGAGATTGATCCTGATAGGGTGGAGGTTTGCAGATTTCTCTAACTTGGCCTTTCAAATTGTACATTTTAAGACAGAACAGTCTTGTGTCTTCTTGTGGCTACGACACTTATACTTGTAGTAATATACCATTATCCGTTGCAGTCTCGATCTGTATTTGTCAAGAATTTGAATTTCAAGACTACAGATGAATCCTTAAAGCAGCATTTCAGTACAAAATTGAAGACTGGGAGTCTTAAAAGTGCAACGGTATGGATATGTTTATGAATATCGAATGAATTCTCGCATGTCCCACTCTCTTAAGTCTTACCCATCCTTTCTCTGGGTCACTCTTTAGGTGAAAAAACATGTTAAGAAAGGCAAGAACGTTTCGATGGGATTTGGCTTCGTTGAGCTTGATTCTGTTGAAACTGCTACCAGTATGTGCAAGGATCTACAGGTATCCCTGTTGTACCGATCTGTCAGGGCTGTCCTTCCCTCTCGCTATGTGTTTCCTGTTCACATTATAATAATGTGCCCATGTATATATTCGGCATGCTAAATGATTTGCGTGGTAATAGGGGACAGTTTTGGATGGGCATGCTCTGATCTTGCAACTGTGCCATGGGAGAAAGGATGGTCAGAGTGCAAAGAAAAATGAAAAGGATAAGAGTTCAACCAAATTGCTTGTGCGAAATGTAGCGTTTGAAGCGACTGAAAAGGACTTGAGGCAATTATTCAGTCCATTTGGCCAGGTGAATTTCCTCGTTTTGTTATCTAAATATATTTATTGGAAAACCTAGATGAGAGCAAAATGAGTCTCGAGGATTGGGATTCAAATCTCGTAGAAAATCGCAATAATATATCATCATCAAGAATGTTTTAACTCCTACTTGAAAGAAAGTATTTCACCATAAGTGGATTTTATTACTTGTAGATTCTCTTGGATTGACCCAAGAAAGAGTTTGATGGATGCATTTTTTTTTCTTGCTGACATCTAATGAGTTGCATTGATGAAAACAATTTCAGCTGAAAAGCCTGAGACTTCCTATGAAGTTCGGAAGTCACAGAGGTTTTGCGTTTGTTGAATTTGTGACGAAGCAAGAGGCACAGAACGCCCTCCAAGCCCTTGCAAGCACTCATCTCTACGGGCGGCATCTGGTATGGGCCTTTCTCCTTGGAGGTCACGCCCTATTGCTGCATGCAAGAACCGACTGCATATTATTGACTTTCTTATATTCATTCACCTCAGGTGATTGAACGGGCAAAAGAGGGAGAGACCCTTGAGGAACTGCGAGCAAGGACCGCTGCTCAGTTTGTGGATGAACAGAGCGGTTTCCAGAGGATGTCAAAGAAGAGGAAACAAGCTTAGTCTTATGGACGAAGGGTCTGCTAAGTTTTCAAGAATATTAGAGTAGTAAGTAATGCCTCGCAGGAGCTAACACGAAGCAACCATTTTTGACCCCGTTGTATGATAGTATCACTCGCTGAAGGCAAAGCCTTTCTAGTTGTCTCCCAGTTTTCTGTTTTTTTTCTTCTTTCATGCAATAGCTTTCTGTTGAAGTGCCGAAGAAACAAAATGTGGCAGACTTCTGTGTACAATCTGAGAAACTGCCATTTGAAAGTACTTCCTCTGATCCAAATTAATTGACTCATATTTGTCTAGCTCTGATCCAAATTAATTGACTCAGATTTGTATAGATTCAGATGTATCTACATATTTTAGTGCTCTGTATCTAGATAATTCTGAGTCAACTAATTTGGATCTGAAGGAATAGTAAAAATGATTCTGCTCAATCAAGACCCATTGATGCCTCAACATTCAGTAAGTCTTTGTGCTCTTCCAGTTGTATAAATCTGCATCATCTCCAGCAGCTATTCATGTCGTGTCTACGGTAGCGGTGCGTCGCTGTCCCAAATTTTATACAGCAGCAGTCTGACAGATCCATCACTTGTATGTGTTGGCTACATCTCATCTGTGTTTCATTCATGCATCGTACAAAAATGCGTACAAAAGCAGCAAGCAGGAAATGCAATAGCTCCCGCCTGTCAAGTAAGAGAACTTGTGTCTATGTGCAATAATGAAATTCGCTGTTTGCCAAAAAATATTGAGGCACCATATCTACTGCGAACTGATGGAATGGACCCCTGCAGCAGCCCGCAAGAATTAACAGCAATGAGACAGTTGAAACAGCAAACGCCTTAGGCCTTGGTTCACCTTTTTATTTGTTGGAACACCCCTGCCGACTGGTCGGTCCCGGGACTGTTCCACACCGGAGAAGAAGACTAGAAGAAGGTACACACAGTACAAAGTAGATGAAACAGGGAACTTTATTGATAACTCTCTCGGTCAACTCCAATGCGCGGTTGTTCTCTATTTATAAATAAAGGGATAAGATATCCATGGGCACTCCTAGCAGAGAGCCACAAAGTGGGTCTCTATCGTTGATTCCCTAACCTCCTCAGGTATCTTATCTGTATAACCATGGCTTAATACTTGAAAACCCAGTGGGAAAATATGGAGAAATGCACACGTATACTTCTTGCTATGTTGCACGAATTGCCTCATTAAAAACCTCATGTGAGAAACTTTATAAAAACTCACTAAGGGAAAAAGAGTACAATTCACTTAACTATAAAGTTAAGTACTTAATCATCGGGATCAAGATTTCAGCGATGAGTTTGTGAAGATTCTCCCCCTGAACCTTGCATCTCCCTAAGTCTCATCATGCCGATCCCTGGACATCTCTCGAAAGAAGACGCTGCAATGATTTAGTGAACAAATCAGAGATTTTCCACGACTTAGTATGCAAGACTTTCACTTCGTTCATCTTCTGCAACTCATGTGCATAGAAGAACTTGGGGTTTATATGCTTTGTGAGATTGCTCTTCACGTAACCCGTCTGGACTTGTGCAACACAAGCGGCATTATCTTCATAGATAATTGTTGGGGTTTTATACGGTGTTGATCCACATGACATCTGGATGTGATGACTACTCGTCAAGCCATACACATTCTCATGATGCTTCATATAATGCTATGATTTCCGAGTGGTTCGTCAAGTTGACACAAGAGTTTGCTTAGACGATTTCGAAATTGCCGTTCCACCACAAAGGAAAACATATCCGATGCGTGACTTGGATGTATCTTGGTCGAAAGGTACCCGAGATCTCATAGCCTAACAGATAGGTCTTGGTTCTTTTGGTAAAACAAGCCAATGTCCTTTGTCCCTTGTATGTACCTAAAGATGTCTTAACGCCTTTCCAATGCCTCTTGGTAGGCTCAGTACCTTGCAAGCAAATTGGCGAATGCAATATCCGCCGTGTACAATTTGCGAGGTACATAAATCATCGCACTTAAGTAGGGGAATTACGGTCCCGAATTTCCTCCCTCTTCTTTAGGCCTGAACGGGTCCTTGTCTTTGCAAAGATCTTCCGACCATCGTGGTCTTAGAAGGATATGCCTTTTCAAACCCAAATCATTCCAACACCTTACAGGTGTAGGCCATTGGTGAACTAGAATCCCAGACGGAATGCTCAAGTTGCGCATCGAGGCGTAACTTGGTTTTGCCTAAGCCTTTCATCTCGAATTCCGACGCATGGGAACTCGCTTCCTCAATATCGTCGGTGTACGATTATATTCAAATCGTCCACGTGCACCGAGATAATGAAACCATCCAGGATCTCCGTATAAAAACACATGGGCAATCTTCATTGCTTGCGTAGCCCTTCGATGAAGGAAATCGCTTAACGATTATACCACATCCTACCGATTTGTTTTAGTCCATACAATGACTTCTTAAGCTGAACCTTTGTATAAGCTCTTGTTTTCTTTATCCTGGTTCAGGACAGGGATACCTTCTGGTACTTTCATGTATATGTCCGAATCCAAGTTACCATATAGGTAAGCGGTGACAACATCCATTAGTTTCATTTTTAAGTCCATGTTTACTGCCATTGAGATCAAGTATCTAAAGGTAATTCCATCCATGACTGGGGAGTAAGTTTCCTCAAAGTCGACACACAGTTTGAGTGAAACCTTGAGCAACGAGCCTTGCTTTGTACCTTACTACTTCATTATTCTCGTTTCTCTTTCGAACAAAAACCCACTTATGGCCAACGGGGCGAATGTGGGGAGGACTTAGACAAACAGGTCGAAATACCTCTCTTTTGTTTAACGATAATAATTCAGCAGTAATTGCCTTCTGCCAATCTTTCCAATCCGACCTTTTCTTGCAACCAGTGAGCGTGTTAGGCTCAGGGTCAAGATCTATGATTGAGGCAATTTTCTTGGCAAAATTAATGTCGACATTTGCCATGGCTCGGTTGTATGACTCTCCCGAATTAACATAGTTAATGGCCATTTCGTCATGGAGTTCATCAGGCACATCCTCTTGCTCCACCGGATTTCCCAATCCAGGAGCTAGGTCCTTAGCTTTCCGCTCCGATGTGTGCGCACACAACTTTGGGTATTTCCGATATAGGAAAGTTCAAGTCCGAATTTCGTGCATTGAAATATCCGTGCTCGTGCAGTCTCAATGGCTCCCCTCTAGAGGCGTAATAAATCTCTCTTATCCTTTTTCTTGGGCGTCCCGGTACTTGGGATTTGAAACCGAATCTGCGTCCTCTTAGGCCTTGGATTAGAGCGGGTATACCATCATTTTTCTTTGGTATTTCAACCCTTTCCGGTGCATTGCGTGCATGCACATGCGACTTTGTCGATCTTTAAATCACAAAATGATCGGGCGTTGATTCGCTAGGAGTGCAAATCTAGTATCTTTTGGACTTCTCTATTAGTCTCAACTTGGCGGGTCATGGCGTGGATCCCGTGGCTTTCCACGTTTCTCGACTTTTGTCATCCGGGGTTGATTACCTCCCCAAAGTCGGGAAAAGATCCTCGTCAAAAATGCACTCAAAAAGCGGGCGTGTGGATCACCGTCAAGGGGTCCAAGAACCTTATTATGGACACGATCTCATAACCAACGTATATCCCGACTTACGGGCGGTCCCATTGCTGATCATTTGGGGTGGTGGTATAGGTACATATACCGCAGCGAACCTCGTGGTGGGAAATTTTCGGTCGACCCTTGCAAGTTGGATGGGCGAGTGGATGTTGTAGGCCGATGGTCGAAAGTTGATGAGATTAGTGGCGTGTAACACGCGTGTCCCCAACATGTAGTTGGTAAATTACAACCACGAAGTGGTGCGGCAATGAATTTAATCCTTTTAATCAATGCCTCCACGAGTCCATTTTGAGTGTGGACATGCGATGCAGTGCTCAAGTTTAATTCCAGTTGCCATGCAATAATCATCGAATGCCTTTGAAGTAAATTCTCGGCATTGTCCATTCGAATAGACTTTAAAGCGATAATCGTGGAATTTATTCCTTATTTGTATGATCTTGTAGATCAACTTTGCAAAAGCATGGTTCATTGTTGACAAAGCAAACATTGGACCATTTAGAGGAAGCATCGATGAGCACCATGAAGTACAAAGCGTCCACGAGAGGGGCTGAATTGGACCACATATATCCTTGAATGCGTTCCAGAACGCGGGAGTTCATCCTTCACCTTTAGGGGCGGTCTAATGATCAATTTCCTAAGCATGCGAGCACACGAAATCATCGGGATTCGGAAATTTTCACATTAACATTATGACCGCTCGAGTTGTTAATTATATTTCTCATCATCCTAAGACGGGTGGCCTAACCTATCATGCCAAAGGCGAATAGTACGAGCTTCTAAAGGCAGTCTTAAGTGTAGTGTAAATAGGTGGTGCTACTATCTTAGTGTAGTACAGCCCGATAGCTAATGAAGGAGTCTTTCGAAAACATGTTTACCATTTTAAATCGCTTGGTAATGAGTAGGAACTCCTTTCCATTCTCATCATCATCGGTTTCGACATGGAAACCATTTGCCTGAATGTCTCTAAAACTTAAGAGAATGCAGTCGACTCGGATACAACAATGCTTCTTCAATGATCGAGTTGTTCCATTTGGGAGTATGATAGTTGCTCTTCCGAGCCAACTACATTCGGACCGCAATGATCGTCATTATGTTACCAGGGTTTTTGGTAATGCACTCAAAATACTTTGTTTCTCTCAAGATGGTATTGGTGGTGCCGCTATCAGCAAGGCATGTTTCCTCCATTTGGGCGCCACACGCGTTCTAAAATATAGTGCCTAATTAATATAATGGAGCGAGGAAGTTGCTACGTCAAGTAAGTAAAACACATAAACATTTCAGAACATCACATAATCAAATAATGGAATAAATGAATGAAATAAATGTCATCCAATCGCCGAAAAACAAATAAATGTTATGCTATCATAGAGCTTACAACCATATCGAAAAAAATGTATCTGATTATTACGGAAAAGGAATCATCACAACAAAAGGAGCTCAGGTGGATTCTGCGAGGAAATCACCAAGCTCAGCCAGTATCTGAAGGTCAGTGGGCGGCTCTTCGTTGGCCATCATCATGGATAAGGGGCCTAGCTGAGGCGGCGGGGGCACAACATGCTCAACCTCCATGGGCACAGCGATGTCCGTGGGGACCGCCAAGGGTCCTGCCACTTGTGCTACGTCCTGCACCACTATGTGCGCGACGTTCGGCACAGGCGCCGCTCCGGGCGCCAGTGGTGCCTCAACCTGGACAAGATGCGCCTCGCGCGCCTTCTTGTTGGCCTTGAACACGTCCAAGACGTGTTTAGGGGCCAAACACTGCCTGGAGAAGTGAGTCTTGGAGCCACAGTGAGCGATCACAGGCCTCACCTCCCCCTTGCCCGCCGTGCGTTGCTTGGCCGGGTTGGAGGAGTTGGGGCCCTTCTTGCCCTTCTTGCCTCTCTTCTTGTGGATGGGCTTGCGCACCTTGTAGGCACCAGCATTGGCCTCATGACTTGGGCCCCCTGCGAAGGGTTGCGCGGAGAAGTTCTTTTTCAGAACATTATCCTGCGCCTCGGCCACCTAGAGAGTATCAATAAGCGCTGCATATTCCGTGAATCCTTCCTGGCAAAAGTTTCGCGAGGACTGGATGTTGTCCGGATGGAATGTGGAGAGGGTTTTGTCTATCTTCTGCTGATCGGTGGTACTGGTCCCACGGTGAAGAATAGTACAAATCGGTGCAATGGAGTTGTACTCTCCACCGTCTTGAAGTCCAAACCTCGGACGTATCCAATCTGCCTCACTTTGTGGCTGAATGGTGTACTTCAGCCTAGAGAACCGCTTGTTGAGGCGGTCCAAAGAAGCACTCCGTTACGCCATGTACTCATTCTTGAGAGTCTCACACATGTGATGGCGGAGGAAGTGCAGGGCTTTGGCGTTATCCGCCGGATGGTTTTTCCGGGGCCGTCGTGGTCCCTCAATCAACGATCCTTGATGCATTGGCCCTCAGACGATCTCAGCGTCGAGGCCCAAGTCGTAGTTAAGCCCATCACAGGTCAACTCCGGGAACTCGCGGTCGATTCGGTCATCTGCAATTTATGCAAAGTGTGTAAGATTACAGTGTCGGTTGCATAAATGCGATAATTGATAAAATAATTCAAATATGATGGCGTTCCAAAATTCAATTTAAAAACGGTGCAAGCTATCTATGAGATACAAAGTATTAAAAACATGAGGTAATTAATAACTATAGTAAAACATAGTTCATAAGCTTGTGTAAAACGGACCGGCAGGATAAAAAGCGGTCCACCAGCCCAACGCGTGCTCCGCCCACTATTTTTCGTTTTTGTATATCGCTGGACCGAAAAGAAAACGCCCAATCGGATCGCCCACCTAGGCTCCAGCCCATTTTTTGAGGTGGACGGAGCTGATTGCTCCCGACTAGGGCGGGTGGTGGCGGATGAGGCCGACCGGCCAGTGTGGCGCGGGTGGGGGTGGTCCATGGCGGCAGGTCGGCAGCGCGCGCGGCGGCAGGCCGGCGGCAGCTTCAGCGCGGAAGGCTGGCGCTTATCGGTCTTGCGCGACAGCGGCGCGCAGCGATCTGTGTAGGCGGCAGCCTGGCAAAGGGCAGCGCGCGCGGCGCGTGGCGGGCGCATCACGCCGAGCGGGAGCAGTGGCGCAGTGAAGGGTTCGTGGCATAGTAAATCAAAATTTTCTGGGAGCAGGAGGGAAAGCCAAGATCTAATCTAGGAGATGCAAACAACGAGAGAGATTGGATTAGATCTTCATACCCTTGAAGATTCGCATAGCGGACGCGTTAAATCGGAGCGTGGGTGATGAAGTCGTACTGCTTCTCCTCCGCGATCCGATCCGATCTAGCACCACAAGTGGCGGTGCCTCCGTGAGATGCACACGTGCAGCACCTCGGCGTCGTCCTTCCTCGGACCAGCGAGTATGGTGGAGAGATAGATTGGATCTACAACACGGCGTGGTGTATATGGTGGAGAATTTCTGCAGGCTTCGCCTACAAGCGATCGGGAGGGAGAGAGGAAGGTAGCAAGGCTGCTAGGACTTGGAGGAAGGTGTGTGTTAGTTGGGGGGAGGGGGTGCACCACCCCTCTATAGATAGAGGGGGGGGGGGGGGGCAGCCCGGGCCCCTCCTCCAAGCCTATCTCTAGTTTAAAATTTAAACTCTCCCTTATCTAGAAATCCTATCTCTAGTTGACGATATAAACTCTCCCTTATCTAGAAATCCTATCTCTAGTTTAAGCGAGTTTAAACTTATCTAGATCATTTGGGCCCTATGGGGCATTGTGCCCCTGCCCAATGCCAGGAAACTCCCTCATAGGCCCATGCCCCTCCCGGAAGGTGGGGCCACGTTGGTCCCCTTCCGAAGGTTCTAAAGCTTACGGTACAATACCGATTAACTTGGAACAATTCGAACTTCAAAAACTGCCTTATATGAATCTTATTCTAGGACCATTCCGAACCTCTCGTGATACCGGATCCCATTCGAGACTCGAACAAAATTCATAAACCAATTATCCAATCTATCCTAGCGAGACACGTTAAGTGTGTGACCTATGAGTTCGAGAATATGCGCACATGATCTTCTATCAATAATCAGCGAAGTGCAGGCACCCATATTGACTCCACACATTCATCGATGATCATATCGGATGAACCACGATGCAGGATTCAATCAATCCCATATATATATTCCCTTCGTCTCGCGATATTTTACTTGCTCGAGATTCGATCGTCGGTATCGTCATACCTAGTTCAATCTCGTTCACAAAAGTACTTTACTCGTTGTAATCCGATATCTCTTGGTGATGAACTCCTTAACCACATGCTTGCAAGCGGTGTTGATATCGATTACCGAGTGGGCCCGAGTATATCTCTCCGACTTGGGAGGACAAATTCCATCTCGATACATACAACCCAATGATACTTTCCGATCACACGAGAGACACCTTTATGATCACCCTCTCATAGGATGGCGTTTGATGACCTCAAATCTTTCTTCCGATACCGAGTTGCATTATCTCATGGTCTAAGGAATACAATATTTGACATAGGAAAAGCTTCGCAAAGATGAACACGATGAAACGATCTAATTGCTTCGCTTAGTTTGGATCTATCCACCATATCATTCTCCCAATGATATGATCTCATTATCAATTGACAACTCATGTCTATGGTTAGGAAACCTTAACCATCATTGATCAATGAGCTAGTCCATAGAGGCGTACTAGGGACACGGTGTTGTTCACAAACCACACAAGTATTAAAGTTTCCGCTTAATACAATTCTAGCATGGAATATAAACTTTATCATGAACAAGAATTATAATAATAACATCTTTATTATTGCCTCTAGGGCATAATTCCAACAGTCTCCCACTTGCACTAGAGTCAATAATCTAGTTTACATTTGGCAACAATCTCACACCCATGGCACTGAGGTGTTGATCATGTTTTACACGTGGAAGAGGTTTAATCAATGGATCTGCGACATTCAGATCCGTATGTACTTTGCTAATCTTCAGATCTCCATCTGCTATATAATCTCGGATTATATGAAACTTGCGGTTGATATGTGTAACACCCTCAGAATCGGACCTATGCAAGTTCGGGCAAAATTCACCAAACCCGCATAGAAACGATTCAAAGGTGCCCACCAGGCACTTTCGTGCGGGTGGAAAACGAAGTAATAACATTACACAATAGTCCTCGATGGGACCCACAGAACAGATATATATATCAGTGACTCAAAGAGTCAAGAATACAGATATAATATACAAGATCCAAATCACCTTGAAAACGGTAGAGCGTCCGACTACGGACAAGAAGCAAATGGGGCTAAGAGCCCTGAAGAATAACCAATGGCGTCCATAACCCTGCCCAGGCCAAGCGGAAGGGTAACCACCTTCTTGACGTCGAACTCGAAACCTGCTTAAACAAAGGGGTGCCGACAAAGGGCAAAGGAAAAAGAAGGAGCGTCGATCGAGGCGATTACAGCGAGGCTAGAATTGGTCCTCGCCTACATAGGTATGGTGGGTGGCGGCGTGACATGCAATGAACAACCTATAGAGACTCGATAAGCTGGCGGTTATCGGAGAGGGTAAGATAGACCTATTCGGATCAACTGAAGCTAGCACCAAACAAACCCATCTGGTGTTTCCCCTCGAGACCAAGCGAGGAAGTCAATAGGAACTCACACGGTTGGCAGTTTTACTTATACCGTTGTAGTTGTGGCACTTTACTAGTCAGGTTTAGATAATCGTCCTGATAAAATAAGCAGTGGGCACTTTTAATTAATCATTCCGTGATAGTTGCAGCAATTACTAATCGAATCTGAGATAGCATGAGATAGACCCAAAACCCGGTTGTCGGTACTTTTATTCAGCCATTCCATTTGTAGTTGCAAGATTTACTAGTCAGTACAATTGTCATGGCGACAACCAAACAAGCAATTGTGGGCAGTATTAATTAGCCATTCCATTATAGTGAAGCTGATTACTAGTCATTATAAGTCAAATTTATAGCGATAAACTTTAGTTATGCTTGTCTATGATCGAGATCTTGCTCCAAGTCGTCCATATCCGGACACGGCTTTGAAAGTTTTACCCGGCCGGTGCACCAATAGCAACACACGCTCGATCAACCTCGGAAAAACAAATCAAAACCCAACGAGGCTTTCACGGTGAACAATCACAGGATTGAAATATTTGGGGCCACCTTAAGTAGAATCATAGCGAGTAAGCAAGCTCGAGACGGCCTCAAGGTTTGGCTAGGCAATTGTGAGCATGGGAACCCCAAGCGGGGCTTGTCGACACAGCGGAATCGTGGTCCGATCCTAAAGCAGATGCAGTGCTATCGCACAATCGTAATAAAGCGATAAAACATGGCATAAGTACAGATCGTAAATAAAACCTCAAACTAGTTTGTGGCCCCAAGAAATATGGTGAATCAAGCTCGCTCGGGGGTCCCATATACCTCCGGATGTGGATAGCGCGATAAATCAAGGAGCAATTATCAAGTACTCGGGGTCTTACGGGACACAAGTGGGCGTTCGGAAACCAAATATTTTCTATCACCCACGATGCCTCTGCTTATTCAATTTTAGTTGTTAAACAGAAATTAAAGTGACGATAAGTAAAACTAGAATCATCTCCAACATCAATATGCGGCAATACATCAAAGCTGTGGCATATGACGACACACATCAAGACTTGAGCAAGCAACTACGACGCAAGTCCAACTATCTACCAAACAACGGTAATAGGGTGTGTCCAAGGCAATATAGGGCTGCAAGGGAGATCACGAATGCGAACTAAAGCATCGCAACACGGATAGCAATAGATCAAGGGAGGAATAAAGACTATAAAAGTAAGATAGGTAGAAAGGGAGATGCTACTTTGAAAACATTGTCGAAGGTTCAGCAGAAGATCGAATTGACTCACATCAACTCAACGGCCTTATCATGAAGAAGCAAATCACTAGAAGGAACACGGATGCACTATTTAATACAACGGCGGAAGATCGGCATGATGCATGAATGATGCATGGCATGGCAAGGTCACGATCTGATTAGGTCATATTAAGTGGAACCGGGTCCCGACAATTAGTTAAATGGTTCAAGTTGTTTAGAACCCCCATAATTAAATGTTGTTATAACAAGGCAAGATAAGATACGGTTCGCTACACAAGTTTAAATGAGGCCAATATAAGGCTAGATTTGCGCATATGGGCCCCATATTTAATTATTAGGTGAATCGGCATAAGGCCCCAAACCACATGATTATGCATGCAGTATGACAATTCAATATGCAACAAGTTGTTATTATGTTATAAAATAGGGTTCTCGGATAAGGGTTCACATTAGGGTTCTCGCGATCTTGGGGTTCCGGTTGGGGTCGGTCTCGGGGTTCGAGGTTGACGGTTCGGTCTCGGGATCGTTCTCGGATATCGGGGTAGTTCTGGCGTTAGAGGCGGACTTGGTTGATGTCGGGTTCATCGGATCTTCCGGTCGGTGCCGTTCTTGTCGTCGCGAGATCTTGTCGGGACCGTGTCTGGGTCGGTCTTAGCGTTCATGCGAAGTGCTTGGCATATCCGGGTTCTCGGTCATCGCATCCGAGAAGGAGTACTTGGCGTCCGTCGGTTACGTGACGGAGGACTCCGGGTTCGGTTCGCGGTTCCCCGTCGATGGTTCGGTCATGGTGCTCGGAGGAGATCTTGGCGATGATCTTGGCGTTGGATGAGAACTTGAGGCGTCGCCATTTGTTCATCGAGGTTGATCTTGAATCCACTTATCCTGAAAACCCTTTGGTAGCATCTTATCTACAGACATTATATCAGCGAGATGGAGACCTTTGCCTTGGGTTGGAAGCTGAACAGTGTAGACCTTGGCGCCAAGGGCCTTGGTAGGCGAGCGGGCTCGGTGAGTCGGCGTCATAAGCGCGTCGAGGCGGTTCGAGAGGGCGCCGCGCGCCATGGTGAAGCGCGGAGCTCCTGCCAAAGGGGCACGACCAAGGAAGACGGGCCACAGGAGGCGCCGAGAACAGGGGCAACCCGCAGACAGTCGGCGGTGTCGGACATGGCGCTTCGCGAGGCAGGAAGGAGAGGCAGGTCGGTTGAGGCGGGTCAGCGTGCTTGGCAGCTCGGGCGCCCAGAAGGTGAAGGCGTGAGCCCCAGCGGGGCAGGGGCCGCGGCAGGCGAGTCGGCGGCGGCCGTGCTTGTCGATGGCAGGCAGGAAACTCCACAAGCGGCAGCGAGATGGAGGCGGCGGCGGAGGCCGCTGGCGGGCGGCGCCAGGCGCTGAAGCTCTGCGAAGCGAGGCAGCGGTCGTCTGCAGCGTCAGCCAATGGCGAGAGCTCGAGATGGGCCAGACGAAGCGGCGGCAGCCATGTGGCCAGGCTACTGAGCGGCGGCGCTTCATGGCAGGGTAGGCTGGCGGCTTGCGGTGCGAAGCGGCAGTGGTGCGGAGGGCGTAAGCGGCGTGGAACTGGCGGAGAAGGTGAGGCCTTGCAGGCGAGGATGGCGGGTGGTGGCGGCGGTGAGGTGGAGGAGGTGCAGTGGGCGCGGCCATGGAGGCTGACAGAGGCGCTTGAGAGGGGAAGAGGGCAGTCTGAGGATGGGCGCATGGGTGGGGCCCGGTGTGGTCCCGCGGGGCAGGGGCGGTGGGGAGTGGCCAGGGGTGGTGGGAACTGGGGAAGGCATGCGCGTGCGTGTAGAGTGTGGGCAGGGAGAGGAGAGAGGTAGGTGGGGGGAGAGAGAGGGGTTAGGTGGTGATGTGGCAGGATAGGATTGGAGGGGGAAGAGGGGTAGCTGAGGTGGCGTGTTCTAATTGGGTGGAGTGAGGTGGAGGTAGGGGTGGGTAGAAAGTTGGGTAGACATAGGATTTAGATGGGGCGGGCAGGTTTGGACCGATTATATTTTCTGGGGTGGTCGTTCGGGCTAAAACGGCCCGTTCATTTCCGCTAAAACAAAATAATAATTTTATTTAATTCCAAAACGCATCGTTTTGCAAAACATAGCCGTCAACAAAATAATCCGGAGGCCCGGGGTTTTGCGTTTAAATTAAGTTGGGGCGTTTGGAAAACAAAAATAGGTTTTCGAAATTACTTTTAGGCAACAATGCATGATGATGACGGTGCAATGCACAAATTCAACGCGATTTTCTAGTAGTGGTTTTGCGGGATGCCACAATATGCTTGGTCTTTGGATGATATCTTGGTTCCTTAGCGAGTGCTATGGCGCCAGTGTTGTCACATAATATCTCCAGTGGGTCCAATGCACTTGGAACCACGCCAAGCTCAGTGATGAAGTTTCTGATCCAAACTCCTTCACTTGACGCCTGCGGACATGTATTCCGCTTCTCATAGATCCGCGATCACGCTTTGCTTACGACTTCTCCATCTCACGGCTCCTCCATTCAAAATATAAGCGTATCATCGAGATTTGGAATCATCCTTGTCGATTGTCGAAACTAGCATCGGCGTAACCTTTTACGACAAGCTATTCATCACCCCATAGACTAAGAACATTTCTTTAGTTCTATTTAGGTACTTTAGGATGTTCTTCACGGTGTCCGATGTTCCACTCTGGATCACTTTGATATCTGCTCGTCAAACTAAGAGCATTGGACACATCCGGTCTAGTACGACATGGCATACATGATGGAACCTATGGCGAGGCATAAGGCACTTTGCTCATAGCTTCCCTATTATTTCTAGTAGATGGACCGAGCCTTGCTCAATATCTTACGACAACATAGGCCTTTGAACCTTTCTTTGCCTTATCCATTCTGAACCTTTTCAGAACTTTGTCTAGGTATGTACTCTGGCTTAAAGCTATCAGGCGTCTTTGTCTATCTCTATAGATTTTGATGCCCAATATATAAGCAGCTTCACCTAGGTCTTTTATTGAAAAACACTTGTTCAAATAACTCTTCACATCGTTAAGCATGTTGATGTCATTTCCGATAATCAATATGTCATCCACATACAGTACCAGAAACGTCACCGAGCTCCCACTCACTTTCTTGTAGATACAAGCTTCGTAGCAATTTGGAACAAATCAAAAACTCTTGATCACTTGATCAAAGCGAAGGTTCAACTCCGAGATGCTTGCTTGATCCATAAATGGAACGAAGTTTCCATACTTTATCGGCATCCTTAGGATCGACAAAACCTTCGGGTTGCATCATATACAACTCTTCATCAATGTTCCCATTGAGGAAAGCGATCTTGACATCCATCGCCATATTTCATAATCATGAAGCGCAGCAATTGCTAATAAAATCCGAATGGACTTAAACATCGCTACGGAGAGAAAGTCTCATCGTAGTCGACACCTTGAACTTGTCGAAAACCTTTTGCGACAAGCGTGCTATAGGCGGTAACATTACCATCGCGTCCGTTTTCTTCTTGAATATCCATTTGCACTCAACGGCCTTTCGGTCGCTAGGAGGATCCACCAAAGTCCATACTTGGTTTTCGCTCATGGATCCCAATTCGGTTCATGGCTTCCACCATTTCTCGAGTCTGGGCTCATCATCGCTTCCTCATAGTTCGTAGGTTCCACATCTTCTACTAACAAGACAGTCGAGCAGGTTGCCGTACCACTCGGGAGGGGCACGCGACCTTGTCGACGTTCGATGCTTGACATCGTCAAAGCTTCATGATCCTTGTCATTAGCTTCCTCTATTGTTAGTGCGACCTTTGGAACAATTTGAGGTCTTCTACTCTCAATTCAAGAGAAGGTTCAATAACCTCGTCTAGCTCTACTTTCCTCCCACTCACTTCTTTCGAGAGAAACTCCTTCTCAAGAAAGGAACCGTTCTTCTGACAAACACTTTGCCTTGGTTACGTGATAGAAGGTATACCCAATGGTTTCTTTAGGGTATCCTATGAAGCGCATTTCTCGCTTTGGGTTCGAGCTTGTCGGCATCAACTTCTTGACGTAAGGTTCGCATCCCCAAACTTTAAAGCGACAACTTAGGTTTAGCACCAAACCACAGTTCATACGGTGTCGTCTCAGCAGTTTAGATGGAGCCCTATTTAAAGTGAATGCAGCGGTTTCTAATGCATAACCCCAAAATGATAACGGCAAATCAGTAAGAGACATCATTGATCGGACCATATCTAATAGGGTTCGATTCGGTCAGACACACCATTGCGCTGTGGTGTTCGGGTGGCGTGAGTTGTGAAAGCGATTCCACTTGCTTTAAGATGCGTGAAAATCATAACTCAAATATTCACCTCCACGATCGGATCGTAGAAACTTAATCTTTCTATTACGATGGTTCTCCACTTCATTCTGAAATTCTTTGAACTTTTCAAATGTTTCAGATTTATGTTTCATTAAATAGATATACCCATATCTACTTAAGTCATCGGTAAAAGTGAGAAAATAGCGATATCCACGCGTCGAAACACTCATCGGTCCGCATACATCGGTATGTATGATTTCCAACAAGTCCGTTGCTCGCTCCATCATCTGGGAGAAGCGGGGTTTTGATCATCTTGCCCATGAGGCATGGTTATGTGTCAAATGATTCAAAATCAAGAGACTCCAAAGTCCATCGAATGGAGTTTCTTCATGCGCTTTACACCAATATGACCTGAGGCAATTACACAAATAAGTAGTATTATCACTATCTACTTTACATCTCTTAGCCTCAATGTTATGGATGTGTGTTTCATCCTTTCTTTAGATTTAGAAGAAATAAACCATTCAAGAGGTGCATGACCATAAAAGATGTTACTCATATAAATAGAACAACCATTATTCTCCGATTTAAATGAATAACCGTCTTGCAATAAACATGATCGAGAAATAATGTTCATGCTCAGCGGGCACATAATAACATTTATTAAGGTTTAAAACTAATCCGAAGGTAAAACTAAGGAGAGCTTGCCAGCGCCAAATCACCTCATCCTCGCATGGCATTGTCTATTCCGTAGCTCTGTTTGAGTTACAAATATTAGCAACCGAATCGGTATCAAATACCCGGGCACTACAACGAGGGCTAGTAAGGAAAACATCAATAACATGTATATCAAATATACCTTTGATGGTGCCGACCTTCTTGTCCGCTAAGTACTTGGACGATTCGCCAGTGACCCTTGTCCTTGCAATAGAAGCACTCAATGTCCTTGGGACCGGACTGAGCTTATTCTCGGCGGGGCATTGCGCTTGCCGCCCTTCTTGAAGGGCTTCTTTGCTCCTTACCTTTCTTAAAGGAGGGCTTGTTGACCATCAACACATGATTATCCTTCTTGATGTCCACTTAGCGGTCGACTGCGAAGAGCTCGGTGATAAATCGATGGAACCAATCGATTATGAGTCACTACAAAACTTTTGTAGCTGGGAGGAGTGATTGCAGAACCTGTCAATCTTGAGCTCCTCTGTCGTGCATTCCGATTGATCAAGCCGTTGAGTGTAGCCCGTCATCTTAATGGCGTGCTCACTATGAACTTCCTTCCTCCATCTTGCGTTAAAGAACTTCTCGGAGATCTCATATCTCTCGAGCGGGCTGAGTGCGAAACATGGTTTCGGTTCCCGGAGAATTTGAAGGGCGGGATACTCTTCAAAAGCGATTTTGAAGCACCGGTTCCATAGCAAACAACATGGTGCTCTTAATCACACCATAATCATCTTTGCGCGACTGATAAACAGCTTTTTCATCAGTCGGCGCATCTACGGCAGGGGGGTTACCTAACGCTTTCTCAAGGACATAGTCCTTTTGTCCGCCAGACAGAATGATTCTTAGATTGCGGAACCAATTGGTGAAGTTAGACCCATTGTTCCTAAGCTTTTCTTTCTCAGCAAAAGCGTTGAAGTTGAAGTTGGATTTGGCCATGTGATCTCTGTATTTGCAAGTACAATTTAGACTATGTTCATGATAAATAGTTCAACTTAATCAAATTACTAGATGAACTCCACTAAATTCAACATCCCTCAAGTTGTTTAGTGAACACGATCCAAATTCACCACACCTAATCCGATCATCACGAGAAGAGATGTGGTTTCAATGGTGGACAACAAAGTGTCGATCATATCATTCATATGACTCATGCTTAACCTTTACATTCTTGTGTTCCGAGGCCATGTGCATACATGCTAGGCTCGTCAAGCTAGACCCAAGTATTTTCGCGTGTGCAAAAAGCGGCTTGCACCCGTTGTATGTGAGAGAGTCTATAGCACCCGATCATCACGTGATGCTTGGACACGAACTTTCGCGGTGCATACTTGGGAGAACACAGTTTTATCTTGATCTTTAAGTGAGGAATCATCTTATAATGATACGTCGCGATCTAAGCATAATAAGATACATAAAGGGATAAACATCACATGCATATAACTTTATGTGACATGGTATAGCCAATCTTTGCGCAATGATCTCCATCTTGTGCGTTAAGCATGATCTCCATCACTCCACCATGATTGCCTCCACCACGAATAGCAACTACAACTATTGCTAACTACTTAGCGATAAAGTAAAGCTATTACATGGCGTATAAGAAGTTGACTTCGGTCATACACAATTATAAAGACAACCATATGGCTCCTGCCGGTTGTGTACTCATCGACATGCAAGTCGTGAAACATTACAAAACATGATCATCGCATATAATATACACATCACATCTTGGGCCATACCATATCACGAAAACACTCTCGCAAAAACAAGTTAGGCGCCTACTTTGTTTGTTGTTGCATGTTTTACGTGGCTTATGGGAGTAGATGCTAAGAACGATTCTTACCAACGGAAAGCCACAGCGGTGATATTATGGTTGCCAAACTCCGGTGTAAATCCCATGACAACTATAGTGAGAGAAATTGGCATCCACCAGCCGCATGTGTGGAACAAGGCACACGTCAAGTGCGGAGCCGGTCTCGCGAACGACGTCGCGTAAGGTTGGCCTGGACCGCTTCAATCTCACTATCCCACGTCATAAGAAGAACATAAACAAGAGGCTTGCAACAGAAAACATCAATGCCCGCAACAACCATGTTGCGTTCTACTCGTGAAACACATCTACGCATAGATCTAGCTCTGATACCACTTAAGGGTTTCGCGGCATAGTAAATCAAAATTTTCTATGGATGCGAACAGAGGGAAAGCCAAGATCTAATCTAGGAGATGCAAACAACGAGAGAGATTGGATTAGATCTTCATACCCTTGAAGATTCGCAGCGGAGCGTTACGTCGAGCGTGGGTGATGAAGTCGTACTCGCTTCTCCTCCTCGCGATCCGATCCGATCTAGCACCACAAGTGGCGGTGCCTCCGTGAGATGCACACGCAGCACCTCGGCGTCTCCTCCTTCCTCGGACCAGCAGTATGGTGGAGAGATAGATTGGATCTACAACACGACGGCGTGGTGTATATGGTGGAGAATTTCTGCTGCAGGGCTTCGCCTACAAACAGTCGGGAGGGAGAGAGGAAGGTAGCAAGGCTGCTAGGACTTGGAGGAATGTGTGTGTTAGTTGGGGGAGGGGGCGCACCACCCCTCTATATATAGAGGGGGGGCGGCCAGCCCTTGCCCCTCCTCCAAGCCTATCTCTAGTTTAAAAAATTTAAACTCTCCCTTATCTAGAAATCCTATCTCTTGTTTAAACGATTTAAACTCTCCCTTATCTACAAATCCTATCTCTAGTTTAAACGAGTTTAAACTTATCTATGATCGGCTGGGCCCTATGGGGCCTTGTGCCCCTGGCCCAATGCGGCCAGGACACTCCCTCATAGGCCCATGCCCCTCCCGGAAGGTGGGGCCACGTTGGTCCCATTCCGAAGGTTCTAGAAGCTTACAATACCGATTAACCGGAACAATTCAACTCCAAAACTGCACTTTATATGAATCTTATTCTCCGGACCATTCCGAACCTCGTGATATCCCGGATCCCATCCGAGACTCGAACAAAATTCATAAACCAATTATCCAATCTATCCTAGCGTCGAGACACGTTAAGTGTGTGACCTGCGGGTTCGAGAATATGCGGACATGATCTTCTATCAATAATCAACAGCGGGTGCAGGCACCCATATTGACTCCACACATTCATCGATGATCATATCGGATGAACCACGATGCCGAGATTCAATCAATCCCATATATATATTCCCTTCGTCTCGCGATATTTTACTTGCTCGAGATTCGATCATCGGTATCGTCATACCTAGTTCAATCTCGTTCACGCAAGTACTTTACTGCCCGTAATCCGATATCACTTTGTGATTAACTCCTTAACCACATGCTTGCAAGCGGTGTTGATATCGACACGAGTGGGCCCGAAGTATATCTCTCCGACTTGGGAGGGACAAATTCCATCTCGATACATACAACCCAACAGATATTTTCCGATCACCTGAGAGACACCTTTATGATCACCCTCTCATAGGATGACGTTTGATGACCTCAAAGCTTTCTTACGATACCAGGGAGTTGCATTATCTCATGGTCTAAGGAATACAATATTTGACATAGGAAAAGCTTCGCAAAGATGAACACGATGAAACGATCTAATCGCTTCGCTTAGTTTGGGTCTATCCACCATATCATTCTCCCAATGATATGATCTCATTATCAATTGTCAATTCATGTCTATGGTTAGGAAACCTTAACCATCATTGATCAATGAGCTAGTCCATAGAGGCGTACTAGGGACACGATGTTGTTCACAAACCACACAAGTATTAAAGTTTTCGCTTAATACAATTCTAGCATGGAATATAAACTTTATCATGAACAAGAATTATAATAATAACATCTTTATTATTGCCTCTAGGGCATAATTCCAACAGCGGCTGGCCCGGGCGTATTTGGCGCTCTGACCAGCAGCGGCGTATGCGGCAGCGTGGCCGGGCAAATGTGCGCAAGAAGCGGCGCAATGGCGCTATGGCGCCAGCGAATAAGACGGCTGGTGTGATAGCGGCAAGTATGTGTAATAACAGCCTTGTGGCGGCATTAATGCGTGCTGCCAGCGTGGGCGTATCTGGCAAAGCAAGCCAAGCGGTGGCGTAAGCCGACCAATGGGCTGCTTCGTCTTGCCCATTAATGGCGTTTTACATGCAGTGAAAAAAAACGGCCAAATCGGTAGATTGATCCGAAAACTATCAAGATTAGCCCGATCTGCTAAGAAAAAAATCCAGATCTGCACAGCAGGTGCATGCATCGACGGTATAGTCAACAAATTTCTAATCTGGGAGTGATTAGATCGACATTGGTCGGCGACAGCAGGTCAGCTCGACTCCCGGAAAGAAAAATCCGCACCTAAGATGGGATCTGATCTAAGATCTAAACGCAAATCTTGAAAGGAAAACGCGAGACGAATCCATTTTTGCGGTCAGATTTGTGTTACCTTCAACGAAAGCCTGCGTGATGCAGGCTCGACGGTGGCTTGACGAAGGCTCGACGGAGAGACACGTGCTGATAACGTGTTGGAACACCCCCTGCCGACTGAAGGCACACACAGTACAAAGTGGATGAAACAGAGAACTTTATTGATAACTCTCTCGGTCAACTCCCGTACACAGATTGTTCCTCTATTTATAGGCTAAAGGAGATAGGATACCCACATGGCCAACCCTAGCCTTGTAGAGGCCACACCGAATGGGCCTCTACCGGCCCAGCTTCCCAACATTATTTACGGGGTCCGAAATTTTTGCAGGTCTGGATCGGTGTGTCTGCAGAAAACAACTGTAAAATACAGATCTCAACTGCTCCGTTAATTTTATCAGATCAACAACGCATGAAACTCCCGACAGGAAAACACGGACCGGAAAAAATCTAACAAACCAAGTGCTAGTTTATGGAATAGATACGGATCTGAAACTTATGGCCATTTTCGTTAAGAAACGATGAAACAAAAGTGGGGCCTTAAGGCCTGAAATACCACCTAAGCGACCGTGATGTCAAAATCAGAGGTGCCATTACCCTACCTGCCTGGCTACGCTTGCTTGAGAAAATTGCGCATAAGGTGCCAAATTTGCACAGAACACCGGAACAAAAAACTTGTAGTAGCTAATCCCAACTTTTGGTATAATCATTGCACCTAGTGCCTTAAAAACGTATATGACGTGTATGCCCATATTTCTATTATGTATGTCACTCGTGTGGGCTAGTATTTCTGTATTTATATCCTCTAGCTAACAAAGCTCGGGTTAACGTATTCAACGTTGCAATCGACCTCGGCCTGATACCACTATTGCAACGTCTACGCCTACGCGTACACTAGAAAGGTTCAAAAAAATAACCTTGATGTGGTCAATATGCACGTTACAAGCATGCAAAATTTTAATGCGAAGTACCTTATATTTTCAGCAAAAGAGACAAGTTGGATAAATTATAGAAGATTTAAAAGTTATATTGTCATGCTTCCAGATCTACTTAAGAAGGTACTTCCTCCGTCCTAAAATAGATATCTTAAATTTGTTAAAATTTGGACGAACCTACATACTAAATAGTCTAGATTCATTCAAATTTTAACAAATCTGAGACATCTATTTTAGAACGGAGGGAGTAGAATAAATCATTAGCTACGTTCTGTTTGAATTTTCTAAAGCTAAAAATTTGAATTTTTGTAATTTAAAAAAAAGAGCTCTCTGGGAACTCATCTGTCAAATTGACGCTCTCGTATTTTCTACCACTATGATGTCTATATTTTTAATTTACATAAAATTGTGGTATACAATATAGAAATACATATCCACATGTTAGATATACGATTAGAGCATCTCTAGCAGATAACGCATCCCGCGGTACTGCAAAACGCGGATGTGGTAAACCAGAAACCTCGTTTGCGGTATGGAAAACCATGAGGCGAAACAGATATCTAGGCCTCATGGAAAACCATGAGGCGGTCTCATGCTTAAAGCTTGCCATCCTCATGATCATGGAGTGACGAAGACAAGTTCAAAGAAGAGGCCTTTCCATGGACTATGGGAGAGCAAGCATGCAAGT
This sequence comes from Avena longiglumis, assembly GCA_030063025.1. Taxonomy (NCBI): domain Eukaryota; kingdom Viridiplantae; phylum Streptophyta; class Magnoliopsida; order Poales; family Poaceae; genus Avena; species Avena longiglumis. The sequence continues at coordinate 42,447,779 of CP125974.1, read as the reverse complement.
CTTCATCAAACAAGAGTAAACAAGCACAATCAAGAAATGAGCGTTCCATCTTGATAAGGACAAGACAGTCTATATAAAGATCAAGTGGATTGTTAAAGACAAAGATATGACCTTGATAGGGTTTCTCTTTACCTATATCATATTGTTAGTTGGGAGCCAGTTTTAGGATAGATAGCCATTCTATCAAGAGGGGCTCTCGAGTGAGTGACTTGTTCACATCGTTCGGAGAGAGCTTAAAATTTTGCATACATATCATCATATTTTTCGTCTGTTATTTGATTCTTGTTCATGAGAGGATCTAGAGCTTGTGGTCATCTTCATAACAAGCTCTAGTTCATCAGATTAGGATTTTCCTTGCATATCTTTTTGCGGTTTTTTGATCTTGCGAGTTTTTCGGCTCCACACCTTGGGAGATGCCTCACATATATGTTCATGGTATTTTCTCCCTAGGTGATACCCAATATTTCAAACAAAATTCCCAACAAAATTGGTTTCATCTCGTTTGGAGTTCGGATGCGAAAGTTATTGCGGTTTTGGTTTTTGAAACTTCCATGGGCAGAAGTTCTGGCCCGTCACCGATACTACCGCTAGGGCGTTTTGCCGTCGGTAGTTCCGGTGGAAGTTTAAGCCAATGTTCCGATGCCCCTGGAATGCATTCAGTAAACTCTCTTTATGGGGTGTGTTTTATGTAGGGGTTCGTAGCATGGAAAACAAAAAAAATCTACCGCATGCACACAAACAAGACAAGATCTATCTAATAGATTGTAGCAACGAGTCGATAGAAGCACTCATCCTCGAAGATTCCAAAGCGGTCGGTCACACATTCGATACTCGATGAAGACCTTCCTCTCCCTTGTTCCAGCAGGCAGCGGAGGTTGTAGTTCTCCCCTCATGAATCCGGCAGCACGACGACGTGGTGTCGAAAGTAGAGGGAAGATCCCGCAGGGCTTCGTCTAAGCCGGTGCGAGTTATGGTGGATTAGGGTTTCCTGGAGATCTTGGGTTTAGAAGACCGGGAGGAGGAGAAGGTGTCGGCGGCGGCTAGAGCGACGGCGACGGACCGGTGGCGGCGCAAGGCGGCGGCGGGTCGGCTTCTCGGGTGGAGAGGGGCTAGGGCTTGTGGTGTTGGGGCAGCCCTCCCCTTCTATTTATGAGAAGGGGAAGTCTTGGGAGGGGTGGGTTTGAATCCAAACCCAAACCCAAGTTGGACTGAGAGAAGGACTTGTTTCTTCTCCCACTAGGAAACCATTGTTCTAGTTTGACTTTCAAACTTCCCGTTTGACTTTCAATTTAGAGTTTTAATTCTCTCTTGCAAATGCCCACACCAAGTGACCTAGGATATGATCCAATCATTCCACTTACCCATGACACTTTCATGGACCATTTTCCTTCCGGGTCGGTGAACCTTCTAGAACCTCTCCGATGAAAACATCGGAATCTTTCCCGAACTCCGGAATCGGACTTTCCTTATATGAATCTTATTCTCCGGACCATTCCGGATCTCCTCATGATATCCCGGATCCCACCCGAGACTCCGAACAACATTCGGTATCCCTACTAACATTCCATATCTACTAAACAACATTGAATCCTTAAGTGTGTCTCCCTACGGTTCGTGAATTATGCGGACATGACCGAGACACTTCTCCGATCAATAACCAATAGAGGAATCTGTAAATTCATATGGCTCCCACATATTTCTATGATTACTTTGCGATCGAATGAACCACTTACATACGATACCAATTTCCCTTTGTCCCGCGATAGTTTACTTATCCGAGGTTTTGATCGTCGGTATCTCTGCATACCTAGTTCAACCTCGTTACCGATAAGTACTCTTTTCTCGTTCCCGTGATATGTGATCCCTTGTGAGCCAGTCACATGCTTGCAAGCTAATTGGATAACATTCCATCGAGAGGGCCCAGAGTATATCTATCTGTCATATGGATGGACAAATCCCACTCTTGATCCATGTGCCTCAACCCATATTTTCCGAACACTCAATGCCACCTTTATAGCCACCCAGTTACGATGTGGTGTTTGTGTAGGGATTCGTAGCATGGAAAACAAAAATTTTCTATCGCATACAAACAAACAAGCCAAGATCTATCTACTAGATTGTAGCAACGAGTCGATGGAATAACTTACCCTCGAAGATTCCAAAGTGTTTAACGAGAGCGGATTCTCGTGGGTGATGTAGTCGTACTCTTCCCGATCTCAAGATCGTGTAGACGATCCTTCCAAGCGCTTCATAGCTTCATAATCGGTCACACGTTCGGTATTTCGACGAAGACCTTCCTCTCCTTGTTCCAGCAGAACGTGGAGGTTGTAGCACTCTCTCGCGATTCCTAGAAGACAAGGCGTGGTACCTAAGTAGAGGAGATCCAGGCTTCGCCTTAAGCCGGAGCGAGTATGGTGGAGTGTATGAGAGCTATTAGTGGTCTAGGGTTTAGACACACCAATTAGAAGGCTCTAATCCAAGGCTAGGGCAATTAGAAGCTCTAAACCAAAGCGGCTCTAAACCGGAGTCTAGGGATAGGATTTAGATTAGAGGATAGGAACTTGTGTGTCTAGAGGAGGAGGCCTGCCTCCTTTTATGGTGGAGAGGGCGGCGGAAAGGGAGGAGGAGTCCTTCCCAACTCGGCCCAGGCGGGCTTGGAGAGGAGGTACTCCTCCCCAAGTCGGTTTCAACCTCCTCTTGCTTGTTTCCTCGGTTTCTGTTTTAGCCGTTTGACTTTCAAATCCATTTGACTTTTCAGTTTTAGGATTCAATTTAATCCTTTATTTGGAACAGCGAGAACACTTAGTACATGATGCAATCATTCCAATATGTAATGACACATTCATGTACCCTTCCCCGAGTCTTGGGACATTCAACCTTCTAGAACATTCCGATGAAAACACGAAATCATTCCGAACTCAAACGGGACTTTCCTTATATGAATCTTATTCTCGGACCATTCCGGATCACCTCGTGATATCCGGATCCCATCCGAGACTCGAACAACATTCGGTCTCTTTCTCATAATACCATAACTACTCAAACAACGTCAATCCTTAAGTGTGTCTCCCTACGGTTCGTGAATTATGCGGACATGATCGAGACACTTCTCCAACAATAACCAATAGAGGAATAAATTCATATGGCTCCACATATTTCTCGATTACTCTGCGATCGAATGAACCACTTACATACGATACCAATTTCCCTTTGTCTCACGATAGTTTACTTATCCGAGGTTATGATCGTCGGTATCTCTGCATACCTAGTTCAACCTCTTTACCGATAAGTACTCTTTTCTCGTTCCCGTGATATGTGATCCCTTGTGACCCAGTCACATGCTTGCAAGCTAATTGGATGACATTCCACCGAGAGGGCCCAGATTATATCTATCCGTCATATGGATGGACAAATCCCACTCTTGATCCATGTGTTTCAACCAATACTTTCCGAACACTCAATGCCACCTTTATAGCCACCCGATTCACGGTGTGGTGTTTGATGTCATCAAAGCATCCATCCGGTAAAGGTGATATGCATGATCTCATGGTCGAAGGAATTAGGTTACTATGTATCAGAAAGCATATAGCAATTGAACTATTGAAATGACTTGATCTTTATGCTACGCTTATCTATAGGATTATGTCCACCATATCATTCTCCTAACGATATGATCTTGTTGTTGATAACATCTCAATGTTCATGATATGGAAACCACAATCATTAATCAACCAACAAGCTAGTGGAGTATAGAGGCTATACTAGGGACTTCAAATTAAGTTTACAAATCACACAAGTATTAATGTTTCCTTGTTAATACTATTATAGCATGAATGTAAACATTTATCATAAACACAAAGATATAATAATAACTACATTTATTATTGCCTCTAGGGCATATCTCCAACAGTCTCCCACTTGCACTAGAGTCATCTAATCTAGATTACATGGTAATATACCGAACACCCATGGCAGTTTGGTGTTGGTCATGTTTTCCTCGGAGATGTTTAGTCAACGGATCCGCCACATTCAGATCTGTGTGTACTTTGCAAATCTTTATATCCCCATCCTGGATATGTTCTCGAATAGCGTGAAAACCAGCCTTGATGTGCTTCACTTGTGTGACCTTGGTTCTTGCATATATGGCGCCCATGTTATCACGAGATAGACATTGGGTCCAGCGCACTAGGAACCACACCCAGCTCTGTAATGAACTCTTTCATCCATATCGCTTCTTGTGAAGCCTCAAGCAGCCATGTATTCCGATTGGTTGAAGATCTCGCCACAACGCTTTGCTTTGCACTCCTCCAGAATTCTGCACCATTCAAAATAAATACGTATCCAGTTGTGATTTAGAATCATCCGGATCGGTGTTCCAACTAACATCGGTGTAACCATTAACAACGAGCTGTTCATCACCTCCATAAGAAAGAACCATATCCTTAGTTATTCTCAAGTACTTAAGGATGTTTTGGCATTGTCAATGATCCACTGGATCACTTTGATATCTGCTAGTTAAACTAACGATATGCAATGTCGGGTCTAGTACATAGCATGGCATACATTAGAGATCCTATGGTGAGGCATAGGAGTCTTACTCATCCTTTCTCTATCTTACGCGATGTCGGACTTTGAGTTTTACTCAAGGTCGTATTGGGCAACATATGCGAGAACCCTTTCTTGCTATCTTCCATTCCAAACCTCTTTAGAACTTTGTCCAAATATGTAGTTTGTGACAATGATATTTAGCGTTTTGATCTATCTCTATAAATCTTTATGCCTAATATGTAAGTCGCTTCGCAAGATCCTTCATTGAAAAACTATTATTCAAATATTCCTTGACACTATTAAGAAGGTCTACATCATTCCCAATCAACAATATGTCATCTACATATAGTATTAAGAATGCTAAAGCTCCTCACTTTCTTGTAAATACAAGCTTCTCCATAAGTTTGTATAAAACCAAAACTTTGATCACCTTATCAAACGTTGATTCCAACTGGATGCTTGCTTCAATCCATAGATGGACCGTTGAAGTTTGCATACCTTGTTAGCATCTTTAGGATCGACAAAACCTTTGGGTTGCATCATACAACTCTTCATCAATATCTCCATTGAGGAATGATGTTTTGACATCCATCGCCACATCTCATAATCATAATATGCAGCGATTGCTAACATAATCCTCACGGACTTTAGCTTCACTTGGTGAAAGTCTCATCGTAGTCAACTCCTTGAATTTGTCGAAACCCTTTTTGCGACAAGTCGAGCTTTATAAACGATAACATTACCATCACATCTGTTTTTCTTGAAAATCCATTTGTTCTCGACCTTTCTACATCCGTAAGTCCACCAAAGTCCATACTTGGTTTTCGTACATGGATCCAATCTCGGATTTCATGGCTTCTTGCCATTTATTGGAATCTGGGCTCATCATCGCTTCCTCATATGTCTCGGGGTCATCGGTGTTGTCCACCAACATGACACTCATAACGGGATCATACCAATCTGGAGTGGTACGAGTTCTCGTTGACCTCCGAGGCTCTGTAGTAACTTCAACCGAAGTTTCATGATCACCATCATTAACTTCCTCTCTTATTGGTGCAGGCACCACAGGAACTTCTTCCGGTGCTGCGCTACTCGCAGTTTGGGGATGCGAAGCTTACGTCAAGAAGTTGATGCCGGACAAGCTCGAACCCAAAGCGAAGAAATGCGTCTTCATAGGATACCCTAAGGAAACTTTTGGGTATACCTTCTATCACAGAACCGAAGGCAAAGTGTTTGTCGCAAAGAACGGTTCCTTTCTTGAGAAGGAGTTTCTCTCGAAAGAAGTGAGTGGGAGGAAAGTAGAGCTAGACGAGGTTATTGAAACTTCTCTTGAATTGGAGAGTAGCGCAGCACCTCAAATTGTTCCAGTGCCGCCTGCACCAACAATAGAGGAAGCTAATGACAAGCATCATGAAGCTTCGGACGATGCTCTTGAGCGTCGCGGTCGACAAGGTCGCGTGCCCTCTCCCGAGTGGTACGGCAACCTGTCTTGACGTCTTGTTGGTAGAAGCGGTGAACCTCGAACTATGAGGAAGCGATGAGCCCGGACTGAGAAATGGTGGAAGCCATGAAATCCGAATTGGGATCCATGAAGCGAAAACCAAGTATGGACTTTGGTGGACCCTCCTAGCGACCGAAAGGCCGTTGAGTGCAAATGGATTTTCAAGAAGAAAACGGACGCGGATGGTAATTTTACAGTCTATAAAGCACGACTTGTCGCAAATGGTTTTCGACAAGTTCAAGGTGTTGACTACGATGAGACTTTCTCTCCCGTAGCGATGTTTAAGTCCATTCGGATTTTATTAGCAATTGCTGCGTTTCATGATTATGAAATATGGCAGATGGATGTCAAGACTGCTTTCCTCAATGGCAACATTGATGAAGAGTTGTATATGATGCAACCCGAAGGTTTTGTCGATCCTAAGGATGCTAGTAAAGTATGCAAACTTCAGCGTTCCATTTATGGATGAAGCAAGCATCTCGAGTTGGAACCTTCGTTTGATCAAGTGATCAAGAGCTTTGGATTTGTTCCAAATTGCTACGAAGCTTGCATCTACAAGAAAGTGAGTGAGCTCGGTGACGTTTCGATGTATGTGGATGACATATTGATTATCGAAATGACATCAACATGCTTAACGATGTGAAGAGTTATTTGAACAAGTGTTTTTCAATGAAAGACCTAGGTGAAGCTGCTTATATATTGGGCATCAAAATCTATAGAGATAGACAAAGACGCCTGATAGCTTTAAGCCAGAGTACATACCTAGACAAAGTTCCGAAAAGGTTCAAAATGGATAAGGCAAAGAAAGGTTTAGTGCCTATGTTGTCAGGTAAGATATTGAGCAAGGCTCAGTGTCCAGCTACGGTAAATGATAGGGAAGCTATGAGCAAAGTGCCTTATGCCTCGGCCATAGGTTCCATCATGTATGCCATGTTGTGTACTAGACCGGATGTGTCCAATGCTCTTAGTTTGTGACGAGATATCAAAGTGATCCGAGTGGAACATCGACAGCCGTGAAGAACATCCTAAAGTACCTAAATAGAACTAAAGAAATGTTCTTAGTCTATGGGGTGATGAATAGCTTGTCGTAAAGGTTACGTCGATGCTAGTTTCGACACCGACAAGGATGATTCCAAATCTCGAGCAGGATACGTTTATATTTTGAATGGAGAGCTGGAGTGGAGAAGCCAAGCAAAGCGTGATCATGGATCTACGAGAAGCGGAATACATGTCTGCTGAAGCGTCAAGTGAAGGAGTTTGGATCGAAACTTCATCCATCGAGCTTGGCGTGGTTCCAAGTGCATTGGACCCATGGAGATATTGTGACAACATGGCGCCATAGCACTCGCTAAGGAGCAAAGATATCATCCAAAGACCAAGCATATCAGCATGAGTTTCATATAATCCGAGATTATATAGCGGATGGAGATCAAGATTAGCAAAGTACATACGGATCTGAATGTCGCAGATCCATTGACTAAACCTCTTCACGTGTAAACATGATCAACACCTCTGCCATGGGTGTGAGATTGCCGAGATGTAAACTAGATTATTGACTCTAGTGCAAGTGGGAGATGTTGGAATTATGCCCTAGAGGCAATAATAAAGATGTTATTATTATAATTCTTGTTCATGATAAATTTATATTCCATGCTAGAATTGTATTAAGCGGAAACATTAATACTTGTGTGGTTTGTGAACAACACCGTGTCCCTAATGCGCCTCTATGGACTAGCTCATTGATCAATGATGGTTAAGGTTTCCTAACCATAGACATGAGTTGTCAATTGATAATGAGATCATATCATTGGAGAATGATATGATGGATGACCAAACTAAGCGAAGCAATTAGATCGTTTCATCGTGTTCATCTTTGAAGCTTTTTCCTATGTCAAATATTGTATTCCTTAGACCATGAGATAATGCAACTCCTGGTACCGGAAGAAAGCTTTGAGGTCATCAAACGTCATCCTATGAGAGGGTGATCATAAAGGTGTCTCTCGGTGATCGGAAAGTATCTGGGTTGTATGTATCGAGATGGAATTTGTCCTCCCAAGTCGGAGAGATATACTTGAACCCACTCGGTGTCGATATCAACACCGCTTGCAAGCATGTGGTTAAGGAGTTAATCACAAAGTGATATCGGATTACGGAGCAGTAAAGTACTTGTGAACGAGATTGAACTAGGTATGACTTGCATCGACGATCGAATCTCGCAAGTAAAATATCGCGAGACGAAGGAATATATATATGGGATTGATTGAATCACGGCATCGTGGTTCATCCGATATGATCATCGATGAATGTGTGGAGTCAATATGGGTGCCCGGACCCGTTGATTATTGATAGAAGATCATGTCGCATATTCTCGAACCCGCAGGGTCACACACTTAACGTATCTCGACGCTAGGATAGATTGGATAATTGGTTTATGAATTTTTGTTCGAAGTCTCGGATGGGATCCGGGATATCACGAGAGGTTCCGGAATGGTCCGGAGAATAAGATTCATATAAGGCAGTGCAGTTTTTGGAGTTCGGAATTGTTCCGGGTTAATCGGTATTGTACCGGAAGCTTCTAGAACCTTCCGGAAGGGGACCAACGTGGCCCCACCTTCCGTTAGGGGGAATGGGCCTATAAGGGAGTGTCCTGGTCGCATTGGGCCAGGGGCACAAGGCCCCATAGGGCCCAGCCGATTCTAGAGAGATTTGACTCGTTTAAATCTCGGGATAGAATTTCTAGATAAGGGAGAGTTTAAATCGTTTAAACTAGAGATAGGATTTCTAGATAAGGGAGAGTTTAAATTGTTTAAACTAGAGATAGGCTTGGAGGAGGGGCAAGGGCTGGCTGCCCCCCCTCTATATATAGAGGGGTGGTGCGCCCCCTCCCCCTACTACTCCACACCTTCCTCCAAGCCCTAGCAGCCTTGCTACCTTCCTCTCTCCCTCCCGACTGTTTGTAGGCGAAGCCCTGCAGCAAAAATTCTCCACCATATACACCACGCCGTCGTGTTGTAGATCCAATCTATCTCTCCACCATACTCGCTGGTCCGAGGAAGGAGGAGACGTCGAGGTGCTGCACGCGGTGCATCTCACGGAGGCACCGCCACTTGTGGTGCTAGATCGGATCGGATCGCGAGGAGGAGAAGCGAGTGCGACTACATCACCCACGTTCGATTAACGTTCTGTCAGCGAATCTTCAAGGGTATGAAGATCTAATCCAATCTCTCTCGTTGTTTGCATCTCCTAGATTAGATCTTGGCTTTCCCTCTGTTCGCTCCGTAGAAAATTTTGATTTACTATGCCGCGAAACCCATCAGTGGTATCAGAGCTAGATCTATGCGTAGATGTGTTTCACGAGTAGAACGCAACATGTTTGTTGCGGGCATTGATGTTTTCTGTTGCAAGCCTCTTGTTTGTGTTCTTCTTATGACGCGGGATAGTGAGATTGAAGCGGTCGAGGCCAACCTTACGCGACGTCGTTCGCGAGACCGGCTCCGCACTTGACGTGTGGCTTGTACCACACATGCGGCTGGTGGATGTCAGTTTCTCTCACTATAGTTGTCATGGGATTGACACCGGAGTTTGGCAACCATAATATCACCGTTGTGGATTTCCGTAGTAAGAATCGTTCTTAGCATCTACTCCCATAAGCCACGTAAAACATGCAACAACAAAGTAGAGGCGTCTAACTTGTTTTTGCAGGGAGTGTTTTCTGTGATATGGTATGGCCCAAGATGTGATGTGTATATTGTATGCGATGATCATGTTTTGTAATGTTTCACGACTTGCATGTCGATGAGTACACAACCGGCAGGAGCCATATGGTTGTCTTTATAATTGTGTATGACCTACGAGTCAACTTCTTATACGCCATGTAATAGCTTTACCTTATCGCTAAGTAGTTAGCAATAGTTGTAGTTGCTATTCGTGGTGGAGGCAATCATGGTGGAGTGATGGAGATCATGCCGTAACGCACAAGATGGAGATCATTGCGCGAAGATTGGCTATACCATGTCACATAAAGTTATATGCATGTGATGTTTATCCCCTTTATGTATCTTATTATGCTTAGATCGCGACGGTAGCATTATAAGATGATTCCTCACTTAAAGATCAAGATAAAACTGTGTTCTCCCCAAGTATGCACCGTTGCGAAAGTTCGTCGTGTCCAAGCATCATGTGATGATCGGGTGCTATAGACTCTACGCTCACATACAACGGGTGCAAGCCAGTTTTTGCACACGCGGAAATACTTGGGTCTAGCTTGACGAGCCTAGCATGTATGCACATGGCCTCGGAACACAAGAACTGAAAGGTTAAGCATGAGTCATATGAATGATATGATCGACACTTTGTTGTCCACCATTGAAACCACATCTCTTCTCGTGATGATCGGATTAGGTGTGGTGAATTTGGATCGTATTCACTAAACAACTTGAGGGATGTTGAATTTAGTGGGAGTTCATCTAGTAATTTGATTAAGTTGAACTATTTATCATGAACATAGTCTAAATTGTACTTGCAAATACTGTAGATCCAATGGCCAAGTCCAACTTCAACTTCAACGTTTTTGCTGAGAAAGAAAAGCTTAGAAACAATGGGTCTAACTTCACCAACTGGTTCTGCAATCTAAGAATCATTCTGTCTGGCGGACAAAAGGACTATGTCCTTGAGAAAGCGTTAGGTAACCCCCCTGCCGTAGATGCGCCGGCTGATGAAAAAGCTGTTTATCAGTCGCGCAAAGATGATTATGGTGTGATTAAGAGCACCATGTTGTTTGCTATGGAACCGGAGCTTCAAAATCGTTTTGAAGAGTATCCCGGGCCCTTCGAAATTCTCTGGGAACTGAAAACCATGTTTCAGACTCAGGCCCGTTCTGAGAGATATGAGATCTCCGAGAAGTTCTTTAACTGCAAGATGGAGGAAGGAAGTTCCGTTAGTGAGCACGCCATTAAGATGACGGGCTACACTCAACGGCTTGATCAACTGGAATGCACGATTACAGAGGAGCTCAAGATTGACAGGGTTCTGCAATCACTCCCTCCCAGCTACAAAAGTTTTGTAGTGACTCATAATCAGATTGGTTCCACTGATACGATCACCGAGCTCTTCGCAGTCGAGGCTGCGGAAGTGGACATCAAGAAGGATAATCATGTGTTGATGGTCAACAAGCCCTCCTTTAAGAAAGGTAAGGGAGCAAAGAAGCCCTTCAAGAAGGGCGGCGGCAAGCGCAATGCCCCTGCTGAGAATAAGCTCAGGTCTGGTCCCAAGCCGGACATTGAGTGCTTCTATTGCAAGGACAAGGGTCACTCGAAGCGCAACTGTCCGAAGTACTTAGCGGACAAGAAGGCTGGCACCATCAAAGGTATATTTGATATACATGTTATTGATGTTTTCCTTACTAGCCCTCGTTGTAGTGCCTGGGTATTTGATACCAGTTCAGTTGCTAATATTTGTAACTCGAAACAGGAGCTACGGAATAGACAGCGGCTTGCGAGGGATGAGGTGACGATGCGCGTTGGCAAGCTCTCCTTAGTTTTACCTTCGGGATTAGTTTTAAACCTTAATAAATGTTATTATGTGCCTGCGTTGAGCATGAACATTATTTCCTGATCATGTTTATTGCAAGACGGTTATTCATTTAAATCGGAGAATAATGGTTGTTCTATTTATATGAGTAACATCTTTTATGGTCATGCACCTCTTGTGAATGGTTTATTTCTTCTAAATCTCGAAAGGGATGAAACACACATCCATAACATTGAGGCTAAGAGATGCAAAGTAGATAGTGATAATACTACTTATTTGTGGTAATCGCTGCCTAGGTCATATTGGTGTAAAGCGCATGAAGAAACTCCATTCGATGGACTTTTGGAGTCTCTTGATTTTGAATCATTTGACACATGCGAACCATGCCTCATGGGCAAGATGATCAAAACCCGTTCTCCGATGATGGAGCGAGCAACGGACTTGTTGGAAATCATACATACCGATGTATGCGGACCGATGAGTGTTTCGACGCGGTGGATATCGCTATTTTCTCACTTTTACCGATGACTTAAGTAGATATGGGTATATCTATTTAATGAAACATAAATCAAACATTTGAAAAGTTCAAGGAATTTCGAATGAAGTGGAGAACCATCGTAATGTAAAGATTAAGTTTCTACGATCCGATCATGGAGGTGAATATTTGAGTTATGATTTTCTCACGCATCTTAAAGCAAGTGGAATCGTTTCACAACTCACGCCACCGGAACACCACAAGCAATGGTGTGTCTGAGCATGAATCGAACCCTATTAGATATGGTCCGATCAATGATGTCTCTCTTGATTTGCCGTTATCATTTTGGGGTTATGCATTAGAAGCCGCTGCATTCACTTTAAATAGGGCTCCATCTAAATCCGTTGAGACGACACCGTATGAACCGTGGTTTGGTGCTAAACCTAAGTTGTCGTTTTAAAGTTTGGGGATGCGAAGCTTCGTCAAGAAGTTGATGCCGACAAGCTCGAACCCAAAGCGGAGAAATGCCTTCATAGGATACCCTAAGGAAACTATTGGGTATACCTTCTATCACAGAACCGAAGGCAAAGTGTTTGTCGCAAAGAACGGTTCCTTTCTTGAGAAGGAGTTTCTCTCGAAAGAAGTGAGTGGGAGGAAAGTAGAGCTAGACGAGGTTATTGAACCTTCTCTTGAATTGGAGATTAGCGCAGCACCTGAAATTGTTCCAGTGCCGCCTGCACCAACAATAGAGGAATCTAATGACAAGGATCATGAAGCTTGGACGATCTTGTCGCTATCGAGCGTCGAGTCGACAAGGTCGCGTGCCCCTCCTGAGTGGTACGGCAACCATGTCTTGATTGTCTTGTTGGTAGAAGACGGTGAACCTACGAACTATGAGGAAGCGATGATGAGCCCAGACTCTGAAAATGGCTTGAAGCCATGAAATCCGAATTGGGATCCATGAAGCGAAAACCAAGTATGGACTTTGGTGGACCCTCCTAGCGACCGAAAGGCCGTTGAGTGCAAATGGATTTTCAAGAAGAAAACGGATGCGGATGGTAATGTTACCGTCTATAAAGCACGGCTTGTCGCAAAAGGTTTTCGACAAGTTCAAGGTGTTGACTACGATGAGACTTTCTCTCCCGTAGCGATGTTTAAGTCCATTCGGATTTTATTAGCAATTGCTGCGTTTCATGATTATGAAATATGGCAGATGGATGTCAAGACTGCTTTCCTCAATGGCAACATTGATGAAGAGTTGTATATGATGCAACCCAAAGGTTTTGTCGATCCTAAGGATGCTAGTAAAGTATGCAAACTTCAGCGTTCCATTTATGGACTGAAGCAAGCATCTCGGAGTTGGAACCTTCGTTTTGATCAAGTGATCAAGAGCTTTGGATTTGTTCCAAATTGCTACGAAGCTTGCATCTACAAGAAAGTGAGTGGGAGCTCGGTGACGTTTCTGGTACTGTATGTGGATGACATATTGATTATCGGAAATGACATCAACATGCTTAACGATGTGAAGAGTTATTTGAACAAGTGTTTTTCAATGAAAGACCTAGGTGAAGCTGCTTATATATTGGGCATCAAAATCTATAGAGATAGACAAAGACGCCTGATAGATTTAAGCCAGAGTACATACCTAGACAAAGTTATGAAAAGGTTCAAAATGGATAAGGCAAAGAAAGGTTCAGTGCCTATGTTGTCAGGTAAGATATTGAGCAAGGCTCGGTCCAGTACGTAAATGATAGGGAAGCTATGAGCAAAGTGCCTTATGCCTCGGCCATAGGTTCCATCATGTATGCCATGCTGCGTACTAGACCGGATGTGTCCAATGCTCTTAGTTTGACGAGCAGATATCAAAGTGATCCAGGAGTGGAACACTGGACAGCCGTGAAGAACATCCTAAAGTACCTAAATAGAACTAAAGAAATGTTCTTAGTCTATGGGGGTGATGAACAGCTTGTCGTAACCGGATACGTCGATGCTAGTTTCGACACCGACAAGGATGATTCTAAATCTCAGACAGGATACGTTTATATTTTGAATGGAGGAGCTGGAGTCGGAGAAGCTGCAAGCAAAGCGTGATCACGGATCTACAGTAGAAGCGGAATACATGGCTGCTGCAGAAGCGTCAAGTGAAGGAGTTTGGATCAGAAACTTCATCACTGAGCTTGGCGTGGTTCCAAGTGCATTGGACCCACTGGAGATATTGTGTGACAACATCGCGCCATAGCACTCGCTAAGGAGCCAAGATATCATCCAAAGACCAAGCATATCAATCGCAAGTTTCATATAATCCGAGATTATATAGCGGATGGAGATCTCAAGATTAGCAAAGTACATACGGATCTGAATGTCGCAGATCCATTGACTAAACCTCTTCCACGTAAAACATGATCAACACCTCGATTGCCATGGGTGTGAGATTGTTGCCAGATGTAAACTAGATTATTGACTCTAGTGCAAGTGGGAGACTGTTGGAATTATGCCCTAGAGGCAATAATAAAGATGTTATTATTATAATTCTTGTTCATGATAAAGTTTATATTCCATGCTAGAATTGTATTAAGCGGAAACATTAATACTTGTGTGGTTTGTGAACAACACCGTGTCCCTAGTACGCCTCTATGGACTAGCTCATTGATCAATGATGGTTAAGGTTTCCTAACCATAGACATGAGTTGTCAATTGATAATGAGATCATATCATTGGAGAATGATATGATGGACAAACCCAAACTAAGCGAAGCAATTAGATCGTTTCATCGTGTTCATCTTTGCGAAGCTTTTCCTATGTCAAATATTGTATTCCTTAGACCATGAGATAATGCAACTCCCTGGTACCGGAAGAAAGCTTTGAGGTCATCAAACGTCATCCTATGAGAGGGTGATCATAAAGGTGTCTCTCAGGTGATCGGAAAGTATTTGTTGGGTTGTATGTATCGAGATGGAATTTGTCCCTCCCAAGTCGGAGAGATATACTTCGGGCCCACTCGGTAATCGATATCAACACCGCTTGCAAGCATGTGGTTAAGGAGTTAATCACAAAGTGATATCGGATTACGGAACGTAAAGTACTTTGCGTGAGCGAGATTGAACTAGGTATGACTGCAAGCGATCGAATCTCGCAAGTAAAATATCGCGAGACAAAGGGAATATATATGGGATTGATTGAATCCTAGCATCGTGGTTCATCCGATATGATCATCGATGAATGTGGGAGTCAATATGTGTGTACCCATACCGTTGATTATTGATAGAAGATCATGTCGCATATTCTCGAACCCGCAGGTCACACACTTAACGTATCTCGACGCTAGGATAGATTGGATAATTGGTTTATGAATTTTTGTTCGGAGTCTCGGATGGGATCCGGGATATCACGAGAGGTTCCGGAATGGTCCGGAGAATAAGATTCATATAAGGCAGTGCAGTTTTTGGAGTTCGGAATTGTTCCGGGTTAATCGGTATTGTACCCTGAAGCTTCTAGAACCTTCCGGAAGGGGACCAACGTGGCCCCACCTTCCGGGAGGGGGCATGAGCCTATAAGGGAGTGTCCTGGTCGCATTGGGCCAGGGGCACAAGGCCCCATAGGGCCCAGCCGATTCTAGAGAGATTTGACTCGTTTAAATCTCGGGATAGAATTTCTAGATAAGGGAGAGTTTAAATCGTTTAAACTAGAGATAGGATTTCTAGATAAGGGAGAGTTTAAATTGTTTAAACTATAGATAGGCTTGGAGGAGGGGCAAGGGCTGGCCGCCCCCCCTCTATATATAGAGGGGTGGTGCGCCCCCTCCCCCTACTACTCCACACCTTCCTCCAAGCCCTAGCAGCCTTGCTACCTTCCTCTCTCCCTCCCGACTGTTTGTAGGCGAAGCCCTGCAGCAGAAATTCTCCACCATATACACCACGCCGTCGTGTTGTAGATCCAATCTATCTCTCCACCATACTCGCTGGTCCGAGGAAGGAGGAGACGTCGAGGTGCTGCACGTGTGCATCTCACGGAGGCACCGCCACTTGTGGTGCTAGATCGGATCGGATCGCGAGGAGGAGAAGCGAGTACGACTACATCACCCATGTTCCGACGAACGTTCCGCTGTGCGAATCTTCAAGGGTATGAAGATCTAATCCAATCTCTCTCGTTGTTTGCATCTCCTAGATTAGATCTTGGCTTTCCCTCTGTTCGCTCCGTAGAAAATTTTGATTTACTATGCCGCGAAACCCATCAGGTGCATGTGCATAAAACATATTACTCATATAAATCGAACAACCATTATTCTCTGACTTAAACAAGTAACCGTCTCGCAATAAACAAGATCCCGATATAATGTTCATGCTCAACACAGGCACTAAATAACAATTATTTAAGTATAAAACTAATCCCGATGGTAGATGAAGGGGTAGCATGCCGAAAGCGATCACATCAACCTTTGATCCGTTTCCCACGCGCATCGTCACCTCGTTCTTCGCTAGCTTCCGTTTATTCTCGCAAAGACTGTTTGAGTTACAAATATGAGCAACCGAACCAAGATCAAATACCCGAGCACTACTGAGTACTAGTGAGATACACATCAATAACATGTATATCGATATACCTTTCTTCTTGATGTTGCCGTTCTTCGATCCGCCAAGTACTTTGGGCAATTCCGCTTCAAAGGACCTTCTCCCTTGCGAAAAGCACTCGATGATCGGGCTTGGGTCCAGCCTTGGTCTTCTTCGCCGGCGTGGTAACTTTCTTACCACCCTTCTTGAAGTGTCCCTTCTGCTTAGACTTGCCTTTATTGAATTTAGTGGTCTTATTGACCAACAACACTTGGTGCTCTTTCTTGATCTCCACTTCTGCAGACTTTAGCATAGCAAACAGTTCTGGCAACTCTTTGTTCATGTTCTGCATGTTGTAGTTCATCACAAAGTTCTTGTAACTTGGTGGTAGTGATTGGAGGACACGGTAAATCCCCAAAGCATTAGGAATCACTATACCCAAGCTTTGAAGTTTGTTTGCGTGCCCAGACATCTTAAGCACATGCTCACTGACGGAGCTGCCCTCTTCCATCTTGCGCTTAAAGAACTTTTCGTAAGCCTCATAGCTTTCAATTGCGCATGAGTCTCAAAATCAATTTGAGATCCTCGACAATATCATATGGGTCTCAATTCTCAAACCTTTTCTGAAGCTCCGATTCCAAACCATACAAGATAGCACACTGAACTATGGAGTACTGATTCTTCCGAGCGAGGTATACATTCTTTACTTCATCGGCAGCATCAGCAGAAGGTGGGTCACCCAGCGGTGCATCCAGCACATAGGTCAAATTACCAGCCGTGAGGACAATCCTCAAATTGCGGAACCAATCAGCGAAGTTTCTTCCATTGTTTTTCAACTTTTCTTTCTCTAGGAACGCATTAAAATTGATGGTAGGGGCTGCCATTGATCTACAACATATTTGCAATAGTTTAGACTAAGTTTTATGACAAATTGAGTTCAAATTAATTAATGAAATTAAACTAGGTGAACTCCCACTCAAAACAACATCCCTCGCATTGTTTTAGTGATCACACGAACCAAATCCACTACATCAACACCGATCATCACGAGAGTTGATATAGTTTCAATGGCGAACAATCGTCATGTTCATCATATCTACTATATGATTCATGCTTTACCTTTCGGTGATCCGTGTTCCGAGACTATGTCATGCTAGGCTCGTCAAGATCAAACCTTAGTTTCCGCATGAGCAAATCTCGCTTGCTCATGTTGTATACACTTGTAGAATCTAACACACCCGATCATCACGTGGTGCTTCGAAACAACAAGCTTTAGCAACAGTGCTAACTAAGGGTGAACACATTATGACTTGAAATTCATGTGCATGAGGGATCATCTTATAATGCTATCGTCGTCTACTAAGCAATACAAGATGCATAAAGGATTAACATCACATGCAATTCAATAATATGTGATATGATATGGCCTTTCTTCTTTGTGCTTCCGATCTCCATCTTCAAGCACGAACATGATCTCCATCATCACCGGCATTGCATCAAGGTCAATGACGCTTCTCCATGCTTGTCGTCCACCGGCTTCAACTATTACAACTACTTTGAATAGACACGCGGGTCTTAACATAAATTAAATACAACCATATGGCTCCAGCCGGTTGCCAACTTACAATAAGGAACATTGCATACATCAAATATAATCACAATCATGGCCATGTCACATCACTACACACCCCTGCAAAACAAAGTTAGACGCCTCTACTTTCTTTGCATATTTTACGTGGTTTGGGGCTTTCAATAAGTGTCGTTCTAACTTACGAACAAGAACCACAACATTGATACTAGCATTGTTGATCACCCGTTGTAAATTGGATCTTAACTATGCTAGGAGAAACAGCACCATAAAGCCACTTATGCAATACAAGTTGCATGTCAAGCGTGGAGCAAGTCTCATGAACGATGTCATGTAAGGTTAGCCCGGCCGCTTCATCCCAACATACCGCAAGATGCAAAGTACACAAGAAGCAATCGACAATAAAAGCATCAACGCCCACAATGACCATTGTGTTCTACTCGCAACAGATCTACATATAGACACGGCTCGATACCACTGTAGGGATTCAGAGCATGGAAAACAAAAATTTTCTATCGCATACAAACAAACAAGCCAAGATCTATCTACTAGATTGTAGCAACGAGTCGATGGAATAACTTACCTCGAAGATTCCAAAGTGTTTAACGAGAGATTCTCGTGGGTGATGTAGTAGTACTCTTCCCGATCTCAAGATAGTGTAGACGATCCTTCCGGCCATGCTCCGCGGCGCTCCAGCCGGTCACACGTTCGGTACTCGACGAAGACCTTCCTCTCCTTGTTCCAAAGAAAGCGAAGGTTGTAGCACTCTCTCGCGATTCCCGCAGACAACGGTGGTACCAAGTAGAGGGAGATCCCGCAGGGCTTCGCCTTAAGCCGGAGCGAGTATGGTGGAGTATGAGAGAGCTATTAGTGGTCTAGGGTTTAGACACACCAATTAGAAGGCTCTAATCCGAAGGCTAGGGCAATTAGAAGCTCTAAACCAAAGCGGCTCTAAACCGGAGTCTAGGGATAGGATTTAGATTAGAGGATAGGAACTTGTGTGTCTAGAGGAGGAGGCCCTGCCCCTCCTACCACTATGATGTCTATATTTTTAATTTACATAAAATTGTGGTATACAATATAGAAATACATATCCACATGTTAGATATACTATTAGAGCATCTCTAGCAGATAACGCATCCCGCGGTACTGCAAAACGCGGATGTGGTAAACCAGAAACCTCGTTTGCGGTATGGAAAACCATGAGGCGAAACAGATATCTAGGCCTCATGGAAAACCATGAGGCGGTCTCATGCTTAAAGCTTGCCATCCTCATGATCATGGAGTGACGAAGACAAGTTCAAAGAAGAGGCCTTTCCATGGACTATGGGAGAGCAAGCATGCAAGTCTTCATCAAACAAGAGTAAACAAGCACAATCAAGAAATGAGCGTTCCATCTTGATAAGGACAAGACAGTCTAAATAAAGATCAAGTGGATTGTTAAAGACAAAGATATGACCTTGATAGGGTTTCTCTTTACCTATATCATATTGTTAGTTGGGAGCCAGTTTTAGGATAGATAGCCATTCTATCAAGAGGGGCTCTCGAGTGAGTGACTTGTTCACATCGTTCGGAGAGAGCTTAAAATTTTGCATACATATCATCATATTTTTCGTCTGTTATTTGATTCTTGTTCATGAGAGGATCTAGAGCTTGTGGTCATCTTCATAACAAGCTCTAGTTCATCAGATTAGGATTTTCCTTGCATATCTTTTTGCGGTTTTTTGATCTTGCGAGTTTTTCGGCTCCACACCTTGGGAGATGCCTCACATATATGTTCATGGTATTTTCTCCCTAGGTGATACCCAATATTTCAAACAAAATTCCCAACAAAATTGGTTTCATCTCGTTTGGAGTTCGGATGCGAAAGTTATTATGTTTTGGTTTTGAAACTTCCATGGGCAGAAGTTACGGCGTCACACCGATACTACCGCTAGGGCGTTTTGCCGTCGGTAGTTCGGGAAGTTTAAGCCAATGTTCATGCCCTGGAATGCATTCAAGAAACTCTCTTTATGGGGTGTGTTTTATGTAGGGGTTCGTAGCATGGAAAACAAAAAAAATCTACCGCATGCACACAAACAAGACAAGATCTATCTAATAGATTGTAGCAACGAGTCGATAGAAGCACTCATCCTCGAAGATTCCAAAGCGGTCGGTCACACATTCGATACTCGATGAAGACCTTCCTCTCCCTTGTTCCAGCAGGCAGCGGAGGTTGTAGTTCTCCCCTCATGAATCCGGCAGCACGACGACGTGGTGTCGAAAGTAGAGGGAAGATCCCGCAGGGCTTCGTCTAAGCCGGTGCGAGTTATGGTGGATTAGGGTTTCCTGGAGATCTTGGGTTTAGAAGACCGGGAGGAGGAGAAGGTGTCGGCGGCGGCTAGAGCGACGGCGACGGACCGGTGGCGGCGCAAGGCGGCGGCGGGTCGGCTGCTCGGGTGGAGAGGGGCTAGGGCTTGTGGTGTTGGGGCAGCCCTCCCCTTCTATTTATGAGAAGGGGAAGTCTTGGGAGGGGTGGGTTTGAATCCAAACCCAAACCCAAGTTGGACTGAGAGAAGGACTTGTTTCTTCTCCCACTAGGAAACCATTGTTCTAGTTTGACTTTCAAACTTCCCGTTTGACTTTCAATTTAGAGTTTTAATTCTCTCTTGCAAATGCCCACACCAAGTGACCTAGGATATGATCCAATCATTCCACTTACCCATGACACTTTCATGGACCATTTTCCTTCCTCGGTGAACCTTCTAGAACCTCTCCGATGAAAACATCGAATCTTTCCCGAACTCCGGAATCGGACTTTCCTTATATGAATCTTATTCTCCGGACCATTCCGGATCTCCTCATGATATCCCGGATCCCACCCGAGACTCCGAACAACATTCGGTATCCCTACTAACATTCCATATCTACTAAACAACATTGAATCCTTAAGTGTGTCTCCCTACGGTTCGTGAATTATGCGGACATGACCGAGACACTTCTCCGATCAATAACCAATAGAGGAATCTGTAAATTCATATGGCTCCCACATATTTCTATGATTACTTTGCGATCGAATGAACCACTTACATACGATACAAATTTCCCTTTGTCCCGCGATAGTTTACTTATCCGAGGTTTTGATCGTCGGTATCTCTGCATACCTAGTTCAACCTCGTTACCGATAAGTACTCTTTTCTCGTTCCCGTGATATGTGATCCCTTGTGAGCCAGTCACATGCTTGCAAGCTAATTGGATAACATTCCATCGAGAGGGCCCAGAGTATATCTATCTGTCATATGGATGGACAAATCCCACTCTTGATCCATGTGCCTCAACCCATATTTTCCGAACACTCAATGCCACCTTTATAGCCACCCAGTTACGATGTGGTGTTTGTGTAGGGATTCGTAGCATGGAAAACAAAAATTTTCTATCGCATACAAACAAACAAGCCAAGATCTATCTACTAGATTGTAGCAACGAGTCGATGGAATAACTTACCCTCGAAGATTCCAAAGTGTTTAACGAGAGCGGATTCTCGTGGGTGATGTAGTCGTACTCTTCCGATCTCAAGATCGTAGACGATCCTTCCGGCCTGCTCCGTTAGCGCTTCATGATGGGTCACACGTTCGGTACTGTGAAGACCTTCCTCTCCTTGTTCCAGAAAGCGGAGGTTGTAGCACTCTCGCGATTCCTAAGACAACGGCGTGGTACCTAAGTAGAGGGAGATCCCGAGGCTTCGCCTTGCCGAGCGAGTATGGTGGAGTATGAGAGAGCTATTAGTGGTCTAGGGTTTAGACACACCAATTAGAAGGCTCTAATCCAAGGCTAGGGCAATTAGAAGCTCTAAACCAAAGCTCTAAACCGGAGTCTAGGGCTAGGATTTAGATTAGAGGATAGGAACTTGTGTGTCTAGGAGGAGGCCCCGCCTCCTTTTATGGGTGGAGAGGGCCGCGGGAAAGGGAGGGAGTCCCTCCCAACTCGGCCTAGGCGGTGCTGGCTTGGAGAGGAGGACTCCTCCCCAAGTCGGTTTCAACCTCCTCTTGCTTGTTTCCTCGGTTTCTGTTTAGCCGTTTGACTTTCAAACCGCCATTTGACTTTTCAGTTTTAGGATTCAATTTAATCCTTTATTTGGAACAGCGAACACTTAGTACATGATGCAATCATTCCAATATGTAATGACACATTCATGTACCTCTTCCCCGGAGTGCCGGACATTCAACCTTCTAGAACATTCCCGATGAAAACACTAATCATTCCCGAACTCAAACGGGACTTTCCTTATATGAATCTTATTCTCCGGACCATTCCGGATCACCTCGTGATATCCCGGATCCCATCCGAGACTCGAACAACATTCGGTCACTTTCTCATAATACCATAACTACTCAAACAACGTCAATCCTTATGTGTCTCCCTACGGTTCGTGAATTATGCGGACATGATCGAGACACTTCTCCGAACAATAACCAATAGAGGAATCGAAATTCATATGGCTCCCACATATTTCTCGATTACTTTGCGATCGAATGAACCACTTACATACGATACCAATTTCCCTTTGTCTCACGATAGTTTACTTATCCGAGGTTATGATCGTCGGTATCTCTGCATACCTAGTTCAACCTCGTTACCGATAAGTACTCTTTTCGCTCCGTGATATGTGATCCCTTGTGACCCAGTCACATGCTTGCAAGCTAATTGGATGACATTCCACCGAGAGGCCGGTAGTATATCTATCCGTCATATGGATGGACAAATCCCACTCTTGATCCATGTGTTTCAACCAATACTTTCCGAACACTCAATGCCACCTTTATAGCCACCCGCCACGGTGTGGTGTTTGATGTCATCAAAGCATCCATCCGTAAAGGTGATATGCATGATCTCATGGTCGAAGGAATTAGGTTACTATGTATCAGAAAGCATATAACAATTGAACTATTGAAATGACTTGATCTTTATGCTACGCTTATCTATAGGAGTATGTCCACCATATCATTCTCCTAACGATATGATCTTGTTGTTGATAACATCTCAATGTTCATGATATGGAAACCACAATCATTAATCAACCAACAAGCTAGTGAAGTATAGAGGCTATACTAGGGACTTCAAATTAAGTTTACAAATCACACAAGTATTAATGTTTCCTTGTTAATACTATTATAGTATGAATGTAAACATTTATCATAAACACAAAGATATAATAATAACTACATTTATTATTGCCTCTAGGGCATATCTCCAACAGTTTGATGTCATCAAAGCATTCTTCCAATGATGGTGATTAGCATGATCTCATGGTCGAAGGAATTAGGTTACTATGTATCAGAAATCTTATAGCAAACGAACTATTGAAATGACTTGATCTTAATGCTACGCTTATCTATAGGAGTATGTCCATCATACCGTTCTCCTAATGATATGATCTTGTTGTCAACAACATCTCAATGCTCATGATCGGGAAACCACGATCGTCTATTAAACAACAAGCTAGTATTTCAAAGAGGCTTTACTAGGGACTCTAATTTAGTTTACAAATCACACAAGTATTAATGTTTCCTTTTTAATACTGTTATAGCATGAATGTAAACATTTATCATAAACACAAAGATATAATAATAACCACTTTTATTATTGCCTCTAGGGAATATCTCCAACAGTCTCCCACTTGCACTAGAGTCAACTAATCTAGATTACATGGTAATATACCGAACACCCATGGCGGTTTGGTGCTGGTCATGTTTTGCCCTCGCGAGAGGTTTAGTCAGCGGATCCGCCACATTCAGATCTGTGTGTACTTTGCAAATCTTTATGTCACCATCTTGGACGTGCTCTCGATTAGCATGAAAACGTAGCTTGATGTGCTTCAGCTTCTTGTGTGACATTGGTTCTTGCGCATTGGCTATGGCGCCCATGTTATCACAGTAGATAGACATTGGGTCCAGGGCACTTGGAACCACACCCAGCTCTGTAATGAACTCCTTCATCCATATCGCCTCTTGTGAAGCCTCCGAAGCAGCTATGTATTCCGATCCAGTTGAAGATCTCGCCACAACGCTTTGCTTTGCACTCCTCGAGCTAACTGCTGCACCATTCAAAGTAAATACATATCCAGATTGAGATTTAGAATCATCCGAATCAGTGTTCCAACTAGCATTGGTGTAACCATTAACAACGAGTTGTTCATCACCTCCATAAGAAAGAACCATATCCTTAGTTCTTCTCAAGTACTTTAGGATGTTTTTGACCGATGTCGAATGATCTACTCCTGGATCACTTTGATATCTGCTAGTCAAACTAACAGCATATGCAATATCGGGTCTAGTACATAGCATGGCAAACATAAGAAATCCTATGGCTGAGGCATAGGGAGTCTTACTCATCCTTTCTCTATCTTCTGCCGTTGCAGCACTTTGAGTTTTACTCAAGGTCGTATTGGGCAACATGGGCAAGAACCCTTTCTTGCTATCTTCCATTCGAAATCTCTTTAGAATTTGTCCAAATATGTACTCTGTGATAATGATATTAGGCGCCTCGATCTATCTCTATAAATCTTTATGCCTAATATATAAGCTGCTTCGCCAAGATCTTCTATTGAAAAACTATTATTCAAATAATCCTTGACACTATTAAGAAGGTCTACATCATTTCCAATCAACAATATGTCATCTAAATATAGTATTAAGAATGCTACAGAGCTCCCACTCACTTTCTTGTAAATACAAGCTTTTCCATAAGTTTGTATAAAACCAAAGCTTTTAATTACCTTATCAAAACGTTGATTCCAACTTCGGGATGCTTGCTTCAATCCATATATGGACCGTTGAAGTTTGCATACCTTGTTAGCATCTTTAGGATCGACAAAACCTTTGGGTTGCATCATATACAACTCTTCATCAATGTCTCCATTGAGGAACGCCATTTTGACATCCATATGCCATATCTCATAATCATAATATGCAGCGATTGCTAACATAATCCTCACAGACTTTAGCTTCGCTACTGGTGAGAAAGTCTCATCGTAGTCAACTCCTTGAATTTGTCGAAACCCTTTTGCGACAAGTCGAGCTTTATAGACAGTAACATTACCATCAGCATCTGTTTTCTTCTTGAAAATCCATTTGTTCTCGACAGCCTTCCGGCCATCCGGTAAGTCCACCAAAGTCCATACTTGGTTTTCGTACATGGATCCAATCTCGGATTTCATGGCTTCTTGCCATTTATTGGAATCTGGGCTCATCATCGCTTCCTCATATGTCGCAGGGTCATCGGTGTTGTCTACCAACATGACACTCATAACGGGATCATACCAATCTGGAGTGGTACGAGTTCTTGTTGACCTGCGAGGTTCTGTAGTAACTTCAACCAAAGTTTCATGATCAACATCATTAGCTTCCTACCTTATTGATGTAGGCGCCACAGGAACCACTTCCGGTGCTGCGCTACTCGCAAGTTCGAGAGAAGGTTCAACAACTTTGTCGAGTTCTACTTTCCTTCCAGTCACTTATTTCAAGAAAAACTCCTTCTCTAGAAAGGATCCATTCTTGGCAACGAAGATTTTGCCCTCAGATCTATGATAGAAGGTATACCCAATAGTTTCCTTCGGGTATCCTATGAAGACGCATTTTTCCGCTTTGGGTTCAAGCTTGTCGGGCTGTAACTTCTTTACATAAGCTTCGCAACCCCAAACTTTAAGGAACGACAATTTAGGTTTCTTCCCAAACCATAATTCATACGGTGTTGTTTCAACGGATTTAGATGGTGCCCTATTTAAAGTGAATGCGGCTGTTTCTAATGCATAACCCCAAAACGATAGCGGTAAATATGTAAGTGACATCATAGAACGAACCATATCTAAGAGAGTTCGATTACGACGTTCGGACACACCATTACGCTGTGGTGTTCCCGGCGGTGTCAATTGTGAAAGTATTCCGCATTTCTTCAAATGCTCGCCAAACTCGTAACTTAGATATTCACCTCCACGATCAGATCGTAGAAATTTAATTTTCTTGTTACGTTGATTTTCTACTTCACTTTGAAATTCCTTAAACTTCTTGAAAGTTCCGGACTTATGTTTCATGAAATAGATATACCCATATCTACTCAAGTCATCCGTGAAGGTAAGAACATAACGATAACCACCGCGCGATGCTACACTCATTGGGCCACACACATCGGTATGTATGATTTCCCATAAGTCCGTAGCTCGCTCCATTGTAACACCCTCAGAATCGGAACTATGCAAGTTTTAGCGAAACCCGCCAAACCCGCATAGAAACGATTCAAAGGTGCCCACCAAGCACTTTCGTGCGGGTGGAAAACGAAGTAATAACATTACACAACAGTCCTCGATGGGACCCACAGAACAGATATATATAACAGCGACCCAAAGAGTCAAGAATACAGATATAATGTACAAAGGTCCAAATCACCTTGAAAATAATACAGCGTCCGACTACGGACAAGATGCAAATGGGGCTAAGAGCCCTGAAGAATAACCAATGGCGTCCATAACCCTTCCCAAAGCCGGAAGGGTAACCTATAACGACGTCGATCTCAAAACCTGCTTAAACAAAAGGTGCCGACAAAGGGCAAAGGAAAGAGGAGCGCCGCGATCGAGAAAGGCCACACGGCGAGGCTAGAATTCGGCGGTCCTCGCCTACATAGGTATAGTGGACTGAAGCGGCAGCGGCAGCATGCACTAAACAACCTATAGAGACTCGATACAACTGGCGACTATCATAGAGAGATAAGAGAGACCTATTCGGATCCAACCTGTTACTACCATCAAACAAACCCATCCTGGCGTTTCCCCCTCGAGACCGGTCGAGGAAGTCAACCGAGGAACTCACACCGTTGGCAGTTTTACTTATTCAGTTATCGTTGCAGCAATTACTAGTCAGGTTTAGATAATCATCCTGATAAAGTAAGCAGTGGGCACTTTTAGTTAACCATTCCGTTATAGTGGCGACACTTACTAGTCAGATACATTTAGCATGCGATAACCCCAAAACCCAGCAGTTGTTGGTACTTTTATTTAGCCATTCCGTTGTCTTTGAAGATTACTAGTCATATCGGATACAAGTCAATTTATAACGAAACTTTAGTTATAGTTGTCTATGATCAAGCACTGTGCTCCAAGTCGTCCATAACCGCGGACACGGCTTCGAAAAGATTTAACCTGCAGGGTGCACCAGCATCCACGTGCACTTGACCCTTTTGCGGATCGGTTAACATACACCCATCGGTATGTCGGCGGGCCTAAGTCACGACGTCCCACCCAAAGCAAGTACATGGGGCCACCCCACCAAGTCGAACCGAACGAAGTCGGCCGGTCTTGAGACGGACTTAGGGTTTGCGTCGGTGGCTCAGAACGGCAAATCCCAAACGGGACTGCTGACACCGAAAACACTCCGCTTCCTAAACGATGCAGGTGTGCTCCTCGCACAAACGTAATAAAGCAAGAAAGCATGGCATAGGTACAGATCGTAAATAAAACCTCAAACTAGTTTGTATTTGCCCCCGACAATACTTTGAAATCAGGTAATAATCAATGGGGGCCCATATCTCCCCATCCGTGGTTAGCGCTCGATCTCTAACAGTGTCAAGAACTGGTCCTACGGACACAAGTGGGCTCGAAACCAAATATTACCTATCACCCACCGATGCCTCTGCTTAATTCAATTTTAGTTGTTAAACAGGAATTAAAGTGAACAATAAGTAAATCCATGATCATCTCCAACATCAACATGCGGCAATTCTCCAACAATTGTGGCACTGGACGACACGCAACAGCACTTGAGCAAGCGACTACGACGCGCAAGTCCAACTATCTATCAAGCAACAGGTAATAGGATGTGTCCAAGGCAATATAGGGCTGCAAGGGATATCACGGGTACGAAAACTAGAGCATCGCAACACAGATAGCAAAGATCAACAGGAGGGAATAAATACTAGAAAAGTAAGATAGGTAGAAAGGGGAAGATGCTCGCCTGAAAACATTGTCGAAGGTTCAACCGAAGATCGGGGCGAAGCTCACATCAACTCAACGGCCTTATCCGCGAAGAAGCAAAACACTAGAATAAACACCGGATGCACGATTTAAGACAACGGCAGAAGATTGGCATGATGCATGTATGATGTATGGCATGGCAAAGGTGCAATGCGATTAGGTCAGATTAAGCGGAACCGGGGTCCCGACAATTAATTAGGTGGTTCAAGTTGTTTAGCTACCCCGCAATTTAAATGTTGTAATAACAGGGCGAGATAAGTTACCGGTTCGCTACACAAATTTAAATGAGGCTAATATGAGACTAGATTTGCCCGCATATGGGCCCCATATTTAGTTAGTAGGTGAATCGGCATAAGGCCCCGAAACCACATGACAATATGCATGCATGAACAAATTAATATGCAACAGGTAATGTTATATTTATAAAATAGGGCTCGAGAAAAGGGGTCACACATTAGGGTTCTCGACGATCTTGGGGTTCCGGGGGTTCGGGGTTCGACAGGGTCCAGGGTTTAGGGTCTTCGGATCGGGGAAGGGAGACTTGGTTCGGCGTCGGGGCGCATCGGGTTCTTCCGGTCGGTGTCGTTCTTGTCGTCGTGCCGATCTTGTCGGGTCCCACAGGGTCGATCTTGCCGTTGCGAGGGTCTTGACGGGCCCGCGCAACCGAGGCGGTGTTAGCGTTCGGGAGCGTTCTCGTGACGAACTTGGCGTTCTGGGGATGATCCTGTCGCATCCGCGGTCGTCGGGTCGTGCTGACGGTCTTGTCGTCTCACGACAAAGATCTTGGGGTCCGAGGGGTCCGCGGAGTCGGAACGGTCTTCATATTCCGTGAGGGAGATCTTGGCGTCGGTGTGGTCGGTCTTGTCAGTTCCACGGTTTCGGTCTTCGGGATCCAGGAAGGAGGCCCTCGGATCCTCGGGTCCGTGTCGGAGTACTTGGCGTCCGGCGGCGATCTTGTCGCATC
Organism: Avena longiglumis; assembly: GCA_030063025.1. NCBI lineage: Eukaryota > Viridiplantae > Streptophyta > Magnoliopsida > Poales > Poaceae > Avena > Avena longiglumis. The sequence continues at coordinate 42,418,627 of CP125974.1, read as the reverse complement.
CGCGGTTGTCGGGCTCTGCTGATGACGATCTTGGTATTAGAGGCACGCAGGCGGACAAAGATATTGTATCTTGACACCTCGATACGCAGATTCTATGGAGATCTTCTCGAGGGGGACGACGACGAACAACAAGGCACGGGGTGACCACACGGCTTCATATGAACAGAACACACACATGCTAGAGGATTAAAGGATTAGCGAGCACACTACACGAAAACATGTCCACCTAGCAGGAGCACGACAGCAACCAAACAAGCATAGAGGAGGGCGACCGCGGCAGTGGCAACATGGTTATGCAGCGAAGAAGAGGACGCTGAGCACGGCTACGGAGGAGCTCCGGCGAGGAGAGCTCCAATGAGCTCACGGGAGGAGGCCGAGGCGCGGGTAGGGGGGAGAGGAGCCCAGTGGAGCAGGGTCAAGCCAGCGAGCGAGAAGCGGAGCGAGGCAGGGCGGCAGACGCAGGCGAGGCCAGGAGAGCGCATGCGGGCGAGGGGCGGGAGGCTACCTGAGAGGACGCCCAGCGTGAGCGGGCAGTGGAGCGGGCAGGCCAGGCGGGGCGGGCCGAGGCGGGAAAGGGGCGGAGCGAGGCGGGCGGGCGTGAGCGAAGCCGCGTGGCAGCAGCTTGAGGAGGGCGGGCCCGGCGGGCCGGGCGGCGAGCCTGGCGAGGAGGAGGCTGACGGAGCGGCGAGGCGAGGAGGGTGGCCGAGGAGTCTGGGCTGGCAGGGAACAAAGGGCCGGCCGAGAAGCGAGGGAGCGGGGCGAGTGTGGGGTTGGGGTCACGCTGGGTGCGTCTGAGGTGGGGTGGGGTGTGTGACTGACAGGGTGGGGCCGGCTGCGGGCAGGTGGGAAAAAGGGAGATGGGGTGCGGCGGCTGGTGGGAAAAGGAGTGGAGGCAGGTGGACCAGGCGATGGAGGGAGAGAGAGGGGGGAATGAGGAGGTGGCCAAGTGGCAGATGGGGATTGGGTAGAGGGGGAAAGAGGGTGAGGTGGCACGAGGGGAGTGGTCGGGGTGAGGTGGCCGGGGTGTGGGTAGGATAGGACTAGGTAGAAAAGGATTAAGGGGTGGACCGATTTATTTCCTGGGGTGGTCGTTCGGGTCATTCGGCCCGTTCGACTGCCCCACTAAAATAACATAATAATTTTATTTAATTCTAAATGCACCGTTTCCAAACCGATAGCAGACAAACAAAATATTCCGGAGACCCGGGGTTTGCATTTTGAAAACAAGTCGGGGCGTTTTAGAAAACAAAACAGGTTTTTCCGCAAATAGTTTTATGCAAGCAAAATGCAAGATGATGACGATGCTCAAATGCAATGTGGCATGATGACATGAGCATGCGGTCATGATGATGCAATGCACAAAAACAACGCGATTTTCTAGTAGTGGTTTTGCGGGATGCCACATCCATCATACCAGAAAATGGAGTCTTAGTCATTTTACCCATCAGACATGCTTCGCATATTTCAAGTGATTCGGAATCAAGTGATTCAAGAAGTCCATCAGAATGGAGTTTCTTCATACGCTTCACTCCAATGTGACCAAGACGATAGTGCCACATATAGGTTGAGTTATCGCTCAATTTCAAACGTTTAGCTTCAATGTTATTAATGTGTGTATTACGACAATCGAGATTCAATAAGAATAGACCATCTATCAAGGGTGCATGTGCATAAAAAATATTACTCATATAAATCGAACAACCATTATTCTTGGAATTAAACAAGTAACCGTCTCGCAATAAACATGATCCGGATATAATGTTCATGCTCAACGCAGGCACCAAATAACAATTATTTAAGTATAAAACTAATCCCGATGGTAGATGAAGAGGTAGCGTGCCGACCGCGATCACATCAACCTTTGATCCATTTCCAACGCGCATCGTCACCTTGTTCTTCGCTAGCTTCCGTTTATTCTGCAGCACCTGTTTCGAGTTACAAATATGAGCAACCGAACCAGTATCAAATACCCAGGCACTACTACGAGTACTAGTGAGATACACATCAATAACATGTATATCGGATATACCTTTCTTCTTGATGTTGCCGTTCTTCAAATCCGCCAAGTACTTTGGGCAATTCCGCTTCCAGTGACCTTCCTTGTGGTAAAAGCACTCAGTATCAGGCTTAGGCCCAGCCTTGGTCTTCTTCGCCGGCGCGATAACTTTCTTACCGCGCTTCTTGAAGTTTCCCTTTTTCTTAGACTTGCCTTGCTTCTTAAATTTGGTGGTCTTATTGACCAACAACACTTGGTGCTCTTTCTTGATCTCCACTTCTGCAGACTTTAACATGGAGAAGAGTTCGGGTAATGACTTGTCCGTGTTTTGCATATTGTAGTTCATCACAAAGTTCTTGTAACTTGGTGGTAGTGATTGGAGGACACGGTGAATCCCCAAAGCATTAGGAATCACTATACCCAAGCTTTGAAGCTTGCTTGCGTGCCCAGACATCTTAAGCATGTGCTCACTGACGGAGCTGCCCTCTTCCATCTGGCAGTTAAAGAACTTTTCAGAAGCCTCATAACTCTCAACTGCCGCGTGAGCCTCAAATATCATTTTGAGTTCACGGACAATATATCATGTGGGTCATGGTTCTCAAACCTTTTCTGAATCTCCGATTCCAAACCATACAAGATAGCACACTGAACTATGGAGTACTGATTCTTTCGAGCGAGGAAAACATTCTTACCTCATCGGTAGCATTAGCTGCAGGCGGGTCACCCAGCGGTGCATCCAGCACATAGGTCAAATTACCATCATTGAGGACAATCCTCAAATTGCGGAACCAATCTGCGAAGTTGCTTCCATTGTTTTTCAACTTCTCTTTCTCTAGGAACGCATTAAAGTTGATGGTAGGGGCCGCCATTGATCTACAACATATTTGCAATAGTTTAGACTAAGTTTATGACAAATTGAGTTCTAATTAATAATTAAATTAGTCTAGGTGAACTCCCACTCAAAACAATATTCCTGAAATTGTTTTAGTGATCACACGAACCAAATCCACCACATCAAAACCGATCATCACGAGAGTTGATGTAGCTTCAATGGCGAACAATTAACATGTTTATCATATCTACTATATGACTCATGTTTTACCTTTCGGTGATCCGTGTTCCGAGACCATGTCTGTACATGCTAGGCTCGTCAAGATCAAACCATAGCTTCCGCATGAGCAAATCTGGCTTGCTCACGTTGTACACACTCGCAGAATCTAACACACCCGATCATCACGTGGTGCTTCGAAACAACGAGCTTTAGCAACGGTGCTTACTAAGGATGAACACTTTAAAACTTGAAATTTTTGTGCTTGAGGGATCATCTTATAATGCTACCGTTGTGAACTAAGCAATACAAGATGCATAAAAGGATTAACATCACATGCAATTCATAATATGTGATATGATATGGACTTTCTTCTTGTGCTTCCGATCTCCATCTTCAAGCACGAACATAATCTCCATCATCACCGGTATGGCGTCAAGGTCAATGCCGCCGCTTCATAGTTGTCGTCCACCAACATCAACTATTACAACTACTTTGAATAGACACGCATGTCTTAACGGAATTTAAAAGACAACCATATGGCTCCTGCCGGTTGCCAACTTACAATAAGGAACATTGCATACATCATATATAACCGCAATCATGGCCATATCACATCACAACACACCCCTGCAAAACAAAGTTAGACGCCTCTAATTTTCTTTGCATATTTTACGTGGTTTGGGGCTTTCAATAAGTGTCGTTCTAACTTACGAACAAGAACCACAACGTTGATGCTTGAACTATCAAGTGCCCGTTGTAAATTGAATCTATACTATGATGGGGGAGACAGACACCCGCAAAGCCACTTATGCAATACAAGTTGCATGTGTTCTACTCGTGCAACAGATCTATATATAGACCTGGCTCTGATACCACTTTAGGGTTCTTAGCATGGAAAACAAAAAATTTCTACCGCATGCACACAAACAAGCCAAGATCTATCTACTATATTGTAGAAACGAGTCGATAGAAGCACTCACCCTCGAAGATTCCAAAGCGGTTAACGAGAGAAGATTCTCGTGGGTGATGTAGTCGTACACTTGCTGATCTCAAGATCGCGTAGACGATCCTTCCGGCGCTGCGTTCCGGCACCGCTTCCGCAGTCGGTCACACGTTTGGTACTCGATGAAGACCTTCCTCTCCCTTTTTCCAGCAGGCAGCGGAGGTTTTAGTTCTCCCCTCGTGAATCCGGCAGCACGACGGCGTGGTGCCGGAAGTAGAGGGAATATCCCGCAGAGCTTCGCCTAAGCCGATGGGAGTTATGGTGGATTAGGGTTTCCCGAAGATCTAGGGTTTAGAAGATCGGGAGGAGGAGAAGGTGTCGACGGCGACGGACCGGCGGCGGCGGCGCGGCGGTGGCTCGGGTGGAGAGGGGCTAGGGCTTGTGGTGTTGGGGCAGCCCTCCCCTTCTATTGATGAGAGGGGGCAGCCTTGGGAGGGGTAGGTTTGAATCCAAACCCAAACCCAAGTTGGATTGAGAGAAAGACTTGTTTCTTCTCCCACTGGAAACCATTGTTCTAGTTTGACTTTTCAAACTTCGTGTTTGACTTTCAATTTAGAGTTTTAATTCTCTCTTGCAAATGCCCACACCAAGTGACCTAGGATATGATCCAATCATTCCACTTACCTATGACACTTTCATGGACCATTCTCCTTCCGGATCGGTGAACCTTCTAGAACCTTCTAGAACCTCTCCAATGAAAACATTGGAATCTTCTCGAACTCCGGAATCGGACTTTCCTTATATGAATATTATTCTCCGGACCATTCCGGATCTCCTCATGATATCCCGGATCCCATCCGAGACTCCGAACAACATTCGGTATCCCTACTAACATTCCATATCTACTAAACAACATCAAATCCTTAAGTGTGTCTCCTACGGTTTGTGAATTATGCGGACATGACCGAGACACTTCTCCGATCAATAACCAATAGAGGAATCTAGAAATTCATATGGCTCCCACATATTTCTACGATTAATTTGCGATCGAATGAACCACTTACATACGATACCAATTTCCCTTTATCTCGCGATAGTTTACTTATCCGAGGTTTTGACCGTCGGTATCTCTGCATACCTAGTTCAACCTTGTTACCGATACGTACTCTTTTCTCGTTCCCGTGATATGTGATCCCTTGTGAGCCAGTCACATGCTTGCAAGCTAATTGGATAACATTCCATCGAGAGGGCCCAGAGTATATCTATCTGTCATATGGATGGACAAATCCCACTCTTGATCCATGTGCCTCAACCCATATTTTACGAACACTCAATGCCACCTTTATAGCCACCCAGTTACGGTTTGGTGTTTGATGTCATCAAAGCATCCTTCCGGTGATGGTGATTAGCATGATCTCATGGTCGAAGGAATTAGGTTACTATGTATCAGAAAGCTTATAGCAAACGAACTATTGAAATGACTTGATCTTAATGCTACGCTTATCTATAGGAGTATGTCCATCATACCATTCTCCTAATGATATGATCTTGTTGTCAACAACATCTCAATGCTCATGATTGGGAAACCACGATCATCTATTAAACAACAAGCTAGTATTTCAAAGAGGCTTTACTAGGGACTCTAATTTAGTTTACAAATCACACAAGTATTAATGTTTCCCTTTTTAATACTGTTATAGCATGAATGTAAAAATTTATCATAAACATAAAGATATAATAATAACCAATTTTATTAGTGCCTCTAGGGCATATCTCCAACATTTTATTTGGCGGAACTAGGATCGGAAGTTTTAGCGGTAATACCGCCCCCCCCCCCCCCGAAAGTTCCGGCCAGGGACCGGAAGTACCGCTCGGGCATAAATGCCTAGTTCCGGATGAAAATACGGCTCTCGTTCTGCTCACGTCTAGTAACCTCTTTGTTTTTTAGTGCTCTATTTGTCGGATATTTGGTCAAAATTTCTACCGGTAGTACCGCTCTCAGCGAAAGCTCCGGCCAAACTCATTTTTCTATCTTTTCCATCGCAATTTTCTGACCGTTGGCTGAGTGCCACCGGAAATTCCAGCCAGTGTCGTAAATGCCCATAACGGGCAGATTTGAGGGCCCTTTAAAAGGGGCTCCTCTTCCCCTTTGTGGGCACAGGTTCTTTGGTTTGTTTCTCTCTCTCTCTCTCTCTCTCTCTCTCCATTGTTGTCCTTGAAGAGCTTGTCCTCTCTCCTTCCCCTTACCATGATTTTTGCATCTTTTTGAGGGATTTGAGAGAGGAGATCTATATCTACAATCCTCCAAGCCAAATCCCTTCTTTGTGAAGGAATCATTGAGATCTAGATCTTGGAGAGTTTTGTGTTCTCCTCTTATGTTCTTCCTCCCTTATTCTCCCAATAGCTTTTGTAGCTTTGTTAGAATTTGGGAGTGAAGGACTTGCCCTTGCATTTGTTGCATAGCTTTGAGTTCTTCTTAGAGATTCAACGAGTACAAGATTGTGGGCTTGTTACCCTTGGGTTCTTGGAACCCTAGACGGTTGGTGTGTTGACTTCTAGTGGCCTTTTATGGTCTTGTAGCCTTTTGTGGTCTTGTAGCCTTTTGTGGCTTTGTTTCCTCTTGTGGCCTTGTTCTTGGGAGCCTCCAATTGAGTTGTGAATCTAGCACAACCTTGTACGGGTTAGGTGACCGTCCTCAAGTGTCCCATAGTGGATCGTGAGTAGGCCTTTATGGCGAGCTTACAGGATAATAGGGTGAGCCTTTTGTGGCGTTGTTGAGTTGTGTGCCTTCGCATCCGAGGTGAGGCCTTGTGTGGTGTTGGGTGTGCATCGAACCACCACACCTCGAGTGAGCCATTTGTGGCGTTCGAAGAGCATTGCGCCATCGCACCTCTCCAACGGAAACATAGATTCTTTAGAAGTGAACTTCGGGATAAAAATCCCGTTTTCGCGTCCATCGGTTATCTATCAATCGAGCCCTTTACTTATGCTTTTACATTGTGATAGCCTTCGTTCTTGAAGTACTTCATTTTGCTATCACCTTGTTGCTTGTATTGCTTAGATAGTTTGTTGGTGCACTTAGGCAAAACTTGTGGTTAGGTTTTTGTGCTCTCTAAATTAAACGTTAGTTTTTATTCCACATTCATTAGAGTCTAAACCGTTAGGTGACGTCTTTTGCACTTTTAGGTGGGGCAATACATAAATATCTTAGGAGTTCTTTTGAGAAAAATATCTTAAAAGGTGATAAAGATTGCAAAAAATAAGACCTATCAATTCCACCACTTCGATGCCACCACCTTCTATGTGATGTTGTCAGTCTAATGAGTGGATCATCTTTTCCTCACATGGAACAATGTGATGATTGAGCCTATAAAGACTTTTCTTTTGAATGTATAAGGAATAAAGATCGTAAGATCATCACACGAATTTGTTAATGCTAGAACTACTTGAAAATATGTACAATGGCTACTGCCTAATGGGCCACTTGCAACTTAGGATGTATTTTATTAGTTTTAAAAATAAGTGTTGCAGGTTTGTTTAGATATGTAAAACACGTCTAAATACATGAGTATCTAGACAAATCTACGACACCTATCTCCAAATGGCAAGAGTAGTAAACTATAGAATTTTCATTTAGTTTGTGATTGGGAGAAAGTAATACATATGTTAGAGGAAACATATACTAGTGTTGTATATACCCACTGTACAATTATATAAAAGTTTTTTGCTGAATTTTTTTATGTACATCCCGACGTGTTCTTCCTTCCCGACGCAGGTGTCCTGGTCCTTGATGTAGACCAGGTCGTCGCCCCTGCACCGGCTGCAGTGGTGGCCGCCCCAGGTGTTCCGGCAGGAGCATGCCAGCTTCTCGCCGCACTCGTCCACGTCTTGGCAGGTGAAGCCGTCGCCCCTGAACCCCGGCGAGCAGTGGAGTCCGCTGAGCGACTCCGACCCCACCCCGCGCAGGCGGAGAAGATCCTGCCGTGCCTCGTGTGAGGAATTCCCTCCTTGTACCCGTCCCCCTCGTCTTAGTTTCTTTTCTACAATTTGGACAGGCGCCAAATGCAAATGTTGACTTTCGATCGTCTTCTCGGTGATTCATTGTGATTCTGGCGTGTGGGCCCGAGCCTCACGGACCAACAGTTTTGTTTCGGAACTGTCGGTGTCAGTGTGGCATGGTTTGTCTGGACGTAATTCAGAAAATGAGAAGATGGATGCAGGCGGTGATGTTGGTCGTTTCGTCGCGCCAGCAGCCGCCGTTGTTGTTCAGGCACTCGTCAGTCTCCATATCTGCAAGTAATTGTTCAGAATTTGGATTCCTCGCGCTGAACAGAGCTGGTGAAGAAATCGACCAAAATGTCAAGTGTGAGGATGCAAACATTGAGTCAAACACACGCGCGCGGGGCGCGGTCGTCTCCTTGTAACCAGCGCAGGTCGCCTTCAGAACGGCGCTGCTCTCCAACTTTCCTGCCAAGATGAAGAAGAAGAGAGAGAGAAAAAGGGGTCTGTTTTAGACGGAATCACCGCGGTTCCTCCTCTTTCTTCCGTACAGCTTTATAAATAAAATAACATGATTCAGTACAATTCAGCGAAACAGACAAAAAGAAAAACCAAATGCTAGGACAAACAATACAGACAAGCCCACATTCAGAAAAAGAGGAACAACAGCAACAAAGATACAGCCCGTTCCAGAGTAACACTCAACGGCATAGATAAGTGGCGGGCTGCCACTATCAAATGCTCTGATAAAAATCCTAGAATTTGAAGATCGTGTCGGAGGCATGGTGCGGGGACACATTCTATGACTATTTTATTTCTAACATTCCTCGTGGTGAGAAGAAATTTGTGTGCTGGAATCTCGGTGATCATACGTACCGCGAAACTACAGGTGGTTGATCACAAGTGTGGGCAAGATAGTGACGTCCCCTCGGTTCCCCTGCCACCCACGAGTACCTCCTCTCCTTCATTGACAATCGGACGCGGTAGTCTGCTAATAGTGGCGAATCCAGCATGAAAATGGAGGGTTGGCTGAAAGACACCAACTAAAAAAATTACCATAAACGGGACTACTAATTTGAAAAAGAAAAATTAGACAAACATAGACAATGTTGTACATTCTTACGCAAATAAGTATCTTTTTTACAATGAGATAACTTGCTAAACTCGGCAGTGTCTCCAAGAAAAACAATGGGATAACTTGGTAACAAAAACGTATATCTAAAAGTAGAAATGCGTGACAACTCGCCAACCTCAAATGAGTTTGGATTTATATATCCAGATTACCAAAAGATGAAATGCTCTGAAACTCAAGTAAGAAAGATTATCGACGCTACATTAAACATTTAGCTACCATTTAGGATTTTAAAATATATTAAAAACACTACTAAGGGACTATATTATTGCTTCTTTAGATAAATTAAATAATAGACACAATATAGTATTTTTCACCATCAGAGAAAATTGGCTACAGGAAGCGTCCAGGACCTTTTTTCAGAGAGAAAGCACGAAAGAGTAGCAGAAGCATGGAACAAAGAACTATATACGTTTCAGGAAAAAATAAATAACACTAGGCACATTGGGCTTCAGTCATTGCGTGCCCCGTCACCTGAGTTAAAGGCCCATTCTCACGGACCATGCACGTCTGTTGGTAGTCGTCTTCTCCACGCGAACAGAAGCTTACATACGCATCTCTACGCGCTGGCATAAAAGAAAATTGTACTGGAGCTATCCGAATTCAGTGAATACACAGTTCTAAGTTCTAAGATACCCGAGATGATAATTTAACACAAACAAGGTCACAATCAAACCACAAATCAGTGATTTACATGTTTCAGGAACCACAAAACAGCTACAGACTTCATAAATCAGTGATTTCACTCTCATTTCATCCGTGATTGCTTCATCATCTACTGGAGGTTACATCCCTCATCATCCGTACTGGAGACGGTGAAATGAATCATGAAAGAATCTGAAAAGAGATATCAAATGTTTAACTGAATGTAATGTATTCCTATCAATAACATCAACTATAAAATGACCAGCTATAAGTATACATTTGAACAAGCTCCACTTGGCTAAATTATTCACTCATGAAATTACGTGAACTACCATATGCCAGTACTAGTATACTAGTACTCGTACTAATGTTTAATTTTTATGATCCAACATACCAGTACTAAAGTGTAATTTTTAGTAGCAATAACAACCAAACAAGTATTCTCACATGTGCAAGCACAACAGCGCCGGGCAGGTTACTGTCCATTGCTCCCGCCTCTTTGAGTGTCCTCATCATCTGCATTTATCAAAATGATAGAGCATGAATTTGAGTATACCAGACAAGACCACCAAGCATATCAGACAAGACGGTCAAGGACAGAGAAAGCAAGTACAGTTACTTTAGACATCATCGAGTATGGGGACTACAAATTTCTAACAATTACAGTAGGTGCTAGGTAAAGCAAAGAATAATACAGAGACATGTAAAATACCTTCTAACTCCATTATTATGTCATGAATTGAAGCCATGCTACTCTCACTATTAGCTACAGAAAACAAAAACATGTTATGATGAATTTGTAAAGTGCAAGCATAATAAGAAACATAAAAGCTTGTGTTTTATGGCTTTACATGTGGCTCTTATCCAGTCCTATAGGCAAACACGAGCTTCTGCTGTTTTGGGTGTCATTCGACTTCAAAAATCTGATAACACGCGTTTCCTGTGCTGAAAGCAGACTCGGATGCCACCGTTGTTGGGAATATTCCCTAGAGGAAATCATGTATGATGATAGTTTCCATTGTATTTATAAAGTTATTAAGTTGTCCTTGTATAAACATCTGATGTGTATCATTAAATATGTGATTCGGTTATGGAACTATGCATTCATGTTGTTTATACTAAATTTCCTTGGTCATTGAGGTTGTGCTGGACACATAACACATAACTTAGACCAATGTGAAAGTCGGATTGATGATTCGGTTCCACCTGTCATGGGCATGTAGATGCTATTCCGACTTGCATAGAGTCGGCTAAAGAGTTTAACGAGTCAGATTGACCCATATTGAGGTACAACGAACAAGTTGTCATTTGTATATCTCAATCAATATAATCCTTAGACCCGAGGTTGTTGCATAGTCCGAGTTGAGGATCACCGACTTAGGTTCTGTCAAACGCTGATCCGTAACTGGGCAGTTATAAAGGCAGAGTTCGGGTCGACTAAGAATCAAGCTGCGTGATATGAATAACCAAGATGGGATTTTGCCCCTCCACTTGGAGAGATATTCTCTGGGCCCTCTCGGATGATATGATTCATAAAGCATGGCCATGCACGACTCGGTTAAGTGTTAACCGAGACGATCGACTAAGAGTTAGTCGAATGAATCACTTATCTCAGATCGAGAAGAGAGTCAGACTATTTAAGGGATGATAATTGTTCGCCTATAGTCTGACAAGGTATATCATGAGGCAAAAGGGACTCGGACGCAAGTCACATTGGAAAGGCAAGTCATCATGACTCTTTGGTACTTGGGAGTCGGCACGTTCTGCTAGGAGCCTCTACCGACTGATCGATTGAGAGTCAGACTCCAATCATGTCCAAGTAGCCATAAGCCTGTGAGGTCACACACTTAAGAGCGGGAGAAAGTTCGGATTGGATCTGAACTGGAAATCTGGTTGGGTTGACCCAAGCCGGATTAGTACTGAGTCAGTGAGTCGAACTCACGGTGACTAGTGTTATATGAGCTTTAGTGAATAGGCCACGAGAGTGGAGCCCACGTTCACTCCCTATATATAGTGGAGCACAGTAACCCAGAAAAGTTAATCATTGATCGGTTAGGTCATTCCATGTGTTGGAAACCCTAGCTCCATAGCAGTCCTGCCGACGCACCGAACCTAGCAGTTCGCCGCCGGTGATCCTCCTTATACGTGTGGGTACCAGCAGAGATGTTGTACGATCAGCATTAGGACGATTGGATCGCAAAGGACGACCGCATCAATCGACGCTTCATCAAGAATCCGCAATCACGTCTAGTGGTAAACCTCGTGGCCTTCTACCTCAGCTAGTTTTTGGGATCACCATGTTAGAGGGAAAAAGTTTTGTTTTATCTCTACGTGGCCCAACAACCATAGAGGCAGGAGTCTCCAAGATATCTGCTGCCATGCGACTCAGTGTTGGGTATTCAGCTGAGTTTGTCTGCCACCATGTAAGAATGTTGAAATGATCATTACGACAGATGGGAACCTTTGACAAGTGTGAATCAAGTTCTGAGGAATCCAGATTTGTTGATTGATCACTTTGTGTGACATGCTTGTCCCAGTCAGCCATAGGGTCTTGAGCACTTCCAACCATTTCATCGTCGCCTCCTTGAGTCATGGAGTCTGAATCAGAACCATTTCCATTCAACTGGAGTTATTCCTTGAAAAGATATTTAAATAAATTCTCTACTTTAGCAATCATTGTTGTAGCTTCATCCCCAAATTCCGAGCTAAATCGATACGCAATGTATTTCAGCTTGAATTATGGGTCCAAAATCACCGGAATTGAAATATTTTACCAGGATAGCTTCCAATATCTCTTCAGTTTTCTCTTCATGTACATGACCACTTCACCGAGATCAGTGTTCTCTCCATAGTGTTGCTAATCCAGGGTGTGCTTCAGTTTCCAAATTTCATGGAAATACAAGTTCGCGGTGTGGTATTTTGTACCCGATAGGACATTTGTGGCTTCGTAAAATAACTTTAGAAACCTGCAAATAACATCAGCATTTTTCCAATCCTCAAATGACTGTTTCAAGGGCCGATAATTTGTATCTTGAATGGCTAGTGAATCGAAAACTCCACGATACTCTCTTTCTGTATCAATCATCATGTTCCGGGCGTTGGCCACGCGGTGGCGGTGCACGCACAGCTGCCAGAGGTTCTCCAACACCACGTCCTTCCCTTCGTACTTGGCCCCCAGGTCCCCCTATGGGTACGGTGCGCAGTATCGGCCATGGTTGATGCACTGCGACGCACACTTCCGCGTGCCCTGGAACTGCGCTGGGCAGAACCACGTGATGTAGTGAGGGGTGAAGAGAGCGTCCCACACCTGCTGCGTGTGGCCGTGGATCGTGAAGGCCCTAGCTAGCTCTCACAACAGACGGAGGTAGAAGAAACACAATAGCAACTCTGATTTTCTAGGCGCACTAACACCCGCCGCACCGACGGCCTTTGTTTTAGTCGAGCTCTGACTCGATGGTGTAATGGAGATTACAGGGAGGGGTTTTATGGGCGTGGCTTGCACTCACGTCGCCACGCCGCGCCACACACGCACCCACAACACCCACGCTCCACACGCCCCAGCTCGCAACCATGATTGCGCTCTGACGCAATCAAAACGGCCGAACCTTGCGCGCCTAGGAGCTGGATCTTCACCCCGCTCTTCTCGCTAACAACCTAACAACCTAACGGCAAACACACACACTCACACGATACATGCACAAACCATGCACTAACATGGCTTAGTGCCAACAATCTCCCCCTAAGCCATGCCTAGAGGAGGCCCGGCTGGTCGCCGGCGTCGCAGAGCAGCGCCTCCTCCTGCGCCTTCTTCTTTGGCTTCCAGCAGTCGCGTGCAAAGTGCCCACGCAATCCACAATTGTGGCACTTCCCTTTCCGTCCTTTTCCATCAGCTCCCGAAGCCATGCTGCCGCCGCCGTCGCCGTTGTTGCCGCCGCCGCGTGCTCGACGCCGCGCCTCCCACTGTGCCGCCGTGAGCAGCAGTTGGTCCCCACGACGCTCGCCGCCAAGAGCCACTTTGCGCCATGCCGCCCGTTCCTGCAACGCCTTCAGCCGCCCGAGCACCTCGTCGAAGCACACCGTCTCGACGTCGAAGAACTGCTCGATGCCAGCCCACCGCTGCAGGCTGTGTCGCCGACACCGTGTCAAAGCAGCTTCTTCACCATCTCAAGGCGTGCCGAAGTGCACCGAGGCTTGATTTAGCCGCCATGCCGCTGATCTTCACCGCATACACGCCCGCCGCCGCCATCCGCCATGACCAGCCGATCAAAGTCGCCGGAGCGTGACAGACGAGCCGCCTCACGCGATCCGCCCGACGAATCCGTGCCTTGAGGCTCGTCCACACCTCACGCCATCTTCTTCGACGACACCGCAGCAGATGTCTTCGAGGCCTCCAAAGTGGTATGCCCTAGCCGGCTTGTCCTTCTTCGCGATGACCGCCAGCGCTGCCTCCGCCGACCATCGCCTCCCACAACCCCAAGGCCGAGGTTCGCCGACCTTGATCGCCAGATGGTGTAGTTATCGCCGGTGAGCACGGACGAAGAGCGCACCGAGCTCCCCCCAGCGCCACCGTACGGAACCAACGCCATCGCCTCGCTCTGATACCAAATGAAGGCCCTAGCTAGCTCTCACGGCTCTTGCAGACGGAGGTAGAAGAAGCACGAGCAACTCTGATTTTCGGTGCACTAACACCCGCCGACCGACGGCCTTTGTTTGATCGAGCTCGACTCGATGGTCTAATGGAGATTACAGGAGGGTTTTATGGGCGTGACTCGCACTCACGCCGCCACGTCGCGCCACACACGCACTCCACGACACCCACGCTGCACACGCCCACCGCAACCATGATCGCACTCTGACGCGATCAAAACGGCCGGACCTTGCACGCCCAGGAGCTGGATCTTCACCCGCTCTTCTCGCTAACAACCAAACAACCTAACGGCAAACACACACACTCACACGATACATGCACAAACCATGCACTAACATGGCTTAGTGCCAACAATCTCCCCCTAAGCCATGCATAGAGGAGGCCCGGCTGGTCGCCGGCGTCGCAGAGCAGCGCCTCCTCCTGCGCCTTCTTCTTTGGCTTCCAGCAGTCGCGTGCAAAGTGCCCACGCACTCCACAATTGTGGCACTTCCCTTTCCGTCCTTTTCCATCAGCTCCTGAAGCCATGCTGCCGCCGCCGTCGCCGTTGTTGCCGCCGCCGCGTGCTCGACGCCGCGCCTCCCACTGTGCCGCCGTGAGCAGCAGTTGGTCCCCACGACGCTTCATGCCAAGAGCCACCTTGCGCCATGCCGCCGTTCTCGAACGCTTTCTTACCGCCCGAGCACCTCGTCAAGCACACCGTCTCGACGTCGCAGAATCGCCGATGCCAGCCACCGCAGGCTGTGTCGTTAGACACCGTGTCCAGCAGCTTCTTCACCATCTCGGCGTGCCGAGTGTTGCACCGAGGCTTATGATTTAGCCGCCATGCCGCTGATCTTCCTGCACGCCCAGCGCCCGCCATCCGCCATGACCAGCCGATCAAAGTCGCCGCGGAGCGTGGACAGACGAGCCGCCCTCACGCGATCCGCGCCGACGAACCGTGCCTTGAGGCTCGTCCACACCTCCGCTGCCATCTTCTTCGACGACACCTGCAGCAGGATGTCTTCGAGAGGCCTCCAAAGTGGTATGCCCTAGCCGGCTTGTCCTTCTTCGCGATGACCGCCGCAGCCTGCCCTCCGCTGACCATCGCCTCCACAACCCCTCGTAAGGCCGAGGTTCGCCTCGACCTTGATCGCCCAGATGGTGTAGTTGTCGCCGGTGAGCACCGGACAGAAGAGCGGCACCGAGCTCCCCCCAGCGCCACCGTACGGAACCAACGCCATCGCCTCGCTCTGATACCAAATGAAGACCCTAGCTAGCTCACGGCTCTTGCGACGGAGGTAGAAGAAGCAATAGCAACTCGATTTTGGGTGCACTAACACCCGCCAGACCGACGGCCTTTGTTTCGCCGAGCTCGACTCGATGGTCTAATGGAGATTACAGGGGTTTTATGGGCGTGACTCGCACTCACGCCGCCACGCCGCGCCACACACGCGACACCCACGCCGCACACGCCCACCGCAACCATGATCGCACTCTGACGCGATCAAAACGGCCGGACCTTGCACGCCCAGGAGCTGGATCTTCACCCGCTCTTCTCGCTAACAACCTAACAACCTAACGGCAAACACACACACTCACACGATACATGCACAAACCATGCACTAACATGGCTTAGTGCCAACAATCTCACCCTAAGCCATGCCTAGAGGAGGCCCGGCTGGTCGCCGGCGTCGCATAGCAGCGCCTCCTCCTGCGCCTTCTTCTTTGGCTTCCAGCAGTCGTGTGGCATCCCGCAAAACCACTACTAGAAAATCGCGTTGAATTTGTGCATTGCATCGTCATCATCATGCATGGTTGTCTGCATTATTTGAAAAGCCTAGTTTTGAATTGTATAAAAGCCCCTCTTAATTTCAAACACAAAACCCCGATCGCATCGGAGATCTTATTTGTCTAAAAACTATTTTTGCAAAGTGGTTTGTTTAATTAGAACAGGACCAAACTAACACAAATAATAATAAAACAGCCTCCCCCAGCTTCCACCTCACCCTGCCCAATCAACATGTGCCAACTCACCCCTCCCCAAACCCCAACCAACCACACCCTGCCACCTCAGCAGCCTCTCTCCTCTCACCCCACTCCCCTCCAACTCACACAAAGACTGCCTGTGCCAGCCCCCACCTGGCCGCCTGGCTCCACCTCAGCCACCACGCTCTGCTGGCACGCTGGCCAGACGCTGCCGACGCCCGCCACACGCCACCTCCCTCCTCCCACCGACCCCTGCCCCCACTGTCAAACCTCCCCGGCAGCTAGCAACCTCCCCGTGTACCCCTCCTCAGCCGAGCCTCCCCAGCCCCTCCCCACGCGGGACCCACCTGGCCCTCCCTCACGGGACGCGACCCTCCTCTCCTCCCGACGACACCAACCCTCATCTCTTCCGTCGCCTGCGCCACCGCCCGTCACCGCCCCGCCCCGGCGACCTGGCCCGCTCTCCTCGCTCACTCACGCCATCAGCTGGCCGGAGCGCAACCGCCGCTGCCGCCCACCTCACCTCCTCCCTCCGCCGCTTCCACACCGCTCCATTGCCGCACGACGCCACCGCTGCCCCGCCTCCGCCGCCTCCGCCCCGTCTCAAGGCGTCGCTGCCCGAGCCAGACGCCTCCTCCGACCGCGCCACTCGCCGCCCCTTCCTGCCCGTCGCCCCCGCCGATGACCCCAGCCACCCCTGCGTCTCGACCAAGCCGCCGCCGCTCCACCCTGCCACTCTCGAGCTGCGCGCCTGCAGACCTCGCTGAGCCTCTCCGCCGCCTCGCCCGTTGCTCGCCAGCCTCGCCGCTTCGCTGCTCGACCCCGCAGCCCGCCGCCACCGTGGCTCGCTCGCACTCCGCGCCGCTTTTCCGAGCCGCCATCCACCGAGTCGGCTCGCTTGCTCGCCGCGACTGCGCGTCACTGCTGCCCGCTGACCTCGCCGCTCGCAGCCTCCGCGCTACGCCCGCCGCCTCTTTGCCTGCTCGCCGCTGGCAGGCTCCCCGCCGGGCCGCCCTGCTTCCTCGACCGCTGCCCAAGCGCCGAGCCCCGAGCCACACGTGGACCCCTCAGCTCCGACCCTAAGCGCGTGTGGCCGTTCGATGCCCCGGTGATGTGGTGTTGGATTGGTGACACGCGCGCAAGTCGCTGCCCATGGCGTTACCCAAGTCCCCGAGAGAGAACTATGTACCAAGGACCGTTCCAACATCGCCAAGATCTTCCGGACTCGCATCATGCGGTTAAGAACATCGCGCCCGTCGTTATCGCAACCAACAACGGTACTACAAGGTCTACCTCACGGAACCCCGGAAGACCCCGTGACGAGCCCCAAGTTCGCGCCGAGGATCAAGATGGTACCCAAGGTCTCCATCATGTGTCGTGTCCAAGACCGGTGATGACAAGATCAAGCGAGGTCACTAGAGGACTAACCAAGATCGTCATCAACGATGACACGAGAACCCGATTCCTAGGTCCCCGACTGGAGATGCAGAAACACCAAGTTTGTCGAGACCACGAAGACCGTTCCCGTGGCGAAGGCCGAACCCGACGAACCAAGTACTCGTCCGGACACCAAGTGCTTCGTCCCGAACGCCATGACCGACAACATGCCCCGAGAACCCGGATCCGCCAAGACCCTACCCCGATATCCGAGCACGACCCCGGAGGCCGAGAACGTTCCATCGAACCCTGGACCCCGAGACCGGACCCGGACCCTGTCGAACCCCGGACCCCAGAACCCAAGATCTGCCGAACCCTAAATGTGTGAACCCTTCCCGAAACCTTTTTTTATAACATAATAACAACTTGTTGCATATTGAATTGTCATTCTCGCATGCATATCTGTGGTTTGGGGCCTTATGCCGATTCACCTAATAATTAATATGGGGCCCATATGCGGGCAAATCTAGACTCATATCGGCCTCATTTAAACTTGTGTAGCGAACCCGGTGCTATCTTTTGCCATGCTAAAACAACATTTAATTTATGGGTAGATAAATAACATGAATCACCTAACTAATTGTCGGGACCCCGGTTCCACTTGATATGACCTAATTGCATCGCACCTTTGCCATGTCATACATCATACATGCATCATGCCGATCTTCTGCCGTGTATTAAATATTGCATCCGGTGTTTATTCTAGTGTTTTGCTTCTTCGCGGATAAGGCCGTTGAGTTGATGTGAGCTTCGCCCCGATCTTCGGATGAACTATCGACAATGTTTTCAGGCGAGCATCTCCCTCTTTCTACCTATCTTACTTTTATAGTCTTTATTCCCTCCTGTTGATCTATTGCTATCTGTGTTGCGATGCTTTAGTTTCCGTACCCGTGATATTCCCTTGCAGCCCTATATTGCCTTGGACACATCCTATTACCTGTTGTTTGGTAGCTAGTTGGACTTGCGCGTCGTAGTTGCTTGCTCAAGTGCTGTTTTGTGACGTCATATGCCACAGTTGCTGATGTATTGCCGCATGTTGATGTTGGAGATGATTCTAGTTTACTTATCGTCACTTTAATTTCTGTTTAACAACTAAAATTGAAATAAGCAGAGGCATCGGTGGGTGATAGAAAATATTTGGTTTCCGAACGCCCACTTGTGTCCCGTAAGACCCCGAGTACTTGATACCTGTTCCTTGTTTTATCGCGCTATCCACATCCGGGAGGTATATGGGACCCCCCTGAGCCAGAGCTTGATTCAGTCTTATTTCTTGGGGCCACAAACTAGTTCGAGGTTTTATTTACGATCCTGTACTTATGCCATGCTACTTTCTGTATTTCAATTGTGCGAGGTACTGCACACTGTACTGTTTTGGAAGCGGAATGTTTACGCGGTATCGACAAGCCCAGCCACACTTTCGGGTTCCCAGTCGCTTACAGCCATTGTCGCAACCTTGAGGCCGTCTCGGAGCTTGCTTACTCCGTTGCGGGATCTAACCAAAGGGGTGGCCCCCTGAAATATTTCTGAATCTTGTGATTGTTCAGTCGTGAAAGCCTCGTTGGGTTTTGATTTGGTTTTTCCGAGGCTGATCGAGCGTGTGTTGCTATTGGTGCACCCCGCCGGTAAAACTTTCAAAGCCGTGTCCATGGATATGGACGACTTGGAGCACAGATCTCGATCATAGACAAGCATAACTAAAGTTTATCGCTATAAATTTGACTTATAATGACTAGTAATCAGCTTCACTAAAATGGAATGGCTAATTAATACTGCCCACAATTGCTTGTTTGGTCGCTATGCACAATTGTACTGACTAGTAAATCTTGCAACTACAACAGAATGGCTGAATAAAAGTACCAACAACTGATGGGTTTAAGGGTTATCTCATGATAAAAGTATCTGACTAGTAATTGTTGCCACTATCACGGAATGGTTAACTAAGAGTGCCCACTGTTTACTTTATCAGGATGATTATCTAAACCTGACTAGTAATTACTGCAACGATAACTGAATAAGTAAACCGCCAACTGTGTGAGTTCCTATGGACTTCCTCGTTTGGTATCGAGGGGAAACACGGGATGGGTTTGTTTGGTGTTAGTTTCGTGTTGGATCCGGATAGGTCATTCTTACCCTCTCGACAACCGCCAGTTGTATCGAGTCTCTATAGGTTGTTTAGTGCATCTTTGCCGCTTGATCCACCATACCTATGTAGGCGAGGACCGCCAATTCTAGCCTCGCCGTGCATCGGCCTCGATCTTGACGCCTCCTCTTTTCCTTTGCCCTTTGTCGGCACCCCTTTTGTTTAAGCAGGTTTTGAGATCGACGCCGTTAGCAGGGTTACCCTTCCGGCTTGGCCTAGGCAGGGTTATGGACGCCATTGGTTATTCTTCAGGGCGCTTAGCCCCATTTGCATCTTGTCCGTAGTCGGACGCGCTATCAATTTCAAGGTGATTTGGTTCTTGTATATATTCTATCTGTATTCTTGACTTCTTGAGTCGCTGTTATATATATATATATGTTCTGTGGGTCCCATCGAGGACTGTTGTGTAATGTTATTACTTCGTTTTCCACCCGCACGAAAGTGCCTGGTGGGCACCTTTGAATCGTTTCTATGCGGGTTTGGTGAATTTTGCTCAAACTTGCATAGGTCCGATTTTGAGGGTGTTACAGAGTGGTATCGAGCTCGGAAATATGCGATACCCACAAGTCCATTTCAGGATAACCTAGCTAACGGCGAAGTAGAGTGTCAAAACTATTTTGAAAACTCGTTGGATAGTTCTCAATAGGTCTGATTTTACTCCTTACCCTCTGCTGATCCCTCTTACCTCGACGTGTTTTGAATCCGCCTTCTTCTTCTTCGAGTCCAGATTTCGTGGTCGGGTTTTCCGTCGCACCTTCGTGTTTTCGCTTCCTCCTCGATAACGGTGTTCTACCATCCGTGTTCAAGCTGCCCGCTGAATCCGTCACGGTGTTACCATTCTTTGTTCCTTGCTTGTGCCTTCCGTGTTTTCCGACGCCGCGACATCATCTACGCCGATCCGGCGTAGTCTCAGCATCACTCCGTTCTCAACCTCGCTTGTCGAGATCTTGATCAATCCGAGAGTTAGTTGCTTAATCCGCCTATTCGTGTGCAGAGTAATGGTTTGGGTGCGCGATGGACTGATCACCATCCGACTACTCTTATCATTCGCTCTTGTACAACGAATCAGTGGATCCAGCAGTTTTACTCCATCCATCGGAAGCTAGAGGTGGCTTTATTTGTTGATGCCTCTACCTTCGACCTTTTGTTTTCCGGAGTGCTCTCTCGGCGATCACGGACAACGACCCCTCGTTAGTGGTGTCGCGAGGATCTACATGAAGCGAGAAGAATTCAGATCGCCGACCTTCCTTCCGGTACCATGAGGCGGATCTCGAGGGCGAGATCCATTGTTAGTGGTGTCGAATTGTGGCATCCCGCAAAACCACTACTAGAAAATCGCGTTGAATTTGTGCATTGCATCGTCATCATCATGCATGGTTGTCTGCATTATTTGAAAAGCCTAGTTTTGAATTGTATAAAAGCCCCTCTTAATTTCAAACACAAAACCCCGATCGCATCGGAGATCTTATTTGTCTAAAAACTATTTTTGCAAAGTGGTTTGTTTAATTAGAACAGGACCAAACTAACACAAATAATAATAAAACAGCCTCCCCCAGCTTCCACCTCACCCTGCCCAATCAACATGTTCCAACTCATCCCTCCCCAAACCCCAACCAACCACACCCTGCCACCTCAGCAGCCTCTCTCCTCTCACCCCACTCCCCTCCAACTCACACAAGACACGCCACCTGCCTTCTCCCCACTGGCCGCCTGGCTCCACCCCTCAGCCCACGCGCCTCACACTGGCACGCCCGACGCAGCTGCACGCGCCCACCACACACGCCACCTCCTCCCACCCACCCCCTGTCCCCACGCTCAAACCCTCCTCCAGCTGGCAACCTCCCCAGGTACCCCTCCCTCAGGCCGAGCCTCCCCCCAGCCCTGTCCCCACGCGGGACCCACCCGCGCGTCCTCCCACGCGGACCGCGACCCTCCTCTCTCCGCCCCCGACACCAACCCTCATCTCTTCCGTCGCCTGCGCCACCGCCCCGCCCCGGCGACCTCTCCCGCCGCCTCGCCTCCTCACCGCCGCCATCACCGCCCGCCACGCTCCGCAAACCGCCGCCGCCCACCTCCTCGCACCTCCTCCCTCCGCCGCCGCCCACACCGCCCGCCGCTGCGCCACGACGCCACCGCCTCTGCCTCCGCCGCCTCACACCCGCCCGGCGTCTGCGCTGTCGCCCGAGCCACGCCTCCTCCCGCCGCGCCTACCCGCCGCCTTCCCTGCCCGTCGCTGCCCCGCCCGACGACCCCACCACTGCTCGCGACCACTAAGCCGCCGCTCCACCCCTGCCACTCTCCTCGAGCTGCCACGCCTCGCAGACCTCTTTGCCTCCTCCGCCCGCCCCGCTCGCCAGCGGCTTCGCCGCCCCTGCTTCGACCCCGCTGCAGCCCGCCGCCTGGCTCGCACCGCCAAGCGCCGCTTCTTCCGAAGCTCGCCATCCACCGAGTCGGCTTCGCCTCTGTCGCGGACGCGACCGCGTCACCGTCTGCCTCGCCGCTGACCCGCAGCTCCGCCGCGCCCGCTGCCCGCCCGGCTTCGCCTGCCGCCGCCCGCGTGCCCCGCCGCCGCCCGCCGGGCGCCTCGACCCCCGCCCAGCGCGCCGCCGAGCCCCGAGCCGACACGTGGACCCTCCGCTCACCCTAAGCGCGCGGTGGCCGTTCGATGCCCCGGTGATGTGGTGTTGGATTGGTGACAGCGCGCGGTCGCTGCTCCATGGCGTTACCCAAGTCCCCGAGAGGATAACTATGTACCAAGGACCGCTCCAACATCGCCAAGATCTTCCGACTGCACCGATCGGCCAAGAACATCGCGCCCGTCGTTATCGCAACCAACAACGGTACTACAAGGTCTACCTCACGGAACCCCGAAGACCCCTGGCGAGCCCCAAGTTCGCGGCGAGGATCGAGATGGTACCCAAGGTCTCCATCGTATGTGTCGTGTCCAAGACCAGGGTGATGACAAGATCAAGCGAGGTCACTAGAGGACTAACCAAGATCGTCATCAACGACAGATACCGAGAACCCGGATTCCTAGGTCCCCGACTCGGAGATGCAGGAAACACCAAGTTTGTCGAGACCCTGAAGACCGTTCCCGTAGGCGAAGGCCGAACCCGACGCCGAACCAAGTACTCCGTCCCGGACACCAAGTGCTTCGTCCCGAACGCCATGACCGACAACATGCCCCGAGAACCCGGATCCGCCAAGACCCTACCCCGATATCCGAGCACGACCCCGGAGGCCGAGAACGTTCCGTCGAACCCTGGACCCCGAGACCGGACCCGGACCCTGTCGAACCCCGGACCCCAGAACCCAAGATCTTCCGAACCCTAAATGTGTGAACCCTTCCCGAAACCTTTTTTTATAACATAATAACAACTTGTTGCATATTGAATTGTCATTCTCGCATGCATATCTGTGGTTTGGGGCCTTATGCCGATTCACCTAATAATTAATATGGGGCCCATATGCGGGCAAATCTAGACTCATATCGGCCTCATTTAAACTTGTGTAGCGAACCCGGTGCTATCTTTTGCCATGCTAAAACAACATTTAATTTGCGGGGTAGATAAATAACATGAATCACCTAACTAATTGTCGGGACCCCGGTTCCACTTGATATGACCTAATTGCATCGCACCTTTGCCATGTCATACATCATACATGCATCATGCCGATCTTCTGCCGTGTATTAAATATTGCATCCGGTGTTTATTCTAGTGTTTTGCTTCTTCGCGGATAAGGCCGTTGAGTTGATGTGAGTCACCGATCTTGGATGAACCTTCGACAATGTTTTCAAAGCAGCATCTCCTCTTTCTACCTATCTTACTTTTATAGTCTTTATTCCTCCTGTTGATCTATTGCTATCTCGTGTTGCGATGCTTTAGTTTCCGTGCCGTGATATTCCCTTGCAGCCCTATATTGCCTTGGACACATCCTATTACCTGTTGTTTGGTAGCTAGTTGGACTTGCGGCGTCGTAGTTGCTTGCTCAAGTGTTTTGTGACGCCATATGCCAGCTTGCGATGTATTGCCGCATGTTGATGTTGGAGATGCTTCTAGTTTACTTATCGTCACTTTAATTTCTGTTTAACAACTAAAATTGAAATAAGCAGAGGCATCGGTGGGTGATAGAAAATCTTTGGTTTCCGCCCACTTGTGTCCCGTAAGACCCCGAGTACTTGATACTGTTCCTTGTTTTATCGCTATCCACATCCGGGAGGTATATGGGACCCCCGAGCCGTAGCTTGATTCATCTTATTTCTTGGGGCCACAAACTAGTTCGAGGTTTTATTTACGATCCTGTACTTATGCCATGCTACTTTCGTATTTCAATTGTGCGAGGTACTGCACATCGCATCGCTTGGAAGCGGAATGTTTACGCGGTGTCGACAAGCCCAGCCACACTTTGGGTTCCCGCCATGTACCATTGTCGCAACCTTGAGGCCGCCTCGAGCTTGCTTACTCCGTTCGCGGGATCTACTCAAAGGTGGCCCCTGAAATATTTCTGAATCTGTGATTGTTCACGTGAAAGCCTCGTTGGGTTTTGGTTTGGTTTTTCCGAGGCTGATCGAGTGTTGCTATTGGTGCACCGCCGGTAAAACTTTCAAAGCCGTGTCCGGATATGGACGACTTGGAGCACGATATCTCGATCATAGACAAGCATAACTAAAGTTTATGCTATAAATTTGACTTATAATGACTAGTAATCAGCTTCACTATAATGGAATGGCTAATTAATACTGCCCACAATTGCTTGTTGGTTGTCGCTATGCGACAATTGTACTGACTAGTAAATCTTGCAACTTCAACGGAATGGCTGAATAAAAGTACCAACAACGATGGGTTTAAGGGTTATCTCATGATAAAAGTATCGACTAGTAATTGTTGCCACTATCACGGAATGGTTAACTAAGAGTGCCCATCGCTTACTTTATCGGGATGATTATCTAAACCCCGACTAGTAATTCCGCAACGATAACGAATAAGTAAAGCGCCAACGTGTGAGTTCTCGGTGGACTTCCTCGTTTGGTATCGAGGGGAAACACCGTGATGGGTTTGTTTGGTGTTAGTTTTCAGGTTGGATCCGGATAGGTCATTCTTACCCCTCTCGACAACCGCCATTGTATCGAGTCTCTATAGGTTGTTTAGTGCATCTTGCCACTGCCGCTTGATCCACCATACCTATGTAGGCGAGGACCGAATTCTAGCCTCGCCGTAATCGCCTCAAGATCGACGCTCCTCTTTTCCTTTGCCCTTTGTCGGCACCCCTTTTGTTTAAGCAGGTTTTGAGATCGACGCCGTTAGCAGGGTTACCCTTCCGGCTTGGCCTGGGCAGGGTTATGGACGCCATTGGTTATTCTTCAGGGCGCTTAGCCCCATTTGCATCTTGTCCGTAGTCGGACGCGCTATCAATTTCAAGGTGATTTGGTTCTTGTATATATTCTATCTGTATTCTTGACTTCTTGAATCGCTGTTATATATATATATATCTGTTCTGTGGGTCCCATCGAGGACTGTTGTGTAATGTTATTACTTCGTTTTCCACCCGCACGAAAGTGCCTGGTGGGCACCTTTGAATCGTTTCTATGCGGGTTTGGCGAATTTTGCTCAAACTTGCATAGGTCCGATTTTGAGGGTGTTACAAGTCGCGTGCAAAGTGCCCACGCACTCCACAATTGTGGCACTTCCCTTTCCGTCCTTTTCCATAAGCTCCCGAAGCCATGGTGCCGCCGCCGTCGCCGTTGTTGCCGCCGACGCGTGCTCGACGCCGCGCCTCCCACTGTGCCGCCGTGAGCAGCAGTTGGTCGCCACGACGCTCGCCGCCAAGAGCCACCTTGCGCCATGCCGCCCGTTCCTGGAACGCCTTCAGCCGCCCGAGCACCTCGTCGAAGCACACCGTCTCGGCGCCGAACTGCTCGATGCCAGCCACCGCCGCTGTGTCGTCGACACCGTGTCCAGCGGCTTCTTCACCATCTCGGCGTCGTCGAGTGTTGCACCGAGGCTTGCGTACTTAGCCGCCATGCCGCTGATCTTCCCTGCATACACGTCCAGCGCCTCGCCATCCGCCATGACCAGCCGATCAAAGTCGCCGCGGAGCGTGGACAGACGATCCGCCCTCACGCGATCCGCGCCGACGAACCGTGCCTTGAGGCTCGTCCACACCTCCGCTGCCATCTTCTTCGACGACACCTGCAGCAGGATGTCTTCGAGAGGCCTCCAAAGTGGTAAGCCCTAGCCGGCTTGTCCTTCTTCGCGATTACCGCCGTAGCCGCGTCCTCCGCCGGGACCACTGCCTCCCACAACCCCTGTGCGTCGAGGTTCGCCTCGACCTTGATCGCCCAGATGGTGTAGTTGTCGCCGGTGAGCACCGGACAGAAGAGCGGCACCGAGCTCCCCCCAGCGCCACCATACGGAACCAACGCCATCGCCTCGCTCTGATACCAAATGAAGGCCCTAGCTAGCTCTCACGGCTCTTGCAGACGGAGGTAGAAGAAGCACAGCAACTCGATTTTCGGGTGCACTAACACCCGCAGACGGCGGCCTTTGTTTCAGTCGAGCTCTGACTCGATGGTCTAATGGAGATTACAGGGAGGGGTTTTATGGGCGTGACTCGCACTCACGTCGCCACGTCGCGCCACACACGCACCCACGACACCCACGCTGCACACGCCCCAGCTCGCAACCATGATCGCACTCTGACGCGATCAAAACGGCCGGACCTTGCACGCCCAGGAGCTGGATCTTCACCCGCTCTTCTCGCTAACAACCTAACAACCTAACGGCAAACACACACACTCACACGATACATGCACAAACCATGCACTAACATGGCTTAGTGCCAACAATCTCCCCCTAAGCCATGCCTAGAGGAGGCCCGGCTGGTCGCCGGCGTCGCAGAGCAGCGCCTCCTCCTGCGCCTTCTTCTTTGGCTTCCAGCAGTCGCGTGCAAAGTGCCCACGCACTCCACAATTGTGGCACTTCCCTTTCCGTCCTTTTCCATCAGCTCCTGAAGCCATGCTGCCGCCGCCGTCGCCGTTGTTGCCGCCGCCGCGTGCTCGACGCCGCGCCTCCCACTGTGCCGCCGTGAGCAGCAGTTGGTCCCCACGACGCTCGCCGCCAAGAGCCACCTTGCGCCATGCCGCCCGTTCCTGGAACGCCTTCAGCCGCCCGAGCACCTCGTCGAAGCACACCGTCTCGACGTCGCAGAACTGCTCGATGCCAGCCACCGCCGTGTACAGGTCGTCAGACACCGTGTCCAGCAGCTTCTTCACCATCTCGGCGTCGTCGAGTGTTGCACCGAGGCTTGCGTACTTAGCCGCCATGCCGCTGATCTTCCCTGCATACACGTCCAGCGCCTCGCCATCCGCCATGACCAGCCGATCAAAGTCGCCGCGGAGCGTGGACAGACGAGCCGCCCTCACGCGATCCGCGCCGACGAACCGTGCCTTGAGGCTCGTCCACACCTCCGCTGCCATCTTCTTCGACGACACCTGCAGCAGGATGTCTTCGAGAGGCCTCCAAAGTGGTATGCCCTAGCCGGCTTGTCCTTCTTCGCGATGACCGCCGCAGCCGCGTCCTCCGCCGGGACCACTGCCTCCCACAACCCCTGTGCGTCGAGGTTCGCCTCGACCTTGATCGCCCAGATGGTGTAGTTGTCGCCGGTGAGCACCGGACAGAAGAGCGGCACCGAGCTCCCCCCAGCGCCACCGTACGGAACCAACGCCATCGCCTCGCTCTGATACCAAATGAAGGCCCTAGCTAGCTCTCACGGCTCTTGCAGACGGAGGTAGAAGAAGCACAGTAGCAACTCTGATTTTCTGGGTGCACTAACACCCGCCGCACTGACGGCCTTTGTTTCAGTCGAGCTCTGACTCGATGGTCTAATGGAGATTACAGGGAGGGGTTTTATGGGCGTGACTCGCACTCACGTCGCCACGTCGCGCCACACACGCACCCACGACACCCACGCTGCACACGCCCCAACTCGCAACCATGATCGCACTCTGACGCGATCAAAACGGCCGGACCTTGCACGCCCAGGAGCTGGATCTTCACCCGCTCTTCTCGCTAACAACCTAACGGCAATGACACACACAATACATGCACAAACCATGCACTGACATGGCTTAGTGCCAACAGATCGACGCCTGATCGTCGCACCGCGGCCCATACTCGTCGTTGCTATTGGTCCAGAACATGTACTCACGCGTGCGTCCGGGTGCGGTATCGACTCGCGCCAGTCTAGCCACACCACTATATCCTCGTCGTCGTTGCTGTCAGACTTCTTGGAGACGGAGGGCGTCGCCAAGGGACTTCTTGGGTGATGTTGGGCCAGGAAGGCCATGTCGGCGGTCTCCTCCTCAGGCGTGCCCATCGTCAGCAGTGGTGGCTCCTCCACGTTGTCTGCCCCTAGCACCACCACCGCGCTCGCCTGCTGCGCGTTCCACGTCTTGAGCGCGAAGAAGCTGCCCCGCGGTGCACGAGGAGGACCACGGGGCTGCTGGACCAGGACTTGAAACATTAAAATACGAAAAATAGGTTCCTGACTCCTAAAAATTAAATACCAAAATAAAACACTTTGTAGAAAAGTCCTTCAAATCATCTAATAATAGAAAAATAAAGTAAAAATAATACAAGTAACAATAAAAACTAGTCATATGTATTGCTATTATATGATGCAAAATGCACTAATCAACTTGGCACAGCAGGAACTCGGTGGCGGGCACATGTGGATGGTCTTGTGAGGTCGGCGACGCTATTTGGCATCGTGGTGGTGTCGTCGGTAGGATCAGCGAAGTTTATGCAGATCTTAACCATGAAAATTTCTCAGTGGTCCGAGGGTGGTGATGTTTTCTTCAGCGTGCACACGAGATGTCTGTTAAGAGCCTGCTAAATTGGATGAGCGCTCTCGTTTCCCTTATGAGGAATCTTAAGGCATATGATATTTCCTAGTTCCTAGCTAATGGGGGGATTTCGTAGTTTTCCGGGCATAAGGCCATGTTGACATGTTTTTCAGCTATTGTCGGGTTTGTAGTTGTTGTATGGAGACGGGGTTTTCGATGTATGCTCTTTGTTTATCCTTTGTTGAATAAATTAATTAATACAGAGGCAGGGGTACATCCTCCATCGGCAAAAAACTATGCTGATTGAGTGTCAGGAGCGTAACAGAATCCTATCCCCAAAATTCCTGCATTTTTTCTTTGTGCCAAACAGGGCCTAATACTTGTAAATTTTAATCTCATCCAGGTGTATGTTTCCAGCTCCAAGGCAATTTTTCCACGCCCAAAATCATTCATATGTTTTCAAATTGTCAGATTATGGATACTTCTGTTTATACCTACTCCGACCCATATTAGTTGATTTGGATTCATCTAGACATGAATGTATCTAGTCAAGTTTTAATACTAGATACATCCGTATCTAGACAAATTTAAGTCCACTAAAATAGGTTAGAGGGAGAGTAACTGATTATGGATACTTCCGAATTCCGTTGCGTAGGATAAGAAGCACAACGAAACTGAATAAGCTCATCCAGACTACTCTATTCTGCAGTTGAGATATCTCATCTAACGGTATGTCCAGTTTATAGGATAGCCATGAAACCCCGAGTTCCCGTACAAGCTTGTGCCCATTCCAGTATCCAATATGTTGAAGTTCGCAACCGACCGTATCGGTTAGGGGCGGGCGTGTTTGCTAGCTTGTGCCGGAATTTCTCGTTTTTACTAGTTGGTCTAAAGAATGCTGTATGCGAGGAAATTTGTTTTGGGTATGGATAGGCTTTTTATTTGGTAGCTCAGTGGCGGAGCTAGAGAATCATCGATCGGGGTGCACGGTGGTGCCCCAGCTGCCATAAAACAGGTTTTAGGTGTGTCACACATGGTGAAAAATTATATATTTACAAAGGATTCTGGTTTTACCCGCTATCCTGTACATCCCCAAGCCCACACTTGGATCCGGACCTGCCTATATGCCTATTTTATTTGGTTTTCCTAGAATGGGATCAGCTTATGCAAAGTTGCTGTTTGGAATCCCGCATAATTGTTAGAGTATATCACGGTCTAGACATATTAGGTAGTTTTATATTGTAATCAAATTCTATCTCTAGTAGTCTTCTTGCCCCCAAGTCTTCTAGTCTATACCTAATAATGAGCTTATAGCTCCTATGCGACGTCTTTATATGGAATTGGAAGGAACACGACATCGTTGAAAAGAATAGCTCGCGACGCCGACTTGAAGCGGCAATAGCTCCCCATGACACTTCCACTTAACCCCACGAGACCGTCAACGAATTCAAATCAGCTGAGCACGAGGGACCCATGACCTCCACGTCACGGCGGAACTCACGATGTCCACCTCATATCGTGGGACCCACCACTGTGGTTGAAGAGAGTTGGCCCGATCCGTCCCCGCACCGAGCACTCCCGCCACCGCTCCAGATCTCATCCCTTCGCTTTTTTCTCCGGCGAGCAAGTGCAACGCCGGCGAGGATGTCGAGCTCGCTTCCTCCACCGCCATGGCCTCGGTATGGTGCGGTGCCGATGAGGAGGTGCCCGATTGCCCCTGCATCACACAGGCGGCTTGTCACATCCACGACAAGAACGGCAACATTGGTCGGGAATTTGTGAAGTGTGAGAGCAAGCCCGAGCCGGAAAGGTGAGATCTGAGTGTTCCGAGCGCCAATTTCGCTTTTCTTCGAAATTTCATGCATTTCATCGAATTTGGGATTTAGGGTTCATCTCTGCGATTTCAGGAACTGCCAAAATGTGGGCATTTTGAGTGGCTTGATGAGTACATCGAGCGAATTGGGGTGGAGGTAGCATCCGGGAGCTCGAAAACCCGTCTGGTGGAGCAATTGGGATGTGGCAACCCCATTTCCGCTGGTACTACGGTGGATGCGGAAGTGAAGGCCGAGCTAAAGAAGATGAACAAGCGGATAAGGCAAATCATCGAATTGAAGAAGCGGGACAACTGATGGCCGTTTATTTATTTTTGTGTAATTTCTCTCGGATTAGTTTATCTCCTCATCGTTAGTCGTTAGACAAGCGGTCGATGTTCGAGTGATGCTTTGTAGTGGATGTAATGGTCTATGTCTTTGGCTTGAATAAAATGCAACACAAATTCGGGCTAATTTTGAGCTGCTGTTTCAAATCAGTGTTTCTTCAGTTTAAATCGGTGTTCCTTTTATCGATGTGCAGGGGCCGTGTGCAGGGGAGAGGAGGTTGAAAAGTAAAAAAACAATTGACGAGGATTGAAAAAGGCCAGGCCCAAATATAACTTAGCCATGCCAAAATGGACGTATCCAGGCCCAATAGTAACTATATGTTGATTGGGCAAAAAAAAATGGTACTCACGTTACAATCTAAATAGGAACGTGTGGATCTGCAGATACTCGTGCTCATGTTGCAATTTTTTTTTTGCAAAAGTAAATATATAAATGAAGTCCAAGGATATCCATTTAACTAACATAACTTGGGCGCTCCTTTAACTTATGTAAATATGTAAATGTCTTATTTGAAAATGAATCATGTGTTGTATGAACTTGTTTTTGTGTCTTTTGTTTTATACACTTGTAAATATATAAATATTGCACGAGTATTATATGAACTTGTTTTTGTGTCTTTTGTTTTATACACTTGTAAATATATAAATATTGCACGAGTATTATATGAACTTGTTTTTGTGTCTTTTGTTTTATACACTTGTAAATATATAAATATTGCACGAGTATTATATGAACTTGTTTTTGTGTCTTTTGTTTTATACACCTGTTGTTTTGGGTGTTTTGACAAATGACAATACAATAAAACACAGATTACAATGAAACAAGGGATGGAATAGGCGCAATAATATTACAATAAAACACAGATAACATTACTTATATTAGATAGGGGGGATCGATAACATTACAATAAAAATAAAAAGGTACAATAATATAGAAGGGGCGGAATAGGCGCCTCGCCTAAACCCCGGCTAGGCCCCCTAAACCCTAACCCCTACTCCATCGGGCGGAGGCGGTGCAGCAAGATTCCGGCCGCATTCCACGCCGCCACCTCTCCCGGCCTTCCGTTGCTCCTCCGGAAGGCCCGGCCATTGGCCTCCGTTCCTCCTCCCGCTGCCCGCCTTTTCTTCAAGGAGCTGGCCTCCTTCTTCTCCCACTGGCGATGCGAGCCTCCTGCCTTGCCTCCTCCTTCGCCGCCTTAGCCCAAGAGGGCTTGGAGGGAGGTCGCCCGCCGGGAGGTTGGGGACGGGGGGTTGGACGATGGGGCCCTGGTCTCCTGTGGCAGGGGGACTTCTTCTCCTTCTTGCCACGCTTGGGCGCGCGTGGGCTGCTCCCACCACGCTTGTGGTCCGGTGGTTGTCCTCGCCGCTTAGTTCGGAAGGGAGGCGGAAGGGGAGGTCGCCATGGTCGGAGTGTTTGGGGGCGGCCGGGAGGAGGCAAAGGGACGGGCTCGAGGTTGAAGAGATGAGGGCAAGATGAGATGAGGAGGCAAAGGCGTTTGCCTATTTATTGAGGCGGGCGTGAAGGGCGGCGTGGGAATCCAATCGCGTTGGCGCAGACGCCGAGACGAGACGCTGCGCAACAAGGCGCTGCCCCGCATACATGATCAATGCGAAGAGACGGAAGGGGCAGCGGCGTGATCAATGCGAAGAGAGAAAAAATAGCTAGGATGCGACGCCCGCATGCATGCATGTGCATTAATGAAGAGAGAAAAACGCAGGAATCTAGTACCAAGGTACTCGCTTTTACACACGCAAGAAAAATCGTGGGAGTAATATTGACTTTTGTATGGCGCATGAACCGATGGAAGTAAATTTGACTCAAAAAGTTGTTCGACGACACTTATTTAATGGGGCAGCGCTGTTGCACGCAAAATAGCTAGATCTGACGCTAGGGGCAGCTCAGATGCATGGTGCAGCCCCCACCAGACGCCGAGACGAGACGCGTTGCGTGTGGGAAGCGGGCGTGATCAATGCGAAGAGAGAAAATAGCTAAGCTGCGACGCATCAGAACCCTGCACCGCCGCTCCCGCATGCTGCATGCATGGTGCAGCCCGCCCCGCCCAGCGCCCCTCGCATGCCACGCTCGGTCCAACGATCTCGAGTGTGCCAACGCTGTACGTTATATTTATTACATATTTTAGATTTTGATATTTTTTCTGCTGGTCATAGTGACATGCATACTCCCTCTGTCCACAAATAAGTGTACGTTTGGCTTCAAAATTTATCCACAAAAAATGTACTTCTACCTTTCCAATGCACTTGGGCATCCACTATGTAGTCCATAAGGCTATCCACAAGCCAAAAAGTAGTCCATAAGACTAGTCATAGTGAGAGTAACTTAGGTAGTAACATGCATGTACATGCAATGCCAATTAGGCAAATTGGTGACATGACATGACAATTAATGAAGAAAGAGAGAGAGGTAGTAACTTAGCTAGTTACCATAACATCACACATAACCAAGATCATATGAGTCTACAACCTAATTAATTAGCTCTTGCATGACACCATACATATGTTATCACCCACTATGAAGGTAGTAACATCAACTAGTAACATGTGCAAGTTACAATGAACCTGAGGGGAGTAAGTTTGATTGGAGAAAGTTGTTACACGTAAACTTATTTAATGCGACGGAGGGAGTAAATACCGCAGTCACCTTGGACGAAATAGCTAGATCGCGACGCTTAGGCAGCCGCATGCCCGCATGGTGCAGCCCGCCCGCCTAGCGCCTCAGATGCCACGCTCGCATGCCACGCTGTTGCACGAAAACGATGCCAATCAGATTCCGTAATCATCCATCCCACGGATCGCCAAGAGCTAGCCACGAAATCTTTCTAAGAGACGCCAACCAATCAGTTGCGTAACAAGCCCTTCCACGGATCGCCTGAGCCACCCACGGAATCCTTCTAGAAGACGCGATTGACGGCCACGGTCGCACTAGGGTTAGATCTACGGTCCTCATTCGCCTTAGGGTTAGCGGGGTTTAGGATGCAACAACGGGTTTCACAAGTTTGACCAAACATTCAAATGTGCATAACTAATTCAAAAAATCAAAAAATACAAAACCTTGTCATGGTGTCATGTTATGTCACGTAGTTGTGAGGAAAAATATAAAACTTGGTATATTGATCATATTTCAAAAAACCCTTCACAAAATGACCTATCTCCTCCGAGGTTTTCTGGCTTTCGGGTCAAATGACCAATGATATGGCTAGAATCAAGGCATAGTTTGTGATAATGTGCCCATATTTGGCATGCATGTCTATAATGGGATGACTAACAATGTTGTAGCACAAAGTTTTCCTTTTCGATTTACGTAAAAATCATTTTCTATTTTCTCGAGTGACGAAAGAGGGGATTTGTGAAGCAACTACCAAATTGAAGGGGCAAAAGGGTAACATCCGATTTTTCAAAAATACTAGACCACCTAGAATTTACAATTTCCCAACCTGAGTATCTCAAACCTTTTATTCCATCCACGTGAAAAGATAAATCCTGTAGAATCTACTGGAAGGGTAAGATATGAACTACGGTACATGATTCCATGCTGATGATTTTTTGTAAAATAATTTTTAGGTTCACAACATGCTATTTCATCAGAGATCCAATGCTAGTTTTGAGCCTCATCCCTAGCTAAGAATATTTATGAAAACCCTTCAAGTTTGACCGGACATTCAAATGTGCATAACTAATTAAAAAATCAAAAAATACAAAACCTTGATGGTGTCATGTTATGTGATATAGTTCTGAGGAAAAATATCTAACTTGGTTTTAGAAATGGTCGAAAAAAAACTTGCTTAGAAATGGGGTGGTTTACCCTAGCTTTGGAGCCCATTTCTACCCCATTTTGGGTGAGGGTGAGTTGTACTTCACAAAAGGGATCAGGGTGAGGATGAGTTGTATTGTACATATGAGAAAAACGTTGGAATCTCATACAAACATAGAAAAGTGACATAGCTACATATGTTGAAATTCAAATTTACCATCATATTTGAATTTTGTCCAAATTATCAACAAGTGACAAATTATTATAATAACAAATGTTTACAACAACAAGTGCCAAATTATTACAACAACAAGTGTCAAATGTTTACAATAATAACAAATGTTTACAATAACAAATGTCTATTTCTTTTGGCTCTTCTTACCCCTCGTTTTCTTCTCCTTCACAAGTTTCACACCACACAATAGGTTTATGCTCTTCTTTTTCTTACCATTACCATCCGCCTCCCACAAGACGTCCAAGAGTCTCCTTCACCTCCTGCACCTCCTCAACAACCTCATGATCATGATCCGAGCCTCAACAACTTGGTCGGTTGCACGAGCCTCAACAATGTGCAGGCTATTTTGCACCGAGCCTCAACAACAGCTCATTTTGCACCGAGCCTCAACAACAGGCTCATTTTGCACCAGAGCCTCAACAACCGGCTCATTTTGCACCAGAGCCTCAACAACAGGCTCATTTTGCACCAGAGCCTCAACAACAGGCTCATTTTGCACCAGAGCCTCAACAACAGGCTCATTTTGCCCCTCATTTTGCACCGTAGCTTCCAAATCGAAACGGTGTGCCCTAAAGCCTCAACAGTTTGCACATCATCCTCCAAAACAAGTTCAGATTGCACCTCAAGACCAAACATGATCCGTTAGTTCTCTTCTTTCTTTGTCCATTGATTCTTTCCCTTTTCACTGGCCAAGATTCGTCAACAACAAGAGGTGGGCCTTTTTCTCCACGCTTCCTCCTGAAAACAAGCAAGTTAGCTGGGGGAGAAAAATCATCAACAAGAAATGGGATAGATTTTGGATGAACATACTTTGTCTTTTCAGCAGTGTATCAGCACTTGGTAGAGCCAACTCGGTGTCCAAGTTCTTCATGAGTTTGCATCTATTCTTGTTACCTTTTTGGGCCCTTTTTGCTTGGCATCTTTCTTTTCATCTTTCTTTCCTTCTTGCTGCTCCCACCTTTCTCAAACCAAGCCTTGAATCTACTCGCTTGGGCCCACAAATTTCTTTTCATCAAAGGAGGACACAAGGAGAACTGAATGTCCACTTCAGCCACCGAGATCGATCTAAGTGCTGGAATTGGTGTTCCATATGCAGCCTTGAATTTTGCTACGAATAATACTCATGCAAATATGGGTGCATATTTAGCTTGTGTTTGGAGGCCAAGAAAAGTATGGCATGCTCACAAGGCTTCCAGTCAGTGTTGCCACTCAAGGCATGTGCATTCATGCAATTGAGTGTCAACAACATGCCTCCGCCACTTTGTATCTCCGACTTCAGACCCCACAATGAGGATTTCTCAACACGCAAATGTGCAAGATTTCCTCCTCACACCACGATGCACAACATCGAAGCTTATCTCCTTGAAGAACATCACCAAGCCTTCTTCTCAATTCCCACAACCTCATGATCATGATCCTGATCCGTCAACCATGTCATGGACAGCAAGTCTTTTAACTCCTTCACTTTGTTGTTGAAACTTTCCGCCAAATTATTGTTGGTATGATCACATTTGATGGCAGTGTTAAAACCAGACTGCACCATAAAATAGAATGGTAGGTTTCCAACCATGTACAAAACTTGACCCTATCCTCCTCGTAGCATGCCGCCTTAATCTTCTCAAGGTGATATGAATGTGTCCGCCGGTGTAAGATCTTGCCGCCACATGCGCCCGTAATCATCTCCTCTGAATTTTTGATCAAATTCATCCACATATGGTCAAGCACTCTCCTCAAAGATGAGGGAAAACAATCTTCACCGCATTTTCTAAACCTTTACATGCAT
This sequence comes from Avena longiglumis, assembly GCA_030063025.1. Classification (NCBI taxonomy): domain Eukaryota; kingdom Viridiplantae; phylum Streptophyta; class Magnoliopsida; order Poales; family Poaceae; genus Avena; species Avena longiglumis. The sequence goes on along the minus strand of CP125974.1, from coordinate 42,381,881 downwards.
CTGTGCACCGCCAATGGAGAGACGCCCTATGCATCTTTTCAACCGCATCATGAACCATGTCCATGATGCCTCTGCATCAAACATGCCAATAGCTGTGGAACATCCAATTGTGTCCATCTAAAGCATTGCATGCTTTGCTAGTTGACCATTCCACTTTCCAACAAGAAAGATGAGTCTATACTCAAATATGGATGACAACCCTGCTTTGAAGCCATCGATGCAAGGCTTTAAAGCCATGAAGAATTTAGAGAAGAGGACTTTCCCATCACCGTTACCTCAAGATCTATCTCCACAACACCGCCAGTGACCTCTTCTACCGCTTTTAAGTTATAAAGCATTCAAAGGTATTTGCCCAATCACCATATAGCTCTTTCATTGCCCTTTGCTTTGCCTTCCACCGTAGTATAATTCAGCTTAATGGGGTACCGCTTCCAAGTCTATTTTCAGTCTCTTTGCAAAGGTCGTTTGGTGTTGTGGCTAAAATGGGCTTGATCTTTCTGCAACCCATAATTGTGATGTCATCTTTGTAACTGTTTGAGAACTTGTAATGCAAGTATGAGGTTTTGGAATTTGATTCACTCTTATTGTCCTTCCATCAGTTGGCGTCTAGCGATATATACCACTTGCAAGGCTTGGCACCACCATCATAACCTATGCATTTTGCATAGAACTTCTTTTATCACCACATAGTCTTGGTAGCAAACTCACGCTTGATCGCATATGTCCTAAACACATCCTGAATTCATCCATGCTTGGAAACAATCTCCCAACTTCAATAATCGGGTCCTCTTTGTCATAAAATGTTACTAGCTCATCATCATGTGCATCATCTACATGAACTGCAGATTTTCCAACAACTCTAGATCTATATCCGCCTCTTCATCTCTTAAATGGTTGTCACCATCATTTGCAGCTTTATCCCTCTTCTTCTCCTTGTCTCTGTCATTTATAGGAATGCCAAAAGCTTTGCCATTTCAATGTCATCTATTGGTGCAATGACCAAATCGGTGCGGTCATGTATCTCAACCAATTCCAATCAGCTACAATCATTTGTGCATTACCATCTGCAGCCTCCCTTGTGCATTAGCATCATCATCCTCCACATAACACTTCCAACTCAAGGTATAGGCATTACTTGCCTTTGTGCAGCCCAATCATCCTCGACCATCTGAAAGCCACCGAGGCCACATATCCAACCCTCGAATCAGTTTTAGATCAATGAGCTCGCTAAAACAGAATAGTTTTGCTTGTCCAACCGCTTTCTCTCATCGATTTTATCAACTATATGTTCCCCTGTCTCAACCCTAACATAGTCACATTTGCAATCATCAAATCGTAATAAAGAAACTTCTTGCTCGCCCCCAAACCACACTATCCCCAATTTTTCCACCATTTTCCTCACCGCCTCCTCTCCCATGTTTATTAGCTCTTGGGGATCAACATGTTCTAATTCCACCTCCCATTTAACAACTGTGTCTCTCAATGATCTGCGTATGCCATCAACTAAAACAGCCCTAGAGGGAAAGAAATTGATGCTAAATTCAAGGTTTGGCGCGCAACATCGTCTCCCTGCTTTTTGGCGGCATCGTGAGCTAGCGGAAGCGAACAGAGAGCTCAACCTTAGAGAAATTAAGTGCAGAGATATGGGATATACCGATTAGAAGTCCCTCTCCATGCTCCATATCGCTCCTCGCCTGCTCAAAGACACCTCGCCTCCACAATCTAGCATCAATGGGCACGCAGATCTCGAATTGAGAAGAATGGGAGAGGAATTAGCTTTCAAATGGCACTCACCACCTTCGCCGTCGAACGCGTCGCCGCCTAAATTAATTGTCGTGCCGCCACGGCCGAGAACGATGGGTGAGGTCCGCCGCCACCGTCGAAGCTACAACAGATACGCGCCTCGGTCGGAAGCGGTTGGTTTGACTGGCTGTCCCAACCAACCGGTTTGGCTTAACCCTAATATTGGAACAAAGTTAAATGTGTCCTTACGACCGTTTTAAGGCCCGTGTGGCCCTGGGATATTAGCTGCCTCACAACCGTCGCATGCGAGCTATTCTTTTCAACGATGTCGCTTTCCTTCCAATTCCATGTAAAGACGTCGCATAGGAGCTATAAGCCCCCTAATAATAAAGGAAGGAGTGTTTTTTGTAGTACCTACACTTTTCTGGACAGATTTACCCTCCCACCAAACCTTATATTACTACCAAACCACCGGTAAGTAAATTAATTTAAAAAACTATTTGCCCATTGTAAAAAAAACTGTTCAAAAAACTGTTCGCCCGGTGGACGGGTTCCTGTGCCAAACTCGGCAGGCTCAAACTTCCGTGCGATTGGGATGTGTTCACCGTGTGACGCTTGTCGTTCGAGTCGAGGTAGGCATCACCGTTCGACGACACCAAGGAGTAGATGGGGGAGCACGAGCAGAGGGGGCGCTGGATTCCCGTTTGTTATGCCCTCTCTGTCCTAGCGGCGCGCGGCCGCGGCAGCACCAGGGAGGGGATGGGGTGCACGAGCCAAGGCAGGCGCTGGAGTCGCAACTAATGGAGCTCCGGGAGGCGCTGGAGTCGCAGCGAATGGAGCGTGGTCGCGCGGATGCGCGCGTCAGCTGCTGCGCTACACCTCGCCCCCCGGCGTGGGAACCAACGCCGCCGCCAACAACGGTACGGTGCCGATGGACAACGATAGGATGAACAGAACTAATTAACTGACGCGTCCATGGATCCAATTTTTCTCCACGCCATGTCTGAACTGTCATGCATCTGGTTTGAACTGGTACTACCATGCACGATGTGATGGCGGTTGCTTCATCATGCATGACGCCTGCATGTATTGCGCTGCGCCAGCGACCTCCCTGCGATCCACCACATGGTCGACAGTCTTATACCTCACATGGCCAGAGGGAGTAGAAAACAAGTACATGCTCGTGTGCTTGGTACGTATCAGGCTGGATGTTTGTGTGGCATGCTGCCGAGTGATCATCTACTAGCTTGTAAAGGTAGTGATTTAAACTGTTGAGATTGTTGTCAACCGCGCTGTAATCTCATAGAGTTGTGTGATGTGTACTGAATAAGTCGTTCTAAAATTCACATCAATTTTGTTGTTTAGTATGGTATTTATCCAAACCGTATCAAAATAGTTTAGTATTTGTTGAAACTGAGACGTATTATTACCTCTTGCATATCTATCGAAGTATCTAAATATAAAGAGATTGACTACACACGTCACAAACATGTAACTTCGACCCTTTTCCAAATACAAGGCTCTAGATACAATGGCAAGCACCAACAGTTCGTGAAGCTATAAGACTAGAGGCATGAACGAGATGACAAAACATGACCGGCGAGCTTCACCACACCATTGAAGGTGTCGGCGATAGAGTCTGGTATGATCCCCGATGAAGGTACGCCAGTGCACAAGTGTCTTTGTCGCGGACGTCTAGATTTGGCTGTGTGTAGAACCAACGGGCGACATCTGACGACCGAAACAAACTAACACCAGGGATATGTCTTCCTCTAGAACGACCATGAGGTTGTAACCATGGCGATGCAAATGTCACCGGTAGGGGGCATGAAGAGTATCTACACAGAGTATGAGATCATTGACATGATGCCGCTCCCGAAAGCATTACGGGTCTCTCCCGTTGCAACGCACGGGCACTTTTGCTAGTACTATATAAATAACCCAAGGGCTCACGTTGTAATTATCACAATCAATATCAATACAGATAATATCCCGCAATTCTACATGGTATTGGAGCGGTTCGCTCCGCCTAGGGTTTAGCACCACCGCTTCCGCCACGCCTCCCTCGGGGAGATTGTTCCGCCAGGGGCCGCGCAAATAGTAGATTAGATCTTTCTTCGCCAAATTTTTCTCGCCGGCCGCTTGACCGGCGTTTCTTCTTCGTTCGCCGATCATAGATTGGATTGCGTCGTACACAACCACATATCGCCATCACGCGCCTCTACTTCAACCTCGGCGTCGACGCATCTCCGGCAAATCATCGCCAACGATCGTGCCAAGGAGGCTCCGCGCGGCGCCCCAAGGGACTCCTTCACGCGCTACGTCGGCTTCTCCGTCCTCACGTCGTCACCACGCCGGCCCGTCTTCGCCTACATCAATCGGGACGCAAGTCCCCGAGTACGCGCCTCGCCATCAACAAAGGGCTGCACCTTCATCACCCGTGGTCATCATCGCCGATAACCATCTACACCAACAACATCGTCACATCATCGCCGCCACCACCAATCGTGGTCCTCGTCAACGCCAACAAGTTCTTCTACACGAGCGACGCCGTGCTCATACAAGTGGAAAATACGGGTCTGTAGGGTTTCGTAGCATGGAAAACAAAAAATTTCTACCGCATACAAACAAACAAGCCAAGATCTATCTACTAGATTGTAGCAACGAGTCGATGGAATAACTCACCCTCGAAGATTCCAAAGTGTTTAACAAGAGCGGATTCTCGTGGGTGATGTAGTCATTCTTCCGATCTCAAGATCGCGTAGACGATCCTTCCGGCTGCGTTCGGCGCTCCGCAATCGGTCACACGTTCGGTTTTCGACGAAGACCTTCCTCTCCCTTGTTCCAAAGAATGGAGGTTGTAGCACTCTCCTCGCGATTCCGGCAGACTGTGGCGGTACCTAAGTAGAGGGGAGATCTCGCAGGGCTTCGCCTTAAGCCGGAGCGAGTATGGTGGAGTATGAGAGAGTCCCTCGATGATCTAGGGTTTAGACACGTCGAGGAGGGGCAAGCCGGCGGCTAGGGTTTAGCTAGGCGGTGGCGGTGGTTTGCCCTAGGGCCGGCGGCGACTATGGAGGCGGCGGCGGCTTGGTACTAGGGTTTAGAGGTAGGAGCTTGTGTGTCTAGGAGGGGAGCCTTGCCCCTCCTTATATAGGTGGAGGGGGGCGGCCAAGGGGAGGGGAGTCCCTCCCCAACTCGACTTGGGGGTGCGCCGGCGGTGGGAGGAGGAACTCCTCCCCCAAGTCGGTTTCCACCTCCCTCTCCACTTCCCAAAACTAGCCGTTTGACTTTCAAACTTGGCGTTTGACTTTTCAAACTAGGATTTGAATAAACCCTCTATTTTGTTCAGCGATGACACCGAGTACATAATACAATCATACCAACTTGATATAACACATTCATGTACCTTTCCCCTCTGGAGTGCCGGACATTCCGAAACCTTCTAGAACATTCCCGATGAAAACACCGGAACCATTCTCCATCTCCGAAACGGGACTTTCAATATATGAATCTTATTCTCCGGACCATTCCGGATCTCCTCGTGATATCCCGAATCCCATTCGAGACTCCGAACAACATTCGGTCTCTTTCTCATCATTTCATAACTACTCAAACAACGTCGAATCCTTAAGTGTGTCTCCCTACGGTTCGTGAATTATGCGGACATGATCGAGACACTTCTCCGAACAATAACCAACAGAGGAATCTGGAAATTCATATGGCTCCCACATATTTCTACAATTACTTTGCGATCGAATGAACCACTTACATACGATATCAATTTCCCTTTGTCTCACGATAGTTTACTTATCCGAGGTTATGATCGTCGGTATCACTTCATACCTAGTTCAACCTCGTTACCGATAAGTACTCTTTATCGTTCCCGTGATATGTGATCCCTTGTGAGCCAGTCACATGCTTGCAAGATAATTGGATGACATTTCACCGAGAGGGCCCAGAGTATATCTATCCGTCATATGGATGGACAAATCTCACTCTTGATCCATGTGTTTCAACCAATACTTTCCGAACACTCAATGCCACCTTTATAGCCACCCAGTTACGGTGTGGTGTTTGATATCATCAAAGCATCCATCCGGTAAAGGTGATATGCATGATCTCATGGTCGAAAGAATTAGATTACTATGTATCAGAAAGCATATAGCAATTGAACTAATAAAATGACATGATCTTTATGCTACGCTTATCTATAGGAGTATGTCCACCATATCATTCTCCTAACGATATGATCTTGTTGTTAATAACATCTCAATTTCATGATAGGGAAACCACAATCATCTATTAACCAACAAGCTAGTATTATATAGAGGATTTACTAGGGACCCTTATTTTAGTCTACAAATCACACAAGTATTAACGTTTCCTTGTTAATACTATTATAGCATGAATGTAAATATTTATCATAAACACAAAGATATAATAATAACTATATTTATTATTGCCTCTAGGGCATATCTCCAACAGGGTCTAATCCCCAAAATCAACTACCGCAATCATCTATTAACCAACAAGCTAGTATTATATAGAGGCTTTACTAGGGACCCTTATTTTAGTCTACAAATCACACAAGTATTAATGTTTCCTTGTTAATACTATTATAGCATGAATGTAAACATTTATCATAAACACAAAAATATAATAATAACTATATTTATTATTGCCTCTAGGGCATATCTCCAACAGGGTCTAATCCCCAAAATCAACTACCGCAACAATTCAATCGCCATCAACAACTACCTCGTCGTCTTCGTCCACAACGACCTTGCTGCCAGATTCGCAGTCTAATTTTTTATTTGCACAAGTTTGTGCTCAATTTTCTTATAGCAGCCACTTCATCTACTCTGATACGGCGGACAACTTCTACACCGACCGTTTACGGAAATTTTCTTTGCTCCTCAATCCGGCTCTGGCACGCATGGCTCATGATGGTCTCTATCTTCGCACGCTCGTTATCGGCAACACCGACGCGTGCCTTCGTCCCCGACACGTTCCCAAGTCTGGCAAGCTCGGCATTGCGGTTGAGTTACTTCTTAAACTACGTCTACTTCAACCACTACGACGAATTATCACGGCTCAACGACAACATCGACCACAACACAACAACATCATCAACTTCATCGACTTCATCAACGGCGACTACATCACCAATGGCATCATCGACCACGACTACAACGCCCTACTTCCGGCTACATCGACATCGACATCCTCTCCCATCTCCGCCTTCGGTTTATGCTCCAGTCAAGACCGTTCGTGTTACTACCGATCTGACTGCGGGGGAGTGTTAGAGTATATCACGGTTTGGACATATTAGGTAGTTTCATATTGTAATCCAATTCTATCTCTAGTAGTCTTCTTGCCCCCCAAGTCTTCTAGTACTATATAAACAGTCCAAGGGCTCACGTTGTAATTACCACAATCAATATCAATCTATATCTATACCTAATAATAAAGGACGAAGTGTTTCTTCCTGTACAACTCTTTTTTAGACTAATTTACCTCTATGAGTTAGCTAATATTACCCACCACGGAACCGTTAAGTAAAAAAAAATCCATCCGGACGCTGTCATCTTGCTGGCCTTTGTTGGCCCGATCCTAAAGCAGCGGTCCTCTATCAGATGGCCCATACGAAGCGACATCTGAGACCCATATGTATTTTTACATTAATAATAGTCCCATACTGTTGCCTCACATAAAATTTCACCAGTTTAAATACCTTCGCAGGTCCGCTGTGGACAAGCCTAGCAACAGGAACAATGATTGTTGTCTCGAGAAGAAACAGGAACAACAACCTCGGCTGGAGGCGAGGCGTGAGCTATGGAAGATGGTACCAGAGGAAGGGGCTCTGCTTAGGAACAGAGATAAGGCTGGGCTCGCCCGGAGGACATGGCAGCGCGTCGAGCAAGAGAGAGAGAGAAGGGCGGCACAGGGAGCTCGGTGAGAGACGAGCACGACAGCACGAGAGGATACATCGCGGTGGCGGCGGACGGAACGGGATCAACCGGAGCCAGGGAAACGGTGGAGACCAAAACGCGTGGGGTTGGTAACTGGGGGCCGATGGGGATCGATGGCGATGGGGGGCAAGGTGCCGCATCTGGGAGGGAGCAAGAGGGGGCGGCCCCACACCTGGGGAAGAGCAGAGGCGTCTCAGGGACGAAGAAGCTCAGGGGATGATGGACATCTCTGGATTAAGTCCGTGGAAATTGTGGATGAGGAGCCGGAACGATGGAGTGTGTGTCGCTAGCAATTTTGGCCTCATATGGTCAGGGATAGGATGAGACGTGCTGATGCTCTTTTTGCTAATTTTGGGATTGCTACATATTTAATTGAATTTAAGTCGCATGGGTTTTCCTTGGATTATTAAAAAGAATTCACTATTTCAAATATGCCTTTTTTATCATATCAATTCCAATTTTGATGCAATATATTGTTTTATATTTACATAAATGGGTCTTAGACATCTCAAAAACCTGCGCTGATTTACCCGTCGATCGATTAGGCTTTTCGACATACCCATGGTGCTGGATCTTTTTCGTGTCGTTAAATTTGTTCCACTGAGCTGCAGCAACCCATGCATGTGTCTTTTCTACCGGAATTTTTTCGGTGTACCTTGAGTCACACGACTAGGCTTTTAAAAGATGACGCGCGGATATATTTTAGTAAAACAGTCCCACCTCACTTTTTTAAACTGAGTCTAGCCGGCTTATACATGTTAAGTTTTCTAAAATATCTACCAGCCGCTTTAAAAACAATGCACTTATGGTTTGCCTAATATTGGTATCGACTGAAAGAAAGATAAAATGAGAGCTGCATGGTTGCAAGTTTGTTTCACAGAGTCATCCAAAGAACAGGGCAATGACCTAGGTCCGGAATGGCAATCAAGGCATCAACTACGCGGCAGTTAGTGCCACGCTAAAAAATATTTTTATCTCCCGTTGTAACGTATGGACACGTTTTCTAGCACGACGGAAAATAAGTGTTGCTTACCGAAAAGTGAGATCTTTTCGCTACTCCCTCTAATTTAAAATTAATTGACTTGAATTTGGCTTGTATCATCCATCGACGAATTGGGTTCATCGTCTAGATGTTGATGTTGTATATTAAAGAAAATCTATTTTAATGGTGCAATACAACACAACTGCCTCATCACGTACGGATAGGTGTTGCTGATGTGTATTTTCTATGATGGAATGGATGATTCTATATCTCAGCAATGCAAATTTTTCTCATCCGTTGCAACGCACGGGTATTTTTGCTAGTATAGATAATATCCGCATTTCTACAATAATATCTGACATGGTAACCTCGTACGAATCAAAACAACTGATAGTACCCATGACACGTTTCAGGCGTTGGCCACGCGGTGCATGCATAGTTGCCGAAGGTTCTTCACCACCACGTCCTTCCCTTCGTACATATAGCTCCCAGGTCCCCCTCTGGGTTCGGTGTGCAGTACCTCCCCTTGTTGATGCAATGCGACACGCACTGCCGCGTGACCTGGAACTGACACTCCCCCGCAGATCGGTAGTGACACGTACGATGATGCCATTAGTGATGTAGTCGCCGTCGATGAAGTTGATGATGTCGTTGTGACGTTGGGTTGTGGTCGATGTTGTCGTTGAGTCTGGAGAATTCGCCATAGTAATTGAGATAGATGTAGCTTGCCAAACTCGGGAGCATGCCGGGGACGAAGGCACGCGTCGATGTTGCCAATATCAGACATACGAAGACAGAGACGATCACGAGCCATGCGAGCCAGCTAGAGGGAGCAGCAGAGAAATTCTCCGTGAACGGTCGATGCATAGAAGTTGTCCGCAGATTTGTTGGAGTAGATAAAGTAGTTGCAAGAAGAAAATTGATTTAGTGCAAAAATATAAATTAGACTGCGACTCTGACGGCGAGGTCGTGGTGGACGAAGAGGACGAGGTAGTTGTTGATGACGATTGAATTGTTATGATATTTGATTTCGGAGATTAGCCCCGTATTTTTCGCTTGTATGTTGGCATTGATGTTGACCATGATTGGTGGTGGAGGCGACGATGTGACGATGTTGTTGATGTAGATGGTTGTCGGCGATGATAACCACGGGTGATGAAGGGGCAACCCTTTGTTGACGGCGAGACGCGTACTCGGGGACGTGCGTCCCGGTCGATGTTGGCGAAGATGGGTCGTCGTGGTGACGACGTGAGGACGGAGAAGCCGACGCAACGCGTGAAGACTCTCTTGGACGCCGCGCAGAGCCTCCTTAGCACGATCGTTGGCGGTGATTTGCCGGAGATAAGTTGACGCCGAAGTTGAAGTAGAGGCGCGTGATGACGACATGTGGTTGTGGACGACGCAATTCGATCTATGATCAGCGAAAGAAGAAGAAAAATTGACGAAGTAAGATCTAATCTACTATTGTGCGGCCCTCGGCGGAGAACGATCTCCCCGGAGGCGGCGCGGCGGTAGAGGTGGATAAACCCTAGGCGTAACGAACCGCTCTGGTACCATGTAGAATTGCGGAATATTAATTATGGCCTCAAAGGGCTATTTATATAGATTACAAGATTTGAAGAACAAGAAGACTATTAGAGATATAACTGCATTACAAACTTAAATTACCAAATATAGTTCAAACCATGATATACTCTAACAATGTTGGTCAACAAGACCATGTCAGGTTTTTTGATGTATTCTCTTGTCTATTTTTTGTTAAATAAATTAATAAAGAATGCCGTATGCATCTTTTTCATGCAGAGGGTGGGTAGGTGGGTGGAGGGGGGTACATCCTCCGTTTCGGAAAAAAAAACTATGGTGACTGAATTGTCGGGAGTGTAACGGAATCCTATCCTCCAACATTCCTGTAATTTTTTGTGTGTCAAATAATCCTTCCGTTTTAAAATATAAGATATTTTAGCTTTATAAAAAGAATGTAACTTTTTTTAGTGTGTAGGTTTACTTTAAACCTCAGTAAACCTACACACTAAAATTAGTTTAGATATATTCTTTTCTTAAATCTAAAACATCTTATATTTTGAAACGGTGAGAGTAGAGCCTAATACTTCTGAATTTCGATCTTATCCAGATGTATGTTTCCAGCTCCATGATAATTGCACAAACTCTGTACAGCTGCACGCCCGACATCATTCAGATGTTTCCAAATCGTCATATTATGGATATACTTCTTTTAATAACTGATTATGGACGATTCCGAATTCTGTTGCGTAGGAGAAGATGCACAACCGACCTGAGCAGAAAACATCAACAACAACATCAGAGAAATCGACACTACACTTCAAACTGGATTCAGCTGAGATATCTCATCTAACGGTATGCCCAGTGTATAGGATAGCCATGAAACCCCGAGTTCCCGTACAAGCTTGTGCCCATTCCAGTATCCAATATGTTGAAGTTCGCAACCGACCGCATCGGTTAGCAGTATGGCATGACTCTGCTCGCTTGGCTCCATGACCTACCATCTGCGTCACCGCATGTCGTTTGCTCGTTCCAGTGGATATAAGCGACAAGGGTGATGGTGTCTGGCTTATCCATGAACTGTCAAAGCCCCCAATAATGCTTATCATCATCAAGCTCAGTTGATGGAACAGAACAAACACGGTTTAGGCCTTCCGTCTCCGCAGCGCCAATCTCCTTGACTGAACCAGCCGCGCCCACAGAGTCAACCGGGAAATTTCTTCGGAGCAGTTTGTTCCGAATTTCGCAAAGGACCCAATACAGTTTGTTCAGGATTCAGGTTTTCATCTACCCGAACGGCTGAATCTTATTACAGAAAGAAAAAGGAACCAACAGAAGCATGAAGGATCTTCATTATGATGTCTGATCTGAGTTCCCCATCCATACAAACATGATGAGACGTCGCTCTGGTCATTGAGCAAGGACCAAACAGCAACACACTCGATTAGCACTTCGGCAGGCTTACAAAAACTAAAACCTTTGAGCCTGAGATTCTGCCTCTCAATCAATACAACACACAACAACAACGAAAAAGAAGAAGAAGAAAATATGTACAGAAATGGTGGCCGGATTCACTCCAACTACTATCTTCCGGAGGGGATCAGCGAGCTCTCGGATCCCTGATTGAGGAACTGCGCCGAGGACGGCGGCAATGGCATCCACGGGCCACCAATCGCGGCGGCATCCATCTTGATGGCCTCCGCGATCGGCACCAGCGTCGGCTTGTCGCTGTAGGTGAATTGCAGGTCCCTGTTCGCGGCTAGAGCCAGGAGCTCCGACTCCTCGAGCCCCCGTGCCGGGCCGAGGCCGCACCTGTCCGGACCGTGCTTCGCTATGGCGTCCTTGAACTTCTTGATCTGTAAACCACAGTTGCAGCAAGCATGTGAGCATTCATCTAGCTGTGTCTGAAGAACATAGTATTCAGTTATGTTTTTTGTTTGAGAGTTGTGTAAGAATTATTACCGTTGCATTGGTGCAGCTGAAGCTGCTGACCCTGCCCTGAGCTCCCCTGTAGAACCTGAAGAAAGGGAGGACATGGACATGGAGGCTGTAGCACATGGACTTGTGCTGCTCGTAGTTCACTTGCAGGAACAGCACATCAGGGTTTTTCTCGGCGAACTGAGCAATCTGCACACCACACAATCAACGAATTCTCTTGAGCAAAAAAGGAAATAGGCCGCTTCCGTACTGCAGTAGTATTCGCAACTAGAATTGAGCAGGAGTTTGGGCGTGTGTTTCTATTTTCTACCTTGGGGTGGAGCGCGCGGCAGCCACCGCAGCCGGGGGAGAAGAAGTCCACGACGACGAGCCTGTCGCCGGCGTTGCGCAGGGACTCGGCGAGGTCCTGCGCGGACTCGACTTCCCTCATGTTTGGCTGCGTCCCCTTCTCCCACCACCTCATGGCCTTGCCAATCGTCAGGTTCCCGTTCGTCTGCAAGAACCAACAAAACAGCTCTAATTTAGTTGGCGTTCAGCATTGTATTGTATTCCCCACCATCTCAAATCTCAGCCTAAAAAGATGGGACGGGAACAGAAATTTCTGCAATTCGGGAAGATAATAGTGGAGTACGAAACTGAAATATTCAGATCTCGCCTTGAAATTTCTGAACAGGGAAACAAGAGACATGGATTGGAAACGGGGAACCGACCTGGCCAGCCGCCGCCGCTTGAGACCTGAGGCTGGGGCCTGTCCGTAAGCGCCACCCTCCCGGCGGCGAAGGAGATCCTGGCGCGGTACCCGCCGGCCATCGGCACGGACTCTGCGAGCGCCGCCGCAGCGACCAAATCCCCGCACGGCACCGCCACGCTGCCGTTGCCGCAGAGTGCCTTGGCCATGGCTGCGGAGCTCGTTCTATCTGGGACCCTAGAGCAGAGCAAAGGAGGGAGCACGAGCGCGCACACAGAGAGAGAGAGAGAGGGGGCAGAGAAGAGCGGGGGAGCAGAGCAGAGGGCAATGGCGGATGCGGAGATGCGGCGAAGAAGAAAAGGTCTGCCCTTTTAACAAAGAGATGGAAAGCGAAAAGGCCCACGCTTTTTTTACCTGCGCCTTTTACCGTTTTCACCAGAGAGGTTTTCACATGGGTAAATACTCGCATCCGTCGGATCCCGCATCGGACGGCCGGATTGCGGCCACGGGGAGCAGCGGTTTGGCTGGCCGTTTGTGCCGGTGTAAAAGGTCCGGTGGAGTGGATATGTTGTGGATAAGATTGAAGCTGGGCCGCAGGAGCGGTAGGTACTGGAGGTTAAAAGAGCCACGTGTGCAGGTTGTTCAAGGTCAGGGTGCCTGTCGGTGTGGGACCACACAACGAAAAGGGCGTGGAACGCATGGCCCACCCGTTTTTCTGGGCGTGGTAAAAATGCATAAATATCTGCTGTTAGTCTGTTACTACCAGAGCTTGGGTACAGCGAATTCGTGCTCGTGCCGTCGTTCGGGTGCTCTGCCCTTTTGGTTTGGAAAATCAGATCCCCGTCTGCAGTATTTTTTTAATTTAGTAGAGTAATACCTACTGTCTATTTAGTAGCCGTTGTTGTTTTTTACTCGGTCAACGGTGAGATATTCACAGACCACAGGATCTTGCACTTTGTCTGGTTTAGAAAAAAAAATAAACGAATAACATAAGAATCCCAATCCTAAATTAATTTGAAATTCCGGCGTTTGATTTTTCTACGCCTAGAGAAATTTAGAAGTAAAACGAAATTGAGGTCTTACCTCAAAGTTTTCATGTCTTTGTATGTAGTATGTGTTAACAATATAATACACGGCTAGTCATTTTCATCGCACTTTTGGTTCAAATTTGGTAGATCAATTCAATATGTCGTAGCCAAGAGCCCAAGTTCAAGACCGCTCACGCAGTTTATAAAAAAGATTCTACTGCTTGCAGAACCCACTAAGGACTAAAATAGTAGGCGTGAGGAGAGTGTTAATAATATCGTAATCCTTTCCATCGATTTGACTTTTGGTTCAAATGGCTAGTACATCAATTCAATAGTGTGTTCTTCTTGTGTGACATCTAAACAACACTTTATATATTTTCTTCTGGTTTTGGTACTCGCTACAACAGGACTAATCTAGAGAAAATGACAACGCACTTGATTAATCTAGAGAAAATTAGAAGTAAAACGAGTTTGAGCTCTCATCTGAAAGTTTTCGTGTCTTTGTATGTAGTGTGTTCTTCTTGTGTGACATATATACTTTCTTGTGGGTTTGGGATTCGCTGCAATCTAGAAAACATGACATATTGGTTCATGTGTTCTTTCTATTCATGTGTTTTGAGTTCATGTGTTTTAAACGGGGTTGGGGCCTTCACTTTCTCCAGCCTTTCCCCTTGGGCTTTGCACTCATTTCATTTTGATTCTAGTTGCCACTTGTCGATGGTGGTTAGGAAATTCATCTGAACTTTCTAGGCTCCAAGTCATCATGCATCACGTCTGCTTGTCGCCACATCTCTATGTTTTCAAAAGCTTCATCTTGCTAAGAGCCTCCACCTAGAGCTTCCGCTCTACATCATAGTCGGTTATGGATACATCTATGGCCGAGATGTCGATGGGTGTCCAAAAATGGTTTCAAAAGATACCAATAGCTAGATGTTAGTTTGTTTTGCTTCATGAGAGTTACAAAGTCCAAACATAGTACACAATGATGAGCTAATTGACGAGTTGAACTAAATCACTCCATGAATAAACATCCCTCGACCCAGAGACAAACAATATAGTAGATGAAGATAATGATTCCAAGATAGAATTCTACTCTTTCCATATTAAAAGAATCCTACATCTACGGTAAATATATCCCTATTTTATCACTTTTTTTATCTTAATAGTAAGTTACATGTGCACTACAACATAAAACAATTAAAATGCATATATTGATCATAATTATTCTAATACATGGACATACAAAAATTGAGCATTGTTCTCATCATTGAGAAAGCTAATAGATATAGTAGCTACATGAAGGATCAAGATGTATAACCTAGATGGGGTGACTTCAACGACCTAAGAGATGCAATTTTTCTACCTTTGGCATGAACTTTTGTTTGGGAATTTAGTGTGGGACTTTTAGATTGCAGAAAAGGTTGTCATGGAGATGATTTGACATTGTCTTTTTGCCTCCCAACGGTCCCCTTATAATAGTGTGGATTGTTGGGATGCATCGGTGCAACCTTTGCATTGTGAAACTTTTCTACCTTGCATCACAAGAATCTATGCATAGGGATTATGTTGCGAGTTCATTACTAGATGTGTAAGTGCGGAAGTTGTTGTAGCATGGCATGGCAGTGTACTCCAAATTCTTGTGAGGCCCATGAACTTCTTCGTTCCAAGCATAACACATGTGATACTTCTAGTGGTATCAACACGTTCAGGGTGTAGCATGAGGCGGCGGACTAGATCCATCCACGTGACTTAGGACTTAATGGTTGCAACAATTTCCAAATACATGGAACTAATGATATATCATTCTATATTGACCTTTCGCTCACGGTGCATGCATCTACCTTATATAGGTACTCGACTAGACCAACAACACTTGTGGTTCCATCGAACTCTAATCCAGGTACAACACAAATCCAATACGTGAAGGACCGTGTCCCGGTCCGACTCGATTGGGTCCAACCAAGTCAACCTAGTTTAGTCGGATCACATCCGACTGGGTTCAACCTCTTAAGTGCTGACCATATAGGTTAAAGACCACCTAGACACGACAAGAGTTATTTCCCGTCATGGCTTCGAGTGTGACTAGCTTCCATGAAAACTCGGCCTCAATAAGTCGATAGTAAGCAGCGGCTTCTAAACACTGACATGCTCCATTGGCTTCACGATATACATAATCAAGATATAAGGAAGTTTTTTGGTCAACCTTATAATAGCTCGACTCTCTTCTAAATCCCGTGATGCAGATTCACTAGACTAGATCTTGGTCTGAGTCCACAGTAAACTCTTAACCAAAGTTTTCTGAATCAAATCACTCAACGGAGCCCAAAGAATATCTCTCCCAATCGGAGCGGCAGATACTACCATCTAGGCCAACCATGTCAGACAACTTGTTTCAGATCTAATCCGAAATCTACATGCGTAACTACCGAGTTACTACATTGTAAGGTAAAAAAACATAACAATTTACTCGCGCCGAGGCCTATCCGAACTCGGTGGATGAGCGGCTCTTCCAACGCAAGAAAAAAGGAGCGAAAGATGATTACTCCCTCCAAACCGGATTATAGAGCTATTAGCGCGCGCTGCAGTGCGACCAAGGTAGCCAATGATTAGAGGAGTTATTTAGGCAGACGTTTCTAATTGCATTAAGTATAGAATCTGATTGAGTTATTAAGGGCCACAACATGCATAGCGATTTGAGCCACAGAGGTAGGGCCACAACATGCATAGCGATTTGAGCCGTAGAGAGTACCATCGATGGCGGAATTGAAAGACAAACAAGTAACAGTACTAGTAAATAAAACATGCTCCTATTTTTGGTCAGCTTTCGTCTGAACGAACCATAGCAATCTAGTAGAAGTGTTGACATGTAGTGTCGGTGCACTCAATTTTGCCTTTTCAGCCAATGCATCGACAACCTTTGAGTACTGTGCTATACAGTACTATACCTTGCGCGAAAATGTGATGGTCAATCGCCATTTTTGTCGGGGGTTAAAACTGCACGTTTATCTTAGCTTAACGCCCGCCCGCGCGCGCGCGTTGAACGTTGAAGGTTGAACGCCCCATCCGGCCGGATTAGTAGGCTCGTTCGTAGGGGGCATGCGGGTAGCGTGGTTCCACAGCTCGCTTGACAGTAAATTATCTGGATGATTCGTTCTGTTCTTTTTTTCCTTATTTCGGTTGTACTGCTAGAATCTGCCGGCACAAGAATCAGCAGCCCGCAGGATTCCGTTCGGCGGCACACAGAAAAAAGAAGGCGCCAGCAGAAAACGGAACCAAGTTGGTCAGTCAGTTACTACTGCTGTACCGGCGATCTTTCTTTTTTCTAAAAAAAACACGGCATGGAGTGAGGCGAGGCAGCGGCAGTTCGTCGCATCCGCGTGGGCGACGACGGGGCCACGACCACGAGGAGCGCGCGGCACATGCGACGGGATCATACGGAATCGTAGACCGCTACAGTGCCTGCCTAGCCCTCCTCTCTCCTCGTCAGCACTCAGCAGCAAGTGGATCTGATATCCGAAAGAAACCGGGGGCCGCGGCACCCAGAGACCGACCGAACAATCCGTTCCACCACGGACAAGGACAAGTACACGGTACACCAGTACGGACAACAGACAAGGGCGGTCGGCCAGCTGTACCCGCGCTGGTCCTGACTCGGACGCCAGTCAGCCAGGACTAATCAGCTTGAATTTTAAAGGAAACAACAGGGATCACGCGCGGCGCAATGCATTCCGAGTGAGCAGTACACTAACACTGTAGTAGTACTACGTGCACAGCGATGATCGTGTAAAATCTGGTGGGGTAGCTTGCGAGGTTCAGAGAAGACACCGTATGTAACACGTACTCCCTCCGTTTCAAAAATAACATCAGTAGTATTTTAGTACCTAACAAAGTCATACTTCAGTTTTTCCTCTTTTCTCGGTTTTAGAAAAAAAATAGGCCCGTACCTAACAAAGTCATACTTCAGTTTTTCCTCTTTTCTCGGTTTTAGAAAAAAATAGGCCCGGCCTCTTTCTCAAATACTTCCTCCGTTTCAAAATGTAACATGTTAGATTTATGAAAAAAATGTATATAAACTTATTTTAGTATGTAGATTTATTCTAAACCTAAGTGAACCTATATACTAAAAAAGGTCTAGATATATTTGACTCATAAAGCAAAAACATCTTATATTTTAAACGCAGGGAGTATTTCAAAAAAAAAAAATACTTCAGTTCTAAATACTAAAAATACTATAGATATATTTGCCTTACAAAACTAAAACATCTTATATTTTAAAACGAAGTACGATCCGTGCGCTATGGCCTGTTGAATTAACCGAACATTAGGCATGACATTAACATGTACCGACTAATCTCAATTAGAGTACCTAATATTCATAGCAAGTTAGCAACAAAGGGATTAGGCATTCCTCAAAAAGAAAAAAAAAGGATTAGGCAGGGGATCATACTAACCAGAATTGACAGACTGCCCATGGCGATGCCCGTGGCCGTCTTGTGGAGTATAATGATGTTCTAATTAATTTATTTATTTGAGGAAAAAACGACATGTGTTCTGCCTATTCAATCAAGAGAGAAGAAGTTTCAGATGCAAGCTAGAGAGGGACCGAAAATAAGAAAACAAGGAAAAAACATAAACTGGATGACTTAAACATACTACTCGCTAATGGCAGGCTCCACACCTGGCTCATCCTCTCTAGCTTTCTCCTGTAAATAGGCGCCTACCAGGAGCAGATCATCCTTGAGCAGGTCTACCAGTTGGGATTCGCGAACGGATGAATGCTGGAAGACTCGCCTGCACCTTTCTTTCGAAATATGCCATGCTCCATATATTGCAACCATCAGTTCATCCTTTGACAGTGATCCAGGCATAAAACACCACCAATCTGCCGGGGAAGGCCGGAAGGGAACTGACGTTGCTAAACTTCCAAACCTGAAGCACCCGTCCATTGGGCCACCAGATGCCAAACTACCGGATAATAGGGACAGTTCAGAATCAAGTGAGAGGCCGTCTCCTGCTCCAGTTCACAGAGAGAGAGCAGTGTTCCGCATGCTCCATTCCCTGGTCTGTAGCATGTGATCCGATCAGAATACGTCGCCGCATCAAAGCCACATGAAGAAATTACACATCGGCTGGACTACAGATTTCCATAGCTTGTTGTAATGGCAGAGTAAGACCCAATGAACTGGGTCTTATAAGCAGACGCCGAGCTGTATTGAGGCATTGTATTTCCAAAATGTTTTGATCCTCCTCAGTGGATAGATTAATATCCTGCAGTTTTATCCACAGATCCGTGAACTTCCTTATCTGAATTCCCGAGGTGATCCGTGAACTAACAAGTATAGTATGACCACACCATCGGTGTTGCCTTCTTTACTTTGCAGTGCTCAAGTTGAGTGATTTTGTTGCTTTTCGGCTGCAGTTCAGAAGTTCGGTGGTATGTGGTGTATGGAATGGGAATTTGTGAGATGCAGTCCATAGATAAGAGATGGCATGCCGTCATGTCTGTACTCAAATTGTGTGCCACCATCCAAAACTGAACCATGTAGATGATACCTTTGCTGGGCCATAATTGTGCAGATTATTCGTCTCGTCAAATCGACATGTACTACTAAACAGAGTTCTTTGATGATAATTGTATATCCTTGACTAAAAATATATGCTATTTATTTTCGTTTCTGTAGATGCTTATGGTTTGATGATTTGGTACTGAAACCAATTATCCCTTCTACTAATGCGAGAGAGGGAAGTAATCTGACTGGTTCAATTTTAAACTGCTAGGTTGAGCACGTGTTCCTAATAGCTTCGAACAGATGTGGCGTTTGCCTTATTGGCATTCTTGTCTGATTTAGGCGTCTAGGTTCTGTAAGAACTGCATGTTTTACGCACACCGAGAACGGTCATTTGTGTCTTACCGAGTGACCGAGTGCACTTCTTGCTATACCTTTTTCTGGTGTGTATAGTGTTGTCTATACATAAGCGTAGTCCTGTTTGCTTGCTTGCCTGTCAAAACTGATGGCCATTCTTTATGTGTAATATTCGCTAGGCTGAACCATGCTATTTCTGAAACCAGCGGCTAATTTGCACCTGACCTTTTACCAAGTTTGAGTAGCCATGTTTCAGTACCCTAACTCTGGTTCAAGGAAATGAACAAGCAACCACAAAACTAGTGTCAGCTTGTGTAAATAACCAAATAAACATACATTGCCTCGAGCAACTTTCTAGAGTCTAGACCATGTTTAACTAATTACTTAGGCCTTAATCTGAATGTTCTTTAACAGAACATTAAAATCAAATTAATCTTTTACATTTCTTTTTCTGTTATCTTTTCCATTTTCCGTAATCTTTTTGTTTCTTCTTTTAAGAAAATGTATATTTATATTTTTCTTCCGAAATATTTTCCGTAATCAAATTAATATTTTCCCTCATATTTTTATTTTTATTTATATATTTGAATTATGTTCATGTATAAAAAAATGTCCCTTTTTTTAGAAAATGTTTCATTTTCAGTGCAAAGTAGTCCATATTTTAAAAAAAATCTTTACGTGTTCAAAATATTTGTTCACGGGGTTCCAAAAAAGGTTAACAATTCAAATGAATATTTAAGAGCTTTGGATATATGTTCACGGTGGTTCAAAAAGCATTCAAGGTTTTTAAAAAATTGTTCATGATTCACAAAAATACTTGCACAAGATTCACAAAATGTTCATCGGTTCAAGAAAAATCATGCTTGTTTCTTGGCTTCGTTTGGATGTTTGCATTGAGAGGCTAGACATTATATTGGGATGAATACCCAATACCTAGGATATTGATATTGACCCGAAATGACAATATTTCTGTTTGGATGTGCTAGATATTTGGAAGAGAACTAAATATTGAGATCAAATGCCAAATGTTGTTTGGATGGTCAAAAGTGTGATATTGTAGGTGTATGACGCTTCGATCATTAAATTGTTCTATACGTGTAAAAATTGTATTGTACACAACATTGTAGTACCCGCAACATCAATATTTGATGAAGTACCAAAAATTCATATAATTAAATTTAAATTAGGGAAGCTCATGCCTATGACACATGGGTCCCATGAGATGTAAAATACTTGTGGAAGAGTATATATATATATATATATATATATATATATATATATATATATATATATATATATATATATATGATATTGGACTCATTTTACAGAGTTCATTATCTGCATTACAATGGTGCAAACAACTTACAATTTTGATAAACTATTTGTAAGATATGATTTTCTAAAGGCTTGAAAGGTGTACGTGTAAATGAGCTTGCTAGCTAGTTTTCATTGCACACAACATCGATCGGCTGCATGCATGCAGTCTGTAATATTCGATGGCGCTGAGCCAAACAGACGAGAGCCATACCCTTTGTACGAATACATGGAAATGTCGAGCTCCAGGGCTAAACATTCGGGACCAGGCCGTGGAGACAAAAGATTGGAACCTCAATATTCAGCTCAAATACACAGACCGAATACCTAGACCAACCAAACAGCCTCAATTGTGGAATTCGGGGCTCACACCACCCGAATACCCAATGCCAAGGCCCAAAGCAAACATCCAAACACAACTTAAAGATATTGAAGGGATTCGAAAAAAGTTCATTGGTTTGAAAAGCATTGATGGGGTTAAAAAGTACTATCACAAGATACAGAAAAATGTTCACAAGTTGGAAAAAAAATACTTTTACGGGTTTCAGTTTTTCACATGTTTAGAAAACATTCACTTCTGAAATATTCATCGGTTCTTGTTCCAAAAATTGGTTCATGGGATGCAAAAATATGTTCACGATGGTTCAAAAAAATGTTCATGATATTTTTGGTGTGGACCAAAAACATTCACAGGATTCGGAATACTGTTCGCCGATTCTAAAACATCGTTCACATGGTTAGAAAAATCATTTACCCATTCAAAAAAATCATGGAGTTTTTAATAACGTTCGCGATCATTCAAAAATTATTCCATGTTTTTTAATATTGTCCATGATCCAAAAAAAACTAGGTTCATAGGATTTATAAAATGTACACCGGTTCAATAAAAATTCATAGAGTTTCTGAAAATATTCGTGGGGTTAAAAGAAGTTCACATGTTCGAAATACATTCATGAGTTTAAGAAATTCTATGAGATTAAAAAAAATCACAGGTTTCTGAAAGTGTTCATGTGTTCGAAAGATATGTTTTTACATCAATAAACTTACTTTCAGTCATGCTATCTATTTCTTTGTCACCATTTTTTTCACGAATCATTCATTATTTTGTATTTTTATTTTATCTTTTGTTATCCTCGGTGTGATGTTAGTTATGTAAGATTGCCCATGCATCCACTAAAGAGTTCTTTTCATAATTATTCAACTTCATGTTAGTAATTACATTTTCCTAAATGTATTCACCAGCTGCTAGTTTGTTCGATGTTGCACCTTGTCACGAGTAAGGATGACAATTTTACCCATGGATACGGGTACCCGCGGGTACCGTACTCGCATGGATAGGGTATGGACACACTTTTATATCCATACCCATACTCTACCTGTTAAGTCACGGATACGGGCACGGGTATAGACTTGTACCCATGGGTATACACATACCCTGCTCGTTTAAATTGACATGTCAAACTTACCCATAGAGTTTGAACCTATGTGGCCGAGAAGCCTAGAAACGAGTATGCGATTGCGACTTCTAAACTTTAATTTGATACTTTTATATACTTGTATACTATTAGTAAGTAGAGATTATTATCTTTTTCAAATATTCTGTTGATGAAAGTAAAATTTTCAATAACTTGTATACTATTGGATATACCCGCGGGGTACTAGTACTATTGGATATACCCAATGAGTATAGTACCCGCTGGATATGGGTATGGGTAAACTTTTATACCCACGGGTACATGTATGGTAAGTTTTTGTACCTATTGGCTACACGGGTATGGGTATGGTATTGCTTTATCCTGCCCATACACTGCTCATTGTCATCCTTAGTCACGAGAAAGTCACGACATTATCCATTAGGTCTGTCTTACCAAGGGTGGAGCAGTGCGTAACAGAGAACTTCAGGAACAGGATTGGCACACGTGTACCCATGTTGGACATCTCACGGTGGAAAAAAGATCTACTCCTGTTTAGTTGTTTTGATAGTAGATCAATTACAAGTTATCGACAGCATAGCTCGATACTAAGGTGATGACTGACGAGTCAACTATTACGATTTCTCTATGCGACTGTTGGATACCCTCGAAGGTGAGCTTTTGCCGATTTATATACACGGCCGGCCAAGCTCTACATATCCATATGCCGGTTTGGCACGGAGTTCCTATACAAGCCACTACTATACTTGCCTTGCACACCAAGTCACAGCCAGCGCCTTGCTCCCGGTTCTGTCACGTCTTTTCTGTGTTCCGGTCTATGTTTGTTTTCATCTTGTGGGACTATACCACCCGGGTCACAACTACACTTCTTAAATAGACCAACTACAAAAATAGTCAAAGCGATAAAACAGCTAAAGCAGGTAGAATAGAAGCGGATGAAGTAAACATGAGAAGCAGTATAAGAAACTAATATGGCCAAGCCGGCCATGGGTACGTGACGCTGCACTTATCTATACTCAATCTATACCTAATAATAAAGGAAGAATCGTTTTTTGTAGTACATACACTTTTAGACGGTTTTACCCTTTGAGCAGAAAATAAATTACCCACAAATATCACCGGTAAGTGAATCTATTATTATCCGTTCAAAACGCTTTCTTTTTCACTTTTCCTAATTAACAGCTAGCTGTTTTATAATTGAAAAACAGTCACTTTTTATACCGTCGGATCTCTGTCCCGAATCTCAGCGGGCTTTCTCTTTTTCCAGTGTCTTTGCTTTTGTCCCGCGCGTAGCCTAAGTCAACGTAGCTGTTGGATTTTTTTAATCCTTTTTCATTCTAGTTCGGTGCTCTCTGTCTCCATCGGCTCGGGGAGAGGAGTGCAGCCATGGTGGAGATAGGTCTGCATCGACGGTGCTGCCCGCTAGGCCGGTGACGGAGAGTGGAGGTTCGCGAGCCTGGAAGACCGCCGACCGAGAGACCCGTGACCCCGCAGCTGCAGCTAGCGGTGATGGAAGAGGCGCTGTTTGTGTCCTTCCTCGACCTACGGTGACGAGATCGGCGATTCGCGAGCAAGAAATGCATGCGCGCCGGCGGGGAAATCGGTATTCGCTTGACCTTCTTCCTCTGTTGATTTGTCCACTTATTCCTACAATTTGCCTCTCCTATTCCACGGGCGCAACCTCGAGCTACCCCTAGTGCCGTTCTGCCGCTTACAGGCATCTTCGCTCAGTGTGATCCACGACTTCAAAGTTCTACCCCCTCTTCAATCTAAGTCTCAAGAAACAGAAGATCCAATCTAGCCTACTCTTCCTCTCCAACCTTTGAATCCCCTGAATTTTCAGAACAATAATTTAGTCACGAGAGCAGATTTTGTACGGACGGTAATTTGACGCAGATTAAGTTGTTCTGTAGCCTATAGGTCTATCAGTTTTGAAAAGAGGAAGGGTTGTTGATTTTTTTTCTGCAGCACCTCAAGAGGCACCACCAAAACCTTTCTTGCGAGAAAGCCCGGTCAGCTAATCTGACAACGGAGTGGCAGCCATGACCTGCTACAGAGTTAATTAGCTCAGTTGTGCATGTAACAACAAGCGACCTACTATAGATTAAATTAGTAATGATTGTCTAATTCTTGGATTTATCTAATTTGGCACTAGGGAGCACTCAGCAAACCTGTCAACAGATTCGCAGCCGTGACCTGCTAAGGAGTAAATTAGATCAGTTGTGCATGCAGCAGCAAGCGACCTTGTACAGAGTAATTATATTAGTACAGTTTATCTACCGTGAACTTAAGGTTTAGTTTTCATTTGTGTTGGTGTGAATCTTTCATTCATGAATATGTATCATCCCTATGTGTTATTTTTAGTTGCTCATGGTACTGTTCAGTCTGCCTCAAGCCTGAAAAATGTTTTGATATGTGATCATTTATCATCTTTTTTTTTTGCGTATTGGGAGCTTATCTCCGTATTAATTTCTCCTATCTTCGCAGGGTCAAATCAGCAAAAGGTATGGCTATTTGCATGTAGGGCAATCAAGAGTTTCTCGCCAATCAGATCATGGGCCTAATTATGTGTTGTCCTATATTGGTTATTCTTGTGTGTCTGATCACCTTCATTTTAGATTGTGGAGAAGAAGGCAGAGGGGATTCCCGCACATGCTTTTTTTTTTGTTTTTCCATGTGAGCAAGCCAGTGAGGTGATTAATGACTGTTGAATGCTGCTTGTGGTTTACTTGTCTTATTTATTTAGGATACCAACAGCTAGAGTCTAGAGAGATGTGTGGTTGTACCCATTTCAATGTTAGTACTGCCTCGCCTTTGTTGTCAGGTAGTATCCTACAGTGGTAAATATCTACTAGACCAGTCTCAACGGATGAATAAAATTGTATTACTGGCAGTATGCTAATTGTCCATCTTTTGTTTTCTGGATCCTTTATTTTGTGATGATCTTAGTTAGTGTTCAATTTGAAGTGTAATGCATTGTTTCTTTTCTTGATATCGTTTGTACGGTCGGCTCATTTGTGTGGTCTCTTTGGCTCTCCTGCCATGTGTTAACATGATTTAACAAGAGAGAAACCATTTATCATCAACACACTATTGTTATATATATATATGTGTGTGTGTGTGTGTGTGTGTGTGTGTGTGTGTGTGTGTGTGTGTGTGTGTGTGTGTGTGTGTGTGTGTGTGTGTGTGTGTGTGTTTGTTGTGTTTCTGTGTGGTTACATTTCAATGTCATTTGAACACACCCTCTGTATATTTAGAATGGTGTACTTCTTGTTTTTCCAAGCCTTGTATCTTAGTTGTGTACCTTTTGTGCCCATCTATTTTGGTATTGGTATTAGCTTTCTTTCTATAATAAGTTAGTTAAATCATTTGTAGATGGATGAAATAAATTTCCCCAAGGAGGCTCATATCAAGAACGAGGTTTATATCGCATTCTTCCTAATGCTTATTTGTATATGACAATTTTACAATTTATCATGTTCCCCCCACTTTATCTGCTTTTGAACAAAAGATCAAATGTCAATAGCGTCGGCATGGACATCTTCTCTAGTTATTCCAGCAAGTGTTTCCTGGAGATAATAAGATCTTTGATGTAATTTAATTGTCTAATGACATACTTTCATCAGTTCAAGTAATTCATTTCTCTATGTTCATTCTTGTTCTTCATTCAGTTTCTCAGTCTCTAATCCCTCGGCCTTTCATTCTTCACTAGATCTATTTATCATTTTCTTCAGTCATTGTTTCTTCTTGTTTTCAGTCACTATTTTTTTAGTTCCATTTCTTAAGTCACTTTTTCTTAAGTATTTTAGTTTTTTAGTTACTAATTCCTTAGGTTTTCATTCTTTCATTATATTTGATCATCATTTTCTTCAGTCTCTGCGCCTTTTTTAAAGTTTCAAGTCATCTCTTTCTAGTCCCTTTTCTTTAGTCTTTCAATGTTAATTATTTGAGTTTTCCATTCACGAATTTGTTGGCTTTTCATTCTTTTATTAGATTTGATCACTGTTTTCCTTTTTTTTTTCAGTTTTGAGTCACTCTCTATTTAGACCATTTTCTTCATACTTTTAGTACTAAGTATTTCAGTCACAAATTCCTCGTCTTTTCATTATTTCATTACTTCTGATCAGTGTTTTCTTTAGTCTCTGCCTTTTTTTTTTCCAGTTTTCATCACTCTATGTTTAGTCCCTTCTCTTCAGTCTTTCAGCATTCAGTTTCTCAGTTATTCAATTCCACATTCATCTGCACTCATTCTTTCATTAATCTATTTATCCTTTTCTTTAACCAAGGTTTCATTCTTCGTTGTTCATGAGTTCCTAATTTATTTTACTGTTTACCAACTCTAAATTTCTTCACGATCTATATTTTAGTTAGTTTGCAGTCTCTTAGAGTTTGTTTAGTATCTTTTCACTCTAAAATCGCAATGTTCAGTATCTCTTCATTATTAAGAGTATAGTGTTGATTCTTCAATTTGTTGTTGGACTTAGGGGAGCTCATTGAGCATGATTTGATGTGTCCATCATGGGTCGATTGATATACTTCTCCAAGGTGGATGGTTCCAATTCATGATACAGATTATAGAGCAAGTACCAGGGACTTCAGGTTGTCTTCAATTTCAGGTTGGTCTTCTCCGAGAACATCTGTATCCTTCTTTAGTTCTTCTACTATTGTACCATTCTCAAGACTGAATTCTGTTTCTCCTTTTCACTCTCTCTCTTTTTCGTGGGAGATACTTGAATCCTTTTGATCCCCACTCTGAAGCAGCGACACAGCGGGGCTGGACCGGTGGAGCTGGTGTTTTCTCACCGGAGAAGATGACCTGATGGAAGTAAGGCGTGGAGTTGTTGGGCTTTTCTGTAGTTGTGATATGGGCCTTCTTTTACCTATTAGGCTGTGTCCGTACGGGTAGAGTTGTTGGACTGATAAATGAGCCGTTAAAACTCAAAACGTTGGGCTCAAAATGTGTCTGCTTTGTTAACTGAAAACAGATAGTTTTCTCATTCGCTTTCACGGTTTTCAGTTTGATAGTTGTCCTCTTTCTATTGGTTTAAAAAATCTGTCTGTTTCTCAATTGCAAAACAGCTAGTTGTCTAATAGTCACTCCCTTCTTTTTCTATCCCGGCCTGTCAATGCTGGGTGAAACTGGTGTCGACGACAGCGAGGCGACTTGAAGTAGCGATGCGTCCTGTATGGGTCGCTTAAGGTTGGGTTTCAAACTCCGTGTGCGTGTGTGTTAGCGGCCATGTTCGCGCTGCTTGCTCAAAAATAGATGACGAGGCACCATAGGAGAAATCAATCCCCAACTATCTGCTCTTGTGCACAAGGCACTCACGGCTGCATTCTCCGGTTGACTCCATATGCTCATTATATGTCATCGCCAATCAATGCTATTTTATTCGTAAAAGAGAGATGTGTAGTAGTTCTGTTGTCACATGACTGAATGGAATTTTTGAGGTAAGGGCATGATGGATGCGGTGATTGAATGGGTCCAGCTCCCTGCTTTCGCTGTCATGTAGGCCTCCTTTTCAGCTTTTTGGTCACCTTCTTCCAGAAGCTACTCTCGACCAATTTCTTTCAGAATCCCATCTTCAAAATTCGTTCAAACTTCTTAACTAGTAGTTTCAATGTCAATTTAAATGTATAAACGATTTTGGCAGATGAGATTCTGGGAGAAGCTGGTCGAGGGTAGCTTCTGGAAAAAGCTGGTCAAGAAGCTGAAAAGAAGGGGGCCGTAATTGCTACCCGTGCCGCTAGCTTCTGCCCCCAGCGCGTCCTTCTCCGAAGCTTGCCACGCGGCGCTGCACTTCTGATGTCCGATGTTACCTATGCGCGAGAGCGTTCTCTTCCGACGCGGCGCCGAGTGAGTGCCACAGTTGTCCAAGGAACAAAGACGGGTCCGTTCCCTCCTGGGCACCATGGCAGCGTCGGTAGTTCTTGGAGAGGAGGATGGCAGCGATGTGGGGGAGCGGCTCCGCTGCCTAGCTCCTCCTTAGGTCGCGTCAGCCGAGGTCATCTGTTGGAACGGGAGAGACATGCTCCCCGTCAGACGCGACCTTTGACGACACCATCAAACTAAACGCAAAGACACCATGGCCACCCTAGGGTCTTCGGACACTAGAGCCCCCCGACCTTCTACGTCCGTTATGAAAAGTGTTAATAATAGATATATCCATCACTTTAGTCTTCCCAATTTGAGAAAATGAGTTCTATGAAATTTTCTATTTTTTTTTGAAACATTTGGCAACTGTGTTGGCAGTTAAAGGCACCTTGATGACTGTCGAAAAATTGCACCCCAGTATTGTAAGAAACACTTATTTTAGGTCTCGGCTTGATGCACACTGATGGTAAAAAATGCATGCTTATTGCAATTTTTGCATGGAAATAAAAATTACTTGCAAAATTAGTAAATTATTATCGCATTTTTTCATGGAAATAAAAATGACTTGCAAAAATACTAAATTATGTTTAGTTTCTCTTTAGGTCACATCTCAGCATAACCTAAAAATATACTACCTTCGTTTCAAAGAATAAGCACACACGTATTCTAAGACAAACTTTGACCAAAAAATTAAGCAACCATATCTTAATTATATTTCACATTATTAGTACAGTTTGATTCGTATTGAAAAGTACTTTCTAATGATGCTAATTTTATATTAATATTTTTTATATATTTTGAGAAATTTTTGGTCAAAGAAAAAATACACAAGATAAGAACGCCTTATTCTTTGAAACAGATGGAGTAGAAATACGTGAATTTCCTTGTTCCGGGCAATTTTGCTAGTATGCCACTAAAAGAGGTATATAGGAGTTGATTTTTTCTATTTATTGAACACCGGCGGCAATTGGTTCCGATGGCGCGGTCTCTCGAGGTGGTTTGACATGTTTAGTGGGAGGGTTTTTCATATTTTTTTTTGTGTTTCTTCTGGTTTTGCGGTTTTTACATTTTGGTGTAGACGGGTCTTCTTAAACTTTTTTCAAATTTGAACCTTTTTCAGATTTTGAATATTTTATAAATCTGAACTTTTTTAATTAACTTTTTCAAATTTAAACTTTTCCAAGTTGAAACTTGTTCATATTTATGTTTTTTTCAAATCTAAACTTTTAAATTTTATATATTTTAAAATCTCATCGTGATGGGCCAGCCCATTCGGGATGAAACGTGCGGGCGAAGCCTATTATCGCG
Organism: Avena longiglumis; assembly: GCA_030063025.1. Classification (NCBI taxonomy): domain Eukaryota; kingdom Viridiplantae; phylum Streptophyta; class Magnoliopsida; order Poales; family Poaceae; genus Avena; species Avena longiglumis. Next base: position 42,352,215 of record CP125974.1, on the reverse strand, counting down.
TGCCTTGAGAGATAAATACGAGTTCCATAGGAGCTCCCTATGGGGAGCACGTGGGCCTTGCTAGGAACTGTTGGTAATTCTGGGATGTAAAAGGGCCGAGCTTGCGGAGCATATGCTTAAGTGATGTAATTGGAGCATATGCTTAAGTGATGTAATTGTGGGATATATTTTTTTTTCAAGAGGGAGAGAGTGGAGAGAGGAGAGAGAAGCCAGAGTATCGAGTGCCCCACTTGGCGCCGCTCCCAATATAACGGGGGGACGAGTCCGGCGATCCACATCCCTCCATAACCCCTCCCCTCCCGCCCCAGTCAAACATCCCATCGCAAGTCTAGTTCCATCCTAATCGCCGACTCTGCCTGGGCATGATGAGTCACTCCATCATGTTTTCCGGCAATGGTGAGTTGGACGCCCGCGTGGGGTGGGCGATGCCTCCGGCATTAGCGAAGAGGAAGTCTACTTGGGCAAAACGAAATCAAGGCAAAAAGAAACACGAGAAGCTACCGGATTTAAAGCATAATTAGAGAAAATGTCCAACCGGCAACCCGCCCATCTTGACACCCTACCTAAGGCTATAGCAAGGAGGATGCCGACAAGAGCAAGTACGCCGTCAAGCGTACATGTATGGCGGAGTAACCCTGCGTGAAGAAGCTCCGTGAGCTGCACCTCCTCTCCTTCCTCTAGGACATGGGCGGAGCCTCTTGGAGGCGAAAGTGGGCTGCTGCACCCCTGGCAAAAGAATTACTATGTATTCTTCAACCCATGAGAGGATCCTGCCCATCTAAATTTCCAGGTTGATTTTACCCAACAAGAGAGGTATGGGTTAGAGATTCAGTTGAACCATTTTATTGTCGATGCAAAATACAGTGAAGAACTGAGGAAGCCTGCAACTATTACTTCTTTATGTCGTTGTCTTGTTAAGACAGGACGAGATAGAATCCATAATTGGCTTGATAGGTTGCTTCGCTTGCTCGTTACTCTCCCGGTTTTCACTGCAATCGCTGAGCGTGCTTTTTCTAGCTTAAAGATTATTAAGTCAAGGCTGCGTAATAGAATGGAAGATGATTTTCTTGCGGATAGCATGCCGCTGCAAATAGAAAGTGAGATTGCTTCAAAAATTCCATATGAAGACATAATTGCTAATTTCAAAGCTAAGAAGAACCAAGGAGGATTTCTCTGAATTTCCTTTTGGTTAGTACGCATTCATCTCTTTTGGAGTACAAAAATTTACTTGTTCACACATATATCATTATGATATTGCCATCTAATATATAACTTATGTTTGTTCTCTTGTCGACTTGCCCGATTTTTATGCATATTTGCTGTTTTCTAGTATGGATTTTGTCTCTGCTTGTGTTATGCTCATGCTCCGCCACTGCTCTGGGACCAAGGGTTATAATATTTGTTTTTTCTCTTGAGAAATTGACATCGATCGATGATACTTTTCGCCGAGTTGGGTTCCTTCCTGCGATCTTCAGCGTTATATTCCATCGATCGACCGCTGCAGGCTGAACCACGAGACGAGAGCGCTCTTCAGCGTGATGCGGCAAATGCAGTGGCTGGTGAAGCAAGGCCCTCATGTACCTCGGCACCTACCTGCCGTCGCTCGCCGATAATCACAAGCCTTTGATGAACTACCGCGCGCTTCGCCAACGCCGTCGCCGGCAACATGGTGAAGCACCGGGACAAGCAATACCCAAGCAACCGGTGGTGCTCCAGCCATGCCAAGCTCAGGTTCCGTTCCATCACCTACCCGATACTTGCCTCTCCGAGCCCCGCTAGCTCATGGCCTCCTTTGACTGGGACAAAGTGAGGGGCCACGCGTCGTTTCTAGTCTACATCTTGGCTCACACTACTTCGGAGCCGAGAAGTTCAATGCCATTGCCATCCAGCTACATGATGCCACAACATGTACTTCCCATTGGATCCGGGAAATAATTCATCCACCCCACTTCAGTTAATCCTCGACTTCCTAGTTGATCGATCTAGTACATGTTAAGAACGGTGACCTCGCACCAGATGGAGATCGCATATTGATCAAAAACTTCTTTTCAAGATCTGAGCGTTTGATGAACTTTGCACAAACAAACTGGGACTTGTTTATCTTCTTCGCCTTCACGGGATTCATGTTGGATGGCTTAGTTTTGCAGAAGCCGAAGCGCCTCCATTCTTTGGGCTCCAACTCGATACAAAAGCTCACACGCGCATTCACCGTTGTGACGACTTCATCTACAAGGAAGAGACGTGTACTTTCAGAAGGATTAGTTGGTGTCGTTGGTGTAGAAACCAATCGTGCAGGGGTGGCTCGCGATGTCAAACCGGGCAGACCTTGTTTCCTGCCCTGTGCTCATGGTCATGGTGTCAAAGTATCCCTTGATCTTCAGCAGGTGAAACCGAACTCTTTTTTAGAGACGATGCTTGAGGACGACATTCGTGCTTGATTGACTGGCTAGCAATGGGAATTTGCGGTTGCAGGAAGAAATCCTATGGGTTTCAGGTGGTAGATCCAGGAGAAAGGAAATAACGAAGAACGAAAACAAGAACACCCAGGGAACACATGATTTTAACGTGGAAAAACCTCTCCAGATAGAAAAAATAACGGATGCCAACCAGCAAAACTTCACAAACATGGAGAGTGTTTACACAACGCCGAGATTATCTCAGATGCGACTTATCCTAGGCTTACAAGAGGTATATAAAACGGTGATAAACTAGGTCTTCACGATCTCAGATCGTGGGGAGGGGGCTCACGTCCCTATTTTTGTTTGGAAAAGATTATATATTAATATCACAGGGATACCAATTACACCCAACCTCTGTAACCATGCAATGTCCTAGCGGCCCTGTTGGGCATGGTATGGGCTAACTTTAAACTTCGCTCCACTTCGCGCCCCCGTTGGCCATGGTATGGGCTAACATTAAAATTCACTCCACTTTGGCCCAAGCCTACCCAACGACAGGCCTTGCTTCGCTCGTTAGAAGATAGCCTCTTCAACACGAAATATGAAACATATGAGGAGGGCTAAGTAAATATTTTTTAATAGAGAAAGGCTCCATGTACACGAGGCCCCAAGAAGATATCCTCATCTCCTCTCTAGTCCTTTCTCCTGGATCTACCACCTAATACCCATAGAATTTCTCCCCGCAACCACAAATTTTCACTGCTAGCCAGTTGATCGAAGCAACAATGAACTCGCCAAGCATCGTCTCTGAAAAAGATTCCGGGTTTCACCTGCTGAAGATCAACGGATACCCTGACACCCTGACCATGAGCACTGGGTAGAAAACAAGGTTTGCCCCATTCGACGTCGCCAATGGCGCCAACCACTCCTTCCGAAAGTATGTGTCTCTTCCTTGCAGATGAAGTCGTCACAACACTGAATGCGTGTGTGAGCTTCCGTATCGAGTCGGAGCCAAAAGAATGGGGGCGCTTTGGCTTCTGAAAAAGTAAGCCATCCAACATGAAGCCTTTGAAGGCGAAGAAGATAAACGAGTTCCAGTTTTCTTGTGCAAAGTTCATCAAAAGCACGGATCTTGAAAAGAAGTTTGTCGATCAAGATGCGATCACCATCCGGTGTGAGAATAATACACATGTAGTCAATGTGAATGTGCACACTTGTTTAGTAGTACAATATATGTTCCTAAATATAAGACATTTTAATAAGAGTTTAAAGTGAACTCCCAAAACAACAGTAGTAGTTAATCTCACTTTGACCCTTAACCTTCATAGTTTGCACTAGAGCCGGCATCATGTAGTGAAGAAACAAGGTACCCGGAATCGACACACATGCACGCGCGCGCGCACACACACACACACAATTTTCATGGCCTTGAAGAGGTATCTAGATAGTTATCTCTAGACGAATCAATAAAACCTCTGCTCAATTATGTTCTTCCTGATTTTTGACACCACATCAATTAATTCCTTGCCTTTTATAGCCAGCATCACTCCCACAAATAGTGTAACATATAATAGAGAATAGATCTAAAAGAACGGTACTGGATCCATGCATTTATGACTTAGTCGTGTTCTGTCAATGTTTATTCATCGCTTTTTTTTGGTCTGTATTTTTAAAAATATCATGAACACGTTTTTAAAAATCATGAACAAATTCTAAAAAATAGCATGTTTATGAAAAACAATGAATATTTTCAGAAAACCATGAACAAAATTTCAAAATTCGACATTTTGGAATTCCTGAGCAATCTTTAAAAATGTTGAACATTTTTCTAAAACCATGAACCAATTTATGAAATTCCTGGACCAATTTTTGAAATTCATGAACAAATTTTAAACAAAGTTGAACATTTTTCTAAAATCATGAACCGATTTTTAAAATTCCTGAAACAATTTTTGAAAAATCTAGAACATTGTTTGGAAAATCATGAATAATTTTTTAAAATGGAGAACCAATTTATGAAATTCATGAACCACATTTCAAAATTTAGAATTAATTTTAATAAATATCATGAATATTTTTCGAAAATCATAAACCATATTTCCTACTTTATGAACCAAAAAAAAGTATACATGAACTTTTTTCAAAAGGTGTTAGCATTTTACAAAAATCATAAACACAAAATATAAAATTTCTAGACCTTTTTAGAAAAATAGAAAAATAAAATCGAAAAAGCAAACAGAACAGAAAAAGAAAAACAGGAAAGGAAAAAAAAGAGAAAGAAATGTAACAGAAAAAAGGACATAGAGGCTAAATGGGCCGGCCCAGTGTGGCGGGGGTGTGCGGGGCGAGCCTCCCGCGCCGCATTGAGCGGCATTTAGCATTTCCGCTAAGAACACGTTTCCCGCTGCGTCCCGTGGAGGCCTTTGGGGCTTGCGCTTGGGCTTATCTTTTGGGAAGTGGAGTATACCTCTGCACTTGTCTCCCCTCAAAAAAAAAAAACTCTGCACTTGTCTTCACCTTTTTTGGGCACTCAACGAGCGAGACTGATGCTCCATGGGTGATCATTGTTCTTTTTTGGGGTGTTCATTGTTCTTGCCTGATTATTTTTCTACGCGTGTCCTTGCGTGTTAAGCTACGTAGCCCACGACCAACAGAGGACAGCATAGCTACTAGTACTGTCCACGCCAACAGTTTTGTTGCAGGTAGTGTCCAAGCCAGCGACCTACATGGCCTAATGACCGCGCATCAGTGCATGATACGCGGCTGATGATTCGCAAATCTTGCGTGCAAACCTGTGTCAAACGTAAAAATATACACACTAGCAAGGCAGCGACTTCCCCTCCACGGACTCTTATTATCCAGAACCTGGGTCTTGAGCTAGAGCTAGTGTCCCGCTCATACAGGCTGGACAGAGCAAGCAAAGATCACTTTACGCTTACTTGAGCTGATACCCCCCAGCTAGCTAGGTACTCACACAAGCCACCGGCGCACCCCCGCTTGATTGCTCTTTTGACTGGCATCTCCGGCCGGCCGGTTGAATATATCAGGACGCCGCCTCCGCGTGACAGCCACTACCGGTTTCGATCGGCTTTGACTTCTCACATACGTTGAGAGAAGTAGAAAAGGTTCGCCGGCTAGCTAGGGAGAAAAGGCTTCTGTTGTCAGTTCTGCTTGTAACCATCTGGCCTGCACTTGCACACGCACGCGCGATGCACCACCGGCCGTCTTTTTTTTTAAACAAACGGGCAATTCATTTTATTTAAAAAAGTCGAAAAGAATTGACCGGTTCATTTGCAGGGGAACCGGCCGAAAACCCGTACAAATACACCAATGTCGTCATGGAACACGACCACATTGGACACACCACCACAGCCAACCTGGCTACCCACACAAAACACAAACACACAAAGAGAGACCCAACTCGAGGTTGCCACATAGCCTCATCGTCATCACTCCTCCACGAGCCAGCGATTCCGACTTTGCCAGCGACTTCCAAAACAGAACCTCTCAGACGGCTTCCAAAACAGCGACTCCGACTATGCCATCAATTGGCCACACGCGCCAAGGAGAGACAGCTCCGACTCAGACGATGAGCTTTACAAGGGAATTATGCTGATTTTGCGCCGACCAAGAACCTGCAGAGACACTGATTGCCGGTCATCTTCGCCGCCTGGACACCATCCACCGCAGCTCCGACTCCAAAACAGCACAGCGAAGCAGGAGAACTCCTCGGACACGCCGGGAAAATCAACTACCAAAGCTCAGCCGCGACCCGACCTCCACTCGAGGCATCATATTTGCCAAACTTCAACCCTGGACCTTGCAAAGTTGCATGGCAACAACCCTCTTCATGGAACCCCGGTCGTAGGCGACTCCGAGACGATGCCCCCAAGAAGGAATGAGACACAGAAGCGCCTCCATCGCCCGATCCAAGATCCGAGGCTTCCCTCCGGAGTCATGGCCACAGGAGGAGGAGCGAGCAGCTCTCAACGATGCTCCCAAGAAAGACCGCGATACCGGCAGGCATCACCATCGCCGGCTCCGGCCAAACCGAAGCAAGGATTTCTCCTGAGAAGCTCAGACACCTCCAACCCGGAAAGGCCGCCTTGGACCTCCACCATGTGCGAAACCCACCAACCATCACCCAAGCCGAAGCAAACTCCGCCTCCGGCCAAGCACTCGGATAGCACCGAGCCGCCGCTGCACTGCCAGCCGCAGATCAAACGCCAAAACCGGAATCCTTGCCGCAAAACCACCACCACCGCAGCCCCCTCCCGCTCTTCTAGCTTCGACGCAACCATCGGGCGCCGCCGGCCCTCGAGAAAACCGCAGCACGCTGCCTCGAGCCAGATCGAGCCCGAGCCGCCAGCCGTCGCGAAGCCATGGCGCCGCCAGCCGCCACGCCAAACTCCATGCCGCTTTCCCAATGATCCACAGAAGAAATGCCCGTACGCCGACCAGCCACCTCCGCGTGCTGACGCCCACTGCCGCTCTCCGCGCCACCTTTGGGCCGCCGCCACCGCGGAGAGGCCAGCGGCAGCGGCGGCAGGGAAGAGGTGGAGGCCGGGGAACTAGGGGCAGCGGCGGCGGTTCTCCCCCGGGCCGCCCGAGACGAGTGACGCGAGGGACGGGTGGCTATTTTCCCACCGGCCGCCCTTCATTCAACTGTATCTTGACATCCCCTTTTCGAAAACAAAGAAAAAGCCTAGTAACTAGTTTCCACACACACACTGACTGACTGACTGATAACTGACACACAACTGTGTGATGTATCCTTTCGTTCTCCGTTGCCATTTTCGTGCTGCAGATGCTGACGGCTTACTAGCTTCAGCACACACACACGGTTATGCTATAGCTTGTGCTCGGTGGTAACTTCAGAAAAGTTCTGAATATCGGGGCGGCTTTTACTCCATTTTCAGGTGCTGGCACTAGCGTATTCCTGAATATACTCCCGGGACAAACCGGACAGCAGCAGCGTCGTCGTCCATTTCGGGAAGCTTTGATTTCAAGGGCTGGGCAAATAGCCGCGAGTTGAGTGCCCTCGCTAGCTGACCACCTCTCTCCGCAGTCGCGCAGCCATCACTGCATCACACACACCAGGTACGGTCAATCAACAATCATGACACATCTAATCCTCAACTTCTCGATCAAGACACGCACTGCCCCATCGAAAACGATCGAGCATTAAATCAAACAAACGGGGCACATATCTGGGTCATCACTGCTTCACGCCAGGTCAATCAACAATCATACGGGAGTAAACGTTTCCCAGAATTAGGCTAATGATTCCGCGCGTGCGTTAATCCCATATAAAGTTTATTCTTTTAGATCAACATATGTGTATACAAAAGAAAATACTACTCCCTCCGTCCTAAAACAGATGTCTTAGATTTGATAAAATTTAGATGAATCTAGACACTATTTAGTACTCCCTCCGACTCATATTAGTTGACTCTCAATTTGAATGTATCTATCACAAAACATATCTAGATGAATCCAAATTGAAGTTAACTAATATGAGTCGGAGGGAGTATATAGATTCATTTAAATTTTAAAAAATCTAAGACATCTATTTTGGAACGAAGGAAGTAGTAACATGAATCAAACCGTTGCTTGTGAAACTCTCGAAAGGGTGCGTGCGCCACTTGTTCATGGCGTGCCCGGCCGCCACACTCAACTTCACACGTGGCGTGCAATCAGCAGAGACCAGTCCAGCATCCTTGGAGATGAGAGCCGTCAGCTGATCGCCTTCACCTGGCCCTGTTCGTTAGGATAGGACTAGGACTAGCGGTAGCAGCAGCAACGTTGATCTGATCGACCGGTCGATGTAGCAGTCCAACGGATCTAGTCATTTCAGCTTTCTAATAACTGACATTACGGTTGGTTTCTTCTGTGGATAGGAAGATCCAAAGCTCAAGTGTCAGGAGCAAAGACGGCACAAGGATCTCCGCATAGTGCCAAATCGAGACGGCGTTTCTCCTCTCTAAAACTCTGCTGGATAGCAAGCAGTACTCACTCCATTTTAAAATATAAGATGTTTTAGGTCCGTGGAAAAAATGCATCTATACTTGTTTTAGTGTAGATTCACTTTAAACCTATATGAATCTACATATTAAAATAAGTCTAAATGCATTTTCTTTATAAAACTAAAACATTTTATATTTTAAAACGAAGAGAGTAAAAAACAAGGGTTTTGGTTGAACAGTCAATTGACAGGCGTTGCTGTTAATTATCTCTAAGAAAATATCATAATTTCACAGTCTCTTGATTCTTTTTCCTCTGTGTGTTTGGTTTTTCTCTCCGTGTTCAGGCGCCGGTCGTCATTACTTCAGATTGGTAATAACACATGTGAAGAAAGCTTAGCCAGGCGTATGGGTTTGGTGAGTGATTATTTTCCTTATCTTGCAGGTATATCCAAGACCAAAATATCTCGGAGATTACTTTTTTCCCCTAATCTTCCACTTTTGGGCTGCATTGATTGCGAAAAGATCAAGTGCAGCACATGAATTCAGGTGTACTGCACTACATTATGAGCATTGTATAGGTACCCGAGGTTCCATCAAATATTGGTACTCCTACTACTACAATAATAATATACTTGCAACATAAATATCCAAAATAACATAGTGCTAACGTTTTGGGTACTTGGTACTGCAATAAACCCTCCAATAATTTTTTTAGAGAAAATGACACTCAATAATACACCATTGATTAATACAAAATAATTACCATTCATATCAATGAAGCGTGCTTAAGCTATCGTCACTTCCCCTTTCAATCAAGGAACCTACCCGCCGCTACTTCATCTCTTCCATCCGCCGGTTTCCCTCCACCAGCCAGAACTGCGACACCGGGAAGAGCGAGGAACTTGATTTACGATTGGAGGTTTTTGTAGGTGGTTTTTGTTTCATAGACTCGGTTAGGTTTTGGATTACGTCCTCCTTCTAGCCACCATAATCGATGCAGATGAAAACTTCTTGAATAAGTGTTCTTCAGCCTTCCGTTTGATCATGAGTCTTCCTTCCAGACATCAATGGTGGTGTCGGGAGATTAAATTCTTGTAGGTACGGTCATTCGGATCTTGCTTCGGCAGATAAATGTTAGATATTATTTTCTCATGGTTGTCATGAGGACGAGGATCCTCGCAATATTTGACCCGGTCACTATGTCCTCGACAAATGGTGGTATGCACTCTCGACTGTCTAGCGACACCGGCAATGTAGTTCTGTTGATTTTTTTCTAAAATGAGGGTGTTGGTACTCTTGCTGATTTTGGTTAATTATTTTTATGGGCGTGCCCGAGCACATAACCTTTGTACCGTGGCTTAAAATCAAATTTATTGGAGAATCCTCGTTTGTCTTCACAGGTCTATGCATGACTTGGAGGTTTCCCTTTTATCACATAGAGAAAAAATGTGTCACTTAGGAAGAAAGAGTATAATGGCCATGTTTTGCTTGTTTCTTTTAAGGGGAGCACTACGCCCCCAGGATAACTCCCCGACCGGGTCCTCTGCGTAACACGTGTCTTTGTTTTTTGTCTAGATTTCTGCTTTTGCTACAAATTAGCCCGATTTGCTACAAAATGTCCCTTTTTGCTACATGTAGCAGAAAATGGTTCGATCCAGAAAATAAAAAAACAGACTGGACCTCACCGGAGACCTTGCCGGTGACCGTGTAGCAAAAAAATTGTTCTATTGTAGCAAATCCGACCTTACCGGAGACTTGTCGGAGACTTTCACCGGAGACCTCGCCGGAGACCGTGTAGCAAAATTCTTTGCGCTAGTGTAGCAAAAACTTTGTGCTAGTGTAGCAAAATATTTTTTCTAATGTAGCAAAAGGGAACATTGCCGGAGACTCCAACCGAAGACCTCGTAGCAAAACCGTAGAATTGGTTGTAGCAAAAAAATTATACAAAAGTAGCAAAACATATATGAATATATAGCAAAAATAATTTGCTAAGGTAGCAAAATGCCAGTAGCAATGGCGGACACAGAAATAGCAACACCGGACAACTAAAGTAGCAAACTCTCTAAAGTGTGGTAGCAACGCCGAACACAATATGTAGCATTACCGTCGTCGGGACCATGGTTGTGTGTTACCACGTCGTGGTTGCGAACGCCGTCCTCCTAGCTGAGCGACTCCACCGAGGACAGAGGCAGTGCATGCGGGCAGAGATGAACACCACTGGCGCGGGAGGCAGCAGCACCACACATGGAAGCTCTCATCCATGGCGCGCGTGCGGAGATGGAGACCACTGGCACGAGAGGCAGCAGCACCACGCAGGGAAGCTCCCATCCATGACGCACATGCGGAGATGGGGCGGCAGTAGTGCGCGCAACCTCTGACGACGGGCGCGTGGGCACAGGCAACGGCAACGCGTGTGTAGTCGAACATGCGGCGACGGCTGCACGCGCAGCCTCCGGCGACAGGCGCGCGTGCAGAAACCGGCACAGGCGCGTGGGCACGAACCTCCGGTGACAGCGCGTGAGTCTCTGGACGCGGCGGCGCGTGCAGTCTTTGGCGGCGGCGACACATGTGAACAGCAGCGGCGGCGACTGTATCAGTTCGTGTGGAGAAAAAAGGACACTTACTCGGGAGGGATAAAGGCAAGGGAGAGGAGATAAGACACAGTGAACCTCACGTACGTGCGGAGGAGGTTGTGACGAGCCGGTGGATCAAATCCCCCGGAGGACGTATATCATTTTCCTTCTTTTAACCTCGTTTGTAATAGTTAGAAGCAGCTCACGTGTACCATGTACGTACGTTTACTATAGTATATTGTGGTAATCGATTGTCAAAAAATAGGTACCTTTCGGTATCGTGACAAACATTTTTTTAGGGTAGTATTCCTCACAGATTTTAGAAATATACAATGTTACTAACATATTATTTCTGTATAACAAGTCGTAACTGCAATAAATTCATTCTACAGAGAAGTAATCTACAAATCCCATTTGTAACGATATTTCTTGATAGATTTAGAGGTGGATGTGCACAAGATGAGTAATGACATCCTTTGGTTTCTCTGACCCACCACGTATTTTGGAGAGACGTAGGAGGGCTCCAAATACATGTACATGCTGATCGCAAAAAAAAAATACATGTACATGCATCCGAGACATCCCTATCCCTTGTGTACGCTACATTCTCTCGTCTTTTCTGTTCTGGTACAGAGACGCATCGGCCGATCCAAGTGGTGGCATCTACTCATCCATCAGCATCTCATCCTCGATCCACGATCTTTTCCTTCTACTTGGACTCCAAGGAAAAGAAATACTCGCCGAACATGCACGTGATGGCAGAGCCGAACATGATGCATGCGATGGCCCCTACGGGTCCCGCTGCTCCACGCGCCTGGGGCCGGGCTGCTTGGTGACGTGGAGGCTGTAGACATCGTTCGTCCATGTGGATAAAATTGGGACTTTGTGACCTTTTATCTACTAGCAGACAGACCCGTGCGTTGCACCGGAAGAGGAAAAAGATAAGATTTTAGCACCGCCTATATTTTGCACTAATATCACTTGATTCGCATATCTTTAACCTAAATTTGATCTACTATACATTTCGTATGAAAGTTGTATATGCGTTGGTATGGGTCGATCCCTCCATATAATATCCTTGTTTGAAGATGCTTCATAAACCTCATTTATTTTCCCCGTGGACTTGAATGGCCTTCGTATATCTCGCTGTCCGGCTTCCAACAATACCTATTTTATTAATTTTCTCTTTATCAATTTATTTATTCACTGTGTAATAATACAATCAGAATAATAGAAATGTTTGGACAAAAAAATATGTGCACCATTAGACCCAACCCCACCGGCACCCACACACACATGTGTACGACATTCTCTAATTAACACGGTTCTGCTCGATTTAGTCCAGGAAAGAGCAAGGCTCCCATCGCGCCCATCGCGAGGCTGTATATACACCGCTCCCATCACGCGCCGCTGCCAACTCTCGCTCTTCTTCCCCCACTCAGACGGAAACCCAGCTCCTTCCCACACAGACCCAAGCCAAGAGATGTTGAGGGTCCAACGCGGCCTAGTACATCTGCCCCTCACCTCGTTTCGCATGGCCACCCAACAAGCAAAACCACCAGGCGCAGGCTCACCTTCCTCGGATCCCTCCCTACTGCATCGCCGCCGGAATCCCTCCTGCGTCATTGTCAGATGCCGAGGATCCCTTTCACCAAGCCTACCAGCTTTTGATTTCGAAGCTTGAGAATCTCTTTACTCTTCTCCCCCCTGATCCGGATGGGTCGCTCTGCTTTTCTCTCCCCTGATCCGGATGGGTCCTGGCCTCACACCCGAGAGGGTCAAGTCAACTCCATCGAGCTCACTGTTGAGTGGAACAACCTCGGGTCACCGACCGCTCACGTCTATGGCCTCCGCCGGCGGCAGCCTTAGCGCTCTCTTGCTTCTGTTTCTCCGGCTATCTCACCCAAATATTGATGCTTGGCTTGTTGACAGGTGATCCCCGAAAGTATATAAATTGGTCGAATTTATTGTAAGGGAGCAGGGTGGTACTATTCGTCTAGGCGGGGGATTTGCCGGGCCAATTTCGATCTGCCGTTGCGTTGCGCGTGAACACAGGTCGCGGGGCCTGCGGGGTTGTCGCGGGGCCTGCGAGAGTGCGGGCTTGTTTAAACAATAACGAATCGGTACCGAAGTGGTTTTGTGGAGGGCAAAACAAAAAAATGTTGGACCGAAAGAAACACTTCGTCGTTTATTATTATATAGAGGTATAGATAGCAAATGGACCCGTGCATTGCTACGGTTTGACCTGCCCACTTCATCTGACCTCCACATCGAACCACTCTCTCTACCCGTGTGCCTCCTTCTTTCCCTCCACCACCGCTCCGGCCCTCTCATCCTCTTTCTCGAATTCCCTGCGTGTCGTCCAATTCGAGGACCCGCCGGCCTACACAGTGTGACACACAATCTCGGGGAATAGGAGGCAATCGCCAACATCGCCACCCTACTCGGTTCTAGGGAGCCTCCCTCCTACATGCTGCCCGGTTCGTCAGGCGTCACATCTCGGGATCACCTTTTGTTGATCTGCTACTTGGTGAGAAAAGAGTCGCTTGTCACCGAACTCTAGGGCGAGCGAGGAAAAGCTTCTGATCACACATCTGTCTTTGAGGGATCAGCCATATTGATTCATTGTTTCGTTGTGGGGCGAAATTCCCGTTAATGGACGAGATGTTCAGTCCACTCCCTCGCTCCCTTTGTGGGGTCTAGACCCCTACGAGTTAGCAGAAAAGGGAGGAGGAAAGAGGCGGGAAGGACCATATGTAGAAATTTGTGGCCTCAAAGTGCATCTCAGTTAAATAGTTTACCGGTCAAAACAATATAATTGGATCGCCTGTGTTGTGTGTTCCTTTTATCAGAAGTGTGGAAATCGTGCTTTGTAAAATGGGTTTCCATTAAACATACTACTCGTATAAAGTAGTATTCTAGTTAGTTCTCGCACATCCTATGCATCTACCGAGTGGTGGAAGGATCGAGGGGAGTTTTTATTTTACAAATAACTCACAATACCGCTGCCTAATTGGTTTTACCTGATCGGAAGGTTGCAACTCGATCTTTATTTAGAAGGACGATCAGACACTTTACATGGATGGTGGGACAGCAGCTCGTGTGGGCGTCCATATGGAGAATCGCGACAGCGCCGCAATAGTGTCTTTAAATTCCTTACAGAGTCTAGCGATCGTGGCAGCTATTGGACGGATCAAAAATCGAACCGGACGGACGAACACAAAACAGTCTAAAAAATCAGATTTCTGTTTTTTTTTTACTTAGCGGTGGCACGGGGTAATACGTTGTTTGGTGGGAGGACAAACCCGTCTAAAAAAGTGTTGGACCGGAAGAAACACTTCGTGCTTTATTATTAGGATAGATTTGTTAGGTTAAGTTAACCTATAATAGTTGAATGCCCGTGCGCTGCCACGGTCATGGTGCTTCATACTCACCTACTCTAATTTGTTCTTGCTAGTCGGACGGCCCGGTCTATCTCTGATGGTGGAAGTCAGGAAGCATGGCTATTGACGGGATCTATCTCAGTTGTCGCTCTACTTCTCTGTTCACCACCTCTCTCTGTGGTTTCGTTGCCGCCATCATCATGTAAACTGACTATGTGTTGAGCCTCCGTGTGGCCGAGGAGATTACTGCTATTGCAGGAAGTGCTGCTGAAAGATGTGCTCCATAGATCCTTCAGCGTCTCCTTCATAAGAAACTAAAAGTGTACCAGTCATGCACATATACACAATTTTTGATCAACAACACCGGAAACTACAACAAAAGAAATATTGATCTTGGCAGGGTTTCTTGCAAAGTGAAAAAAGATGAAGAAAATGTAAATTCACGTATCAGGAGAAACGTAGTAATAAGGCGGCGAAGACAAGCTGCTCCTGAACAGTTGAAACTGAAACAATACAAACTAAGCCGACTGTGCCAAATTGGTTCCAAGATAATTTTGAATAGGTATATTTTATGAAATTCTACAGGAGATGCAGGTTGGTTGAAAAGCGATGAATATGAGAACAGACAATCGCATCATATAGATTAACTTTTATTCAATCTGTGAAGCAACTGTAGCAGCAAGTCCTCCACAATTTATGAGTAGTGAAGATTATTAATTGGATGACATAATAGCACATATGTCAACAAAAAAAAGAAAAAATAATCAGTCCCAAAAGTGTTGTTTAAGACAAGATGACATGATTATGCTAAAAAAATAATTATCGTATATATGTGCAAGCTGCTGAATCTATGAAAAATGCATAAGTGTTGTTTAAGACAAGATGACATGATTATGCTAAAAAAATAATTATCGTATATATGTGCAAGCTGCTGAATCTATGAAAAATGCATACAAGACCTGAACAGCTATCACCAAAAGCAGGCTCCGCTGAGACTACCGCTAGGGAACGATGCATCGGAAAGGTAGAGGATCGAGAAGCCACGAGTTTTGCTGGGTCTGGCCACACTATGCCGATTACCACGTAAACTTGGCTATTTTCATCTCAATCTGCTGGGCGAGCTCGCGGGACGGCGCCATGAAGAGCACGTATGCACCCTCGGTTGTATCCGCCATTCCGCCTCGCTGACGATCGGCAACATGCAGAGCACAAAGGCAGCGGTCTTGCCGGAGCCCATCTGTGCGACACCGGACGGCACGGAGGCTATCAGGATTGGCGTCAGTGTCCCGTACCCAACCTTGTCGACGACACGGAGATTGGAAAGTCTTCGCGGAGCATGCGCCGGTCCCGATCCATCACGTCGCCCGCCGGCTCGACGAGGAAGGGTGAGGGGATTTTAATAACGGAGAAATAGGGCAGCAGACCGAGTGGAGGGGAACGGCGCTGGTCGTCGATGGCGGCACTTTTCGCGGGCAGGGATTGGAGGAGCATGGGGCTCGACTCCATCACGTCCATGGAGCGTTTCGGCGTCGCGGCTCAAGGCGACGTGTGTCAGCACAGCGGCGCTTTTCCCAGGCGGGATTAGAGGAACATGGGGCTCGGCTCCATCGCTTCCATGAGCCTTTGCTGGCTATATATGGATGGGAGGGAGAAATCCGTTTCAATCTCCTAGCGTGGCGGACGTATTTGGATAGAAAACGGACCGATCACAACCTGGCAATCTTTACGATTTACGATTACGATGACAGGACTCCCGGGCGACGTACGAAAATTAGCGCAACGAAAACCACCTCTAGACAAATTATATAGTAGAAGATAGATATATAGATAGATAGATAGATAGATAGATAGATAGATAGATAGATATAGCCCAACGGACCAAGTGGTTAACCCGAAAACATTCTAGGTCCAAAGGGTTCGATCTCCTTGGTACCAAAGGTTAACCCTCTCACGAAAAAGGCTTTCGCCTCGTTTTATAAATAAAGCCAAAACCAGGTTCATACAAGCATCCCAACAACACCAAGGACCGAAGCCAAGCGAAAAAGAAAGTGATAAAAGTCCGCTAAGGCCACAGCACAACAAAGCCCAAGACAAAAAGGAAAAGGAGAGGGGGGTGGGGGGGCTCGACGACGCTCGGGCCCCCACCTGGGACGAGGGAGTCGGAGCCGAGAAGGGAGACGCCGCCGTCCTCAAGGCTCGAAGAGTGTTGTCAAGAGTCTCCCGGTCACGCTGCCGCACCAAGGGGGACCACTGCTGCAGGAAAGCAATAAAGGAAAAAATAGAGTCAGAGGCACAGGTGGGGTAAATCCGCTCAATCACCATCTTATTCCTCATGTTCCAAAGGGTCCACGCAAGGGACGCGAACACTGGCCAGAAGAGGCGGCGCCCCCTCCCAGCCCTGTTCGCCTCGGCCTGCATGAACTCCTCGAGCTCCAAAGCCTGCCAAGATGGCCCAAGCGCCTCCCGAACAAAAATTCACAAAAACCGAGCCATCGAGTAGGAGAACATAATATGGGCACAGGTCTCCAGAGTCCCACAAAGAGGGAACAGACCATTACCTAGCCCATTCCTCTTGGCCACCTCCACCCCAGACGGTAAGAGATCCCGTAGGAGCTGCCGGACGAAAATGCGAATACTAAGGGGTAGAGGAGCCTTCCAAAGGGACGAGCTCATCAAGGTGGGCCTAAAAAGGGCCCGGTAGGCCGAACTAACCGAGAACTCCCCAGACGGGGACAAATGCCACGAGGCGGCATCCGGCCCTACCGCCAGGGTGGGGGAGACGCCGCCGAATGGCATTGGAACTCGTCCGCCTCGGCCCCGTTAAAGGAGCGCCAGAATGAGATGTTCTAGCGTCCCTCACGGAAGGCCTCAGCAGCAAGGATCGTCGGGGAGGCGGATATGGCAAACAATGCCGGGAACTGGTCACAAAGCGGGACCGCCTGCAACCAAGGGTCAAGCCACAACCTCACAAGGCTCCCGTTACCCAAACTAAAGGAAAGGCCGGTCCCGATCAGGTGTTTAATAAGCTGGATGGCCCTCCAGAACTGGGAACCCTCTCGGCGCTCACAAGCTAGAAGAGGCCGGCCACAGAGGTACTTCGCTTTGATGAGCTGCAGACAAAGACCTTCGTCATCCATAAGGATACACCATACCCATTTAAGCATCAACGCCACATTAAAGCGACACGAATCAAGGATACCTATGCCCCCAAGATTTTTGGGGGCGCATAAATCGGCCCACTTAACCATATGGTACTTCTGGTGTCCGTCCCTGGCTTCCCAAAAGAATCTAGAGATCTCCTTGGCGAACTCTGCATGGATCCCTTTGGGAAATATGTACAGGCCCATCTGGTACATCGGCAAGATCGAAAGACAGGAGTTGATCAATACCGTTTTGCTCCCCGTAGTAGTGAGTCTGGCCCGCCAGGGTTCAGCGCGAGACCGGACCCTAGCTACCAGGGGGCAAGGTCCTTGATCAGAACACGAGTCTCTCGGATGGGCATACCTAGGTAAGTAGTCGGAAAGTCAGCCAATTTGCAATTCAAATGATCAGCAATGCAGAGCCGATCCTCCTTAGGGTAGCCCATAACGAACATCTCACTCTTGTCGAAGTCGATCTTGATACCCGACATGGACTCGAAACAGAGAAGCAGGAATTTGAGGTTGATGATGTCGAGGTCGGAGCCCTGGACCATGATCATAGTATCGTCAGATATCGAGGAGGGGAGATGCCCTCCGGAATCGTGTGATCCACCAGCTCGAAATGTGGCCGGACTGCCCTATCCAAAATCTCCGCCAGGGCGTCCACCGCGGTGTTGAACAGAATGGGGGAGATCGGATCCCCCTGCCTAACCCCACATGAAGGGGAGAAATAGGGGCCAATCTCCCAATTAATAATGATCGTTGTCCTACCTCTCATCATAAACTGCATGATCCAACAGATCATACGGTCATCCACACCCCTCCTCTCCAGCACTGACCTCAGAAAGGCCCAATCCAGGCGGTCATAGGCCTTCTGGAAGTCAAGCTTAAGGAACACCGCTTTCTGACGAAGCTCCTTAACCTCATGAATAAACTCATGGAGGGCAAGAACGCCGTCATGGATTAGGCGTCCCTTAAGGAAAGCGTACTGGAGGGGATGGGTGAGGCGCCCCATGACTGGGGCGAGCCTTAGGGCACAGACCTTCGCAAAGATCCCCTGGGTCACATTAATTACCGTGATTGGCCTAAACTGGCGGATATCCGTGGCCCCCTCTACTTTGGGGATCAGTGTAATCACGCCAAAGTTAAGGCGCGACATGACCAGGGTTCTGGAATAGAACTCCTGGAACATCAACATGATCACAGGCTGCAACTGACTCCAGAAGGTCTGAAAGAAGGCCACCGGCAGACCGTCAGGGCTAGGGGCTGACCCAGATCTCATGGCCTTCAGGGCGGCCGCCACCTCCTCGGGGAGGAATGGGAGTGTTAGCTCCGCGTTCTCAGCAGGGGTGACAAGTGCAGCCTCGGACCAACAATCCGGTGCCAGGGAGAGCCCCGATTGGGGCGCACAAGAGAACAACTCCTTGTAGAAGGAATAAATATGGGAGGAGAGGTCATGCGGAGACTCCAGCAGGGAGTCCCCCCCCAGAGGCAGGGAATCAAGAACTTCCTCCTCCTGCCATTTGAAATGGCATGGAAGTAGGCCGTGTTAGATTCCCCTTGGACCGTCCAGTTCTGGCGGCTCCGCTGTCGCCAGAACGCCTCCTCCTCCTATAGATATCCATAATGGAGGTCTCCAGGGAATACCTATGGGCCCAAGGATCCTCCGAGAGGCCGCACTGGTCGGCCTCCATGTCCAAGGCCTAGATCTCCCCCAGGAGGGTCTATTTTTGTTCTCTAAGGGCCGCCCCTAGGTTCGTGCCCCACCCCCGCATAAACCGCCGGACGAGTTTGGCACAGTGGTGCCAAATGTCGACCGCGCGGTAAATCCGAGGGGGGAAAGCGGCCGCCTCGGCCCACTTTGACCGAACTGCCTCCATAAACCCAGCCTTCTGGAGCCAGAAGGATTCGAAGTGGAAGCGGTTCAGTCTCGGGGGAGGGCCTCCTCCCGAAGAGAGGAGGAGAGGGGTGTGGTCGGAACCAATCCTGGTGACGACCCTGAGGGAACAAAGCGGGAAGGCCAGCTCCCAGTCCACCAAAACAAAAACCCGATCTAGGACACTACGAATCGGGTTCAGCTGCTTGTTAGACCATGTATATCTCGCGCCCACCCTCACAATCTCACGCAGCGCAAGATCAGCGAGGCAGTCATTAAACATACGCATCCTAGGGAGGTCCATGTTTGCCGAGCTCTTGTCATCAGCGGACCGGATAAGGTTAAAATCCCCGGCAACCACCACAGGGATTTCCGACCGTTCGACCTTTGAATTGAGCTCCTACAGAAACTCGGCGGACCTCCAATGGTCCGTGGGGCCATAGACAATAATCATCTCCCACTTGAAGTAGGAGCGGCTATGCGTGAGGAACATGCTCATGAAGAACTCCTCGCGGTCCATATCATCCACCTCGAAGGTATCCTCCTTGTAACACCCTCAGAATCGGCCCTATGCAAGTTTCAGCGATTCCCGCCAAACCCGCATAGAAACGATTCAAAGGTGCCCACCAGGCACTTTCGTGCGGGTGGAAAACGAAGTAATACCATTACACAATAGTCCTCGATGGAACCCACAAAACATATATATACAACAGCGACTCAAAGAGTTAAGATATACAATACAAATATCCAAATCTCCGAAAACAATACAGCCGAGTCGAACGGACAAGATGCAAATGGGGCTAAGAGCCTCAAGAATAACCAATGGCGCCCATAACCCCGCCAAAGCCAAGCCGGAAGGGTAACCTCGCTAACGACGCCGAAAACCTCGCTAAAACAAAAGGGTGCCGACAAAGGGCAAAGGAAAAGAGAGCGTCGATCGAGGCCAAGACACGGCGAGGCTAGAATTGCGGTCCTCGCCTACATAGGTATGGTGGATCAAGCGCAGCAAAAGATGCACTAAACAACCTATAGAGACTCGAGATAACGCGGATATCGAGAGGGATAAGAAAGACCTATTCGAACCATCCCGATACTACCACCAAACATACCCATCCCGGTGTTTCTCGAGACCAACGAGGAAGTCAACCGAGGAACTCACACCGCTGGCGCTTTTATTTATTCAGATTATAGTTGCAGCAATTACTAGTCGTATAGATAGTCATCCCGATAGAATAAGCAAGGCACTTTTAGTTAACCATTCCGTTATAGTTGTAACACTTACTAGTCGATACAAATAGCATGAGATAACCCAAACCCAGCAGCTTGTTGGTACTTTTATTTAGCCATTCCGCTGTAGGAAGCTGATTACTAGTCATATCGGATACAAGTCAAATTATAACAAGAACTTTAGTTATAGTTGTCTATGATCGAGACCTGTGCTCCAAGTCGCCCATAACCGCGGACACGGCTTCTAAAAGATTTAACCGCAGGGTGCACCAAAGTTTCCACACGCACCTACACCCTTGTTGTCGGATCGGTAGGTACAAGATCACAAAACATACACCCAACGGTATGTCGACGGGTTTCGGACACGACGCTTCCTGCACCCAAAGCAAGCACGGAGGCCACCCCACTAAGTTACCCGAACGTCGGCCGGTCTCGAGACGGACTCGGGGTTTAGGAGACGGTAGAACGATCGGGAACCCGAAACTCTGGCTTGTCGACAAATAAAACGTGTCATGATCCTAAAAGACAGTGCTCCTCGCACAATCGTAAATAAAGCAAAGCATGGCATAAGTACAGAATAGTAATAAAGCCCCAAACTAATTGTGGCCCCAAGACAAGATTTCTTGGAATCGTATTAAATCGATGGGGTGCCCATACACCCCACCTGTGGTTAGCGCCGATCTCGAACAGTGTCAAGAACTCGGGGTCCTACGGGACACAAGTGGACGGTTAACAACCAAATAACATCTATTGCCCACCTGTGCCTCTGCATTTACCTACTTCAATTTTAGTTATTAAACAGTAATTAAAGTAAACGATAATTAAAGCCATGATCATCTCCAACCTTAAACATGCGGCAATACTCCAACAACTATGGTACTTGACGACACGCGACAGCACTTGAGCAAGCGACTACGACACGCAAGTCCAACTATCTACCAAACAACAGGTAATAGGATGTGTCCAAGGCAATATAAGGCTGCACGGGATACCACGGGTACGAAAACTAGAGCATCGCAACACAGATAGCAATAGATCAACAGGAGGGAGTAAATACTATAAAAGTAAGATAGGTAGAAAGGGGGAGAATGCTCGCCTGAAAAACATTGCTGAAGGTTCATCCAAGATCGGGTCGACACTCGCAACAACTCATCGGCCTAGTCCGCGAAGAAGCAAAACACTAGCACAAACACCGGATGCACTATTTAATACGATGACAGAAGATCGGGCATGATGCATGTATGATGTATGACATGGCAAAGGTGCAATGCAATTAGGTCATATTAAGCGGAACCGGAGTCCCGACAATTATTTAGAAGGTTCATGTTGTTTAGATACCCACAATTTAAATGTTGTCTTAACAAGACAAAAGATAGCACCGGTTCGCTACACAAATTTAAATGGGACTAATATACGACTAGATTTGCCCGCATATGGCCTCCAGATTTAATTATAAGGTGAATCGGCATAAGGCCCCCAAACCCACATGATATGATGCGAGCATGACAATTTAATATGCAACAAGTTTATATTTCATTTTATAAAATATAGGTCACGGAAAAGAGGGTCACACTTTGGGGTTCGGCGAACTTGGGCTCCGAGGGGTTCGGGGTCGGGTCTCAGGGTCCGGATCTGGGGTTCGGTCTCGGCGGGATCGTTCTCGGATAACAGAGTATATCTTGGCGTTCCGCGAAGAAGGACTTGGTTCGGTGTCGGGGCGCATCGGATTCGTCCTGGTCGGTGTCGATCTTGTCGTTGCGAAGATCTTGTCGGGTCCGTACCATCAAGTCGGTCTTGGCATTCGGGGTGAAGAACTTGGCATCCTCGAGGAAGTACTTGTCGTATCCGTGAAGAAGATCATGTCGGTCCACGGGGTTCGGTCTTCGAAGCCAGGAAGGAGTATTTGGTGTTGTCGATCGGAAGTCTTGATGGTCCTCGGGTCCGAGAAGATCTTGGTTTACGACAAACTCTTCTATGTCGACGAACTTGGAGGTTCGGTTATCGATTGTCGGTGTCGATCTTGGTTCGGCGTTGGTGGTCTTGTGCGATTTTGGTGACCGGGGATTCTCCAGTGCCGCGGCTCCGGTAGACGTCCTTGTCTTTCCATGTCGAAGGCCTTCGGTTTTTGAGTATATCTTGCGCGTCCAAGCCGAAGAACTTGGGATTCATGACGAGGAATCAAGAATTAGCGACACTAATTCGACCGGCCTTGGAGCAACAGCCAAAGCACAGGTATTTCCTCCTCGGAAGATCTTGTATGACAACACCACGAGGTGGTACGCTGAGGCCAAGAAACACACACACACACACAGGCGTACAAAGAGATGGGCATGACCAAAGCAGGCTCCCAGATGTGGCCAGGCCGACGGGCGACGGTCAGGAGCTTGCTAGGGCTCGCAGGAGGGCCGAGGCGAGCACGGGTCACACGAACAACAACAGAGGACGGCGGCTCGGTGTGGTGGCACGGTGTTGCTTCCCGTGGTAAGGAGCGAGGCTCGCCGCGACGAGAAAGGTTGGGCACGCTGCGAGCTTACTCTGAGGGTCACCAACAAGGAGGCGCCCGTGGCGCCGAGGGTTCTGCAAGGGTAGGTGTGATGGCTCAGAATCTGGTGCATGGTGGAGGAGGCATCCACGCGTGAGGGGGAGGGAGCCGAGAGGCGACCCGGCTGGCTCGAGAGGAGGAAGCCGGGAGAGGCGGCTCCGGCGAGGCAGAGAGAGAAGGCCGGCGGCGGGAGGAGGTGGAGACGGCTGGGCGCGACTCGACAACGACGGAGGGGCCCGGGGCGAGGACGGAGGCTGGTCGCAGCGGGGGTGGGCGGAGGAGATCGGCTCTGGCGACGCGAGTCGCGGGCCGGTGGCGAAAGCTCCTGGCGGCGGTGGGGATCGAGGAAGGAGGAAGAGCGGGGGAGGTTGGCATCGTGATGGGGGAGGGGATTCTGGTGTGAGGAAGGCGACAGGTGGGACCCGCGGGTGGGCCATGGAGCGGGGCGGCTGTGTGGGGTAGTGGATGCACGCGGTTGGTGGGTCAGGGGGCAGGCGTGTGTTGTGTGGGCGGTGTGCTGCGCGCTGAGGTGGCGCACAAGGGTTGGAGGGAGGATACGGCCAGGGTGAGGTGTCGACAAAGGATTGGAGGGGGTGAGGTGGAGGGAGGCTGGGTGGAATAGGACTGGGTAGTTTTAGGATTAGATATTTGCCTAGGGTTTTCTTTTGGGCCGGGTAGTAGGTAGTCTGGTCCGGTTGGGCCTCGACCGACCGATCAGCCTCCCGAACAAAACTTTTATTGTTAATTTTATTTCTAAAACATTTTGTAAATACTTTTAGACAAATAAAAGATCCGAACAGACCGAGGTTTTACATTTGAAATGAAGATGGGGAATATCTAGAAAACAAAGAAGGGCTTTTCGAAATAGTTTTAGGCAAATGATGCAGGCCGATGTCATGATGATGCAATGCACAAAACAACGCGATTTTCTAGTAGTGGTTTTTGCGGCGCCACAATTGACACCACTAACAATGGATCTCGCCCTCGAGATCCGCCTCATGGTACAGGAAGAAGGGCGGCGATCTGAATCTTCTCGCATCGTAGATCCTCGCGACACCACTAACAAGAGGTCGTTGTCCGTGATCGCCGAGAGAACACTCAGGAAACAAAAGGCGAAGGTGGAGGTATCAACAAATAAAGCCACCTCTAACTCCGAGATAGAAAGAGAGAACCGATGCATTCTCATCCACTTCAATGTACAAGCGAATAGAGTGAGTAGTCGGCATGGGGCCAATCCATCATGCACCCAAACTATTACTCTGCACAATCGTGAAAAGCGTGCAACCATTCTCGAATCGATCAAGATCTCGACAATCGAGGTTCAAAACAAAGGAGTGATGCAGACTCGCATCGGATCTGGAGATGATGTCGTCGCCGGAAACACGGAAGGCGAGAAGGAACAAAGAGAAGTCCACCGACGAAGGATTCCTCGGATATCATGAAGACCAGATGTAGTAACACCGCTACCAAAGGAGGAAGCGAAACCTCAAGGTACGATGGAACCCAACCACTTAGAAATCCTGGACTCCAAGAGAGAGAAGAGAGCGGATTCAAAACACGGAGGTGAGAGGAGAGCAGCAGAGGGTAAGGAGTAAAATCGCACCTAATCGAACTATCCAATCAGACACTCAGACGGACCTATGCAAGTTTTAGCGAAAACCCGCCAAACCCGCATAGAAACGATTCAAAGGTGCCACAGCACTTTCGTGGGTGGAAAACGGCAATAACATTACACAAGTCCTCGATGGGACCCACATGTAGATATATATATATAACGACTCAATGAGTCAAGAATACGATATAATATACAAAGATCCCAAATCACCTTGAACGATAGAGCGTCCAGCTACGGACAAGAAGCAAATGGGGCTAAGAGCCACGAAGAATAACCAATGGCGTCCATAACCCTGCCCAAGCCGGAAGGTAACCACTAACGACGTCGATCTCAAAACCTGCTTAAACAAAGGGGTGCCGACAAAGGGCAAAGGAAAAAGAGGCGTCAAGATCGAGGCCAAGACGGCGAGACTAGAATTCGCGGTCCTACATAGGTATGGTGGATGGCGGCGGCGGCATGCAATCGAACAACCTATAGAGACTCGATACAACTGGCGGTTATCGAGGGGATAAGAATGACCTATCCGGATCCATCCTGCTAACAAACAAACCCATCCGGTGTTTCTCGATACCAAACGAGGAAGTCAACCGAGGAACTCACAGTTGGCGGTTTACTTATTCATTATAGTTGTGACACTTTACTAGTCGGTTTGGATAATCATCCCGATAAAGTAAGCGATGGGCACTTTTAGTTAACCATTCCGTTATAGTGGCAACACTTACTAGTCGATACAATTAGCATGAGATAACCCCAAAACCCGGCAGTTGTTGGTACTTTGATTTAGCCATTCCGCTAGGTTGCAATACTTACTAGTCAGTACAATGGTCGCAAGACAATCCAAACAAGCAATT
This sequence comes from Avena longiglumis, assembly GCA_030063025.1. Taxonomy (NCBI): domain Eukaryota; kingdom Viridiplantae; phylum Streptophyta; class Magnoliopsida; order Poales; family Poaceae; genus Avena; species Avena longiglumis. The sequence goes on along the minus strand of CP125974.1, from coordinate 42,326,643 downwards.
GTGGGCGGTATTATTTAGCCATTCCATTATAGTGAAGCTGATTACTAGTCATTATAAAGTCAAATTTATAGCAATAAACTTTAGTTATGCTTGTCTATGGTCGAGATATCGTGCTCCAAGTCGTCCATAACCATGACACGGCTTTCGAAAGTTTTACCCGGCGGGTACACCAATAGCAACACACGCCGATCAACCTCGGAAAAACCAAAACAAAACCCAACGAGGCTTTCACGACAAAGCAATCACAGATTCGAAATATTTCAGGGCCACCCCATTGAGTAGACCATAGCGAAGCGGTGACTCCGAGACGGACTCAAGGTTTGCGACAATGGCTGTAAATGACTGGGAACCCTAAAGTGTGGCTGGGCTTGTCGATACCGCGTAAACATTCCGCTTACCTAAACAGTACAGTGTGCTCCTCGCACAATCGTAAATAAAGCAGTAGCATGGCATAAGTACAGGATAGTAAATAAAACCTCAAACTAGTTTGTGGCCCCAAGAAATAAGATTGAATCAAGCTCTGGCTCAGGGGGGTCCCATATACCTCCCGGATGTGGATAGCGCGATAAATCAAGGAACAAGTATCAAGTGCTCGGGGTCCTACGGGACACAAGTGGACGTTCGGAAACCAAATATTTTCTATCACCCACCGATGCCTCTGCTTACTTCAATTTTAGTTGTTAAACAGAAATTTAAAGTGAACGATAAGTAAAACCATGATCATCTCCTACATCAACATGCGGCAATACATCAACAACTGTGGCACTTGATGACACGCAACAGCACATGAGCAAGCGACTACGACGCGCAAGTCCAGCTACCTACCAAACAAACAGGTAATAGGAGGTGTCCAAGGCGATATAAGACTGCGAGGGATATCACGGGTACGAAGCTAGAGCATCGCGACACAGATAGCAATAGATCAACATGAGGGAAATAAATACTATAAAAGTAATATAGGTAGAAAGGGGGAGATGCTCGCCTGAAAACATTGCCGAAGGTTCATCCGAAGATCGGGTCGAAGCTCACATCAACTCAACGGCCTTATCCGCGAAGAAGCAAAACACTAGAAGAAACACCGGATGCAATATTTAATACAACGGCAGAAGATCGGCATGATGCATGTATGATGTATGGCATGGCAAAGGTGCGGTGCAATTAGGCAATATTAAGTGGAACCAGGGTTCCGACAATTATTTCATAGGTTCCAGTTGTTTAGCTACCCCACAATTTAAATGTTGTTATAACATGGCAAAAGATCGCACCGGTTCGCTACACAAGTTTAAATGAGGCCAATATAAGGCTAGATTTGCCCGCATATAGGCCCCATATTTAATTAGAGGTGAATCGGCATAAGGCCCCAAAACCAATGATATGCATGCGAGGATGACAATTTAATATGCAACAATTTGTATTATATTTTAAAATAGGGTTTCGGGAAGGGGTTCACACATTAGGGGTCTCGACGGTCTTGGTTCCGGGGTTCGGGGTCGGTCTCAGGGTTCGACGGGAACGAGGTTCGGACTCCGGGATCGTTCTCAGATAACGGGGGTAGATCTTGTCGCATCCGGGAAGAAGGACTTGGTTGGCGTCGGGGGCACATCGAATCCGCCCTGGTCGGTGCCGATCTTGTCGAGCCCGCGCCATCGAGTCGGACTTGGCGTCCGGGGTGAAGTGCTTGTCGTTCCATGGCGATCTTGGCGACTTCGGATCCGGAAAGGAGCACTCGACGTTCCGGGGGAAAGACCTTGGCGTCACATGCCGAGGTTGGCGGGTGTTGGTGCCGGACTCGGGTGTGGCGTCGAGGGTCTTACGTGGCCCGATGGTTCCGTGTAGGAGATTCCTGCTACATGGCGAGTTCTCGGGTTCGATGAAGCAGATCTTGGGGCATCGCCTTCGCCGGGTTCGATTCGAGTGTCGTTGTCGATCTCGAATTAGCGTCGGTATACTTGAGTCATGCCTTGTCCGACCTTTGAAGATGTCGACCTTGGGTTGGCCTCAGAGACTCAAGATCTTGCCCAAATCGGGGATCGGCACACCACGGCGAAGATAGACAAGGTTCAAACATTGGTTGGAACAGGCCGCGAGGCTGCAGGAGGCCTCGTCGCTAGAGGGAGGACGCGACCGCGACATCAACCGCTCGGTCCGAGACACGACGACAAGGCCGGACGCTGCAGCACCGGAGGCGAAACGGAAGGCGGCGGCAAGCAGCGGAGCTCGCAGAGGAGAGGAGGGCACCGAGGAGGCGACGGGGACGCGGGCCGCTGGGGATGGGGTGCTGGCGGAGCTCGGCCGCCGGAGTCGCCGAGGGCGGCAGAGGCGAGGGCCACCGGCGGCCGAGCCGAGGGAGGGCGGCGGAAGCGAGCTGGCGGCGGCGGGCCCGTGACGGCAGAGGCGGCGTGGAGGGCCTCACTGGTGGCGGGAGGACGGCGGGTGGAGGAGCTCGGCGGGCGCTGGGGCGCGGGCGGTCTGGGGTTTCTGGCGGCGGCGGATGCGGGCTCGGTGCTGAGGGCGGGGAAGCGGTCGCTGGGGGCCGTGGCGGCGTGGGGGCGGCCGAGAGCGGCGGCGGACGGCGAGCGGGCGGTGGCACTGGAGGGCGGGCGGGGAGGGGCAGGGGAGGAGGTCGCCGGAGGAGGAGGGTGGAGCGGCGTGGGTGCTGGGAAGACGCTGGGGGAGGAGAGAAGCACGCAGAGGCAGGTGGGTGGTGGGGCCAGGTGGGGCCAAGGGCGCGTCAGGGGAGTGGGGGACGGTTGGTGGGGCGAAAGTCAGGCGGTTGAGGTCTGGGCAAGTGTGTGTGTGTTGAGAGGGAGTGGGGGTGGGCTTAGCCTAGGTGGCAGCATGGGATTGGGTGGGGGATAGGGCCAGGTGAGGTGGCGACTCGTGATAGGAGGGGGTGAGGTGGAGGGGAGGGCTGGGTAGGTTATCTGGTAGCTTTAGGATTTAGGTTGGACCGATTATATTTCTGGGGTGGTCGTTCGGGTCGATTCGGCCCGTTCGACTGCCCCACTAAAATAATTTAATATTTTATTTGTGTTAAAACGGACCGTTTGCAAAACATAGTTAGTCAAAATAAAATATTCCGGAGACCCGGTTTTGGTTTTGAATTAAAGACGGGGCGTTTTAGAAACAATTTGGGTTTTCCCAAAAATAGTTTTATGCGAACAGATGCAAGACGATGACGATGCTCAAATGCAATGTGGCATGATGACATGAGCATGCTGTCATGATGATGCAATGCACAAAAACAACGCGATTTTCTAGTAGTGGTTTTGCGGGATGCCACACCAACCGATTTTGCAAAAATAGTTTTGACACTCTACTTCGGCCGTTAGCTAGGTTATCCTACAGGCTGGACTTGTGGGGTATCGTAATCACGAGCTCGATACCACTCAGAACACCCTCAGAATCGGCCTATGCAAGTTTCAGCGATTCCGCCAAACCGCATAGAAACGATTCAAAGGTGCCCACCAGCACTTCGTGGTGGAAACGGCAAGTAATACCATTACACAATAGTACTTGATGGAACCCACAAAACATATATATACAATGACTCAAAGAGTTAAGAATAGATATACAATACAAAGATCCAAATCTCCTCGAAAACAATACAGCGTCGAAATGCGGACAAGATGCAAATGGGGCTAAGAGCCGAAGAATAACCAATGGCGCCCATAACCCCCGTGCCAAGCCGGAAGGGTAACCTATAACGCGCGAAACCTGCTAAAACAAAGGGTGCCGACAAAGGGCAAAGGAAAAAGAGGCGTCAAGATCGAGGCCAAGACACGGCTAGGCTAGAATTGGCGGTCCTCGCCTACATAGGTATGGTGGATCAAGAAGCGCAAAGATGCACTAAACAACCTATAGAGACTCGAGATAACTGGCGGATATCAGAGAGGGATAAGAAAGACCTATTCGGAACCATCCTGATACTACCACCAAACATACCCATCCTGGTGTTTCCCCCTCGAGACCAACGAGGAAGTCAACCGAGGAACTCACACCGTTGGCAGTTTTATTTATTCAGTTATAGTTGCAGCAATTACTAGTCAGGTATAGATAGTCATCCTGATAGAATAAGCAGTGGGCACTTTTAGTTAACCATTCCGTTATAGTTGTAACACTTACTAGTCAGATACAAATAGCATGAGATAACCCAAAACCCAGCAGTTGTTGGTACTTTTATTTAGCCATTCCGTTGCAGTGAAGCTGATTACTAGTCATATCGGATACAAGTCAAATTATAACAGTAAACTTTAGTTATAGTTGTCTATGATCGAGACCTGTGCTCCAAGTCGTCCATAACCATGACACGGCTTCTAAAAGATTTAACCTAGGGTGCACCAAAGTTTCCACGCACCTACACCCTTGTTGTCGGATCGTAGGTACAAGATCAAAACATACACCCAGGTATGTCGACGGGGTTTGGACACGACGCTTCCTGCACCAAAGCAAGCACGGGGGGCCACCCCACTAAGCTACCCGCAACGAAGTCGGCCGGTCTCCGAGACGGACTCAGGGTTTGTGGAGACGGCTGTAAACGACTGGGAACCCGAAACTCTCGGGCTTGTCGACACAAATGAAACGTGTCATGATCCTAACAAGACAGTGCTCCTCGCTGTGTAAATAAAGCAAGAAAGCATGGCATAAGTATGTAATAGTAATAAAGCCCCAAACTAATTGTGGCCCCAGACAAGACTTGGAATCGGTACTAAATCGATGGGGTGCCCATACACCCCACGTGGTTAGCGCTCGATCTCTAACAGTGTCAAGAACTCGGGGTCCTACGGGACACAAGTGGACGGTTAACAACCAAATAACATCTATTGCCCACCTGTGCCTCTGCATTTACCTACTTCAATTTTAGTTATTAAACAATAATTGAATTAAACGATAATTAAAGCCATGATCATCTCCAACCTTAAACATGCGGCAATACTCCAACAACTGTGGTACTGGATGACCGCAACAGCACTTGAGCAAGCGACTACGACGCGCAAGTCCAACTATCTACCAAACAACAGGTAATAGGATGTGTCCAAGGCAATATAAGGCTGCACGGGATACCATGGGTACGAAAACTAGAGCATCGCAACACAGATAGCAATAGATCAACAGGAGGGAGTAAATACTATAAAAGTAAGATAGGTAGAAAGGGGGAGAATGCTCGCCTGAAAAACATTGCTGAAGGTTCATCCAAGATCGGGTCGACACTCGCAACAACTCATCGGCCTAGTCCGCGAAGAAGCAAAACACTAGCACAAACACCGAATGCACTATTTAATACGATGACAGAAGATCGGGCATGATGCATGTATGATGTATGACATGGCAAAGGTGCAATGCAATTAGGTCATATTAAGCGGAACCGGGGTCCCGACAATTATTTAGAAGGTTCATGTTGTTTAGATACCCACAATTTAAATGTTGTCTTAACAAGACAAAAGATAGCACCGGTTCGCTACACAAATTTAAATAGGACCAATATACGACTAGATTTGCCCGCATATGGCCTCCAGATTTAATTATAAGGTGAATCGGCATAAGGCCCCCAAACCCACATGATATGATGCGAGCATTACAATTTAATATGCAACAAGTTTATATTTCATTTTATAAAATATAGGTCACGGAAAAGAGGGTCACACTTTGGGGTTCGGCGAACTTGGGCTCCGAGGGGTTTGGGGTCGGGTCTCAGGGTCCGGATCTGGGGTTCGGTCTCGGCGGGATCGTTCTCGGATAACAGAGTAGATCTTGGCGTTCCGCGAAGAAGGACTTGGTTCGGTGTCGGGGCGCATCGGATTCGTCCTGGTCGGTGTCGATCTTGTCGTTGCGAAGATCTTGTCGGGTCCGTGCCATCAAGTCGGTCTTGGCATTCGGGGTGAAGAACTTGGCATCCTCGAGGAAGTACTTGTCGTATCCGTGAAGAAGATCATGTCGGTCCACGGGGTTCGGTCTTCGAAGCCAGGAAGGAGTACTTGGCGTTGCCGAGCGGAAGTCTTGATGGTCCTCGGGTCCGAGAAGATCTTGGTTTACGGCAAACTCTTCTATGTCGACGAACTTGGAGGTTCGGTTATCGATTGTCGGTGTCGATCTTGGTTCGGCCTTGGTGGTCTTGTGCGATTTTGGCGACCGGGGATTCTCCAGTGCCGCGGCTCCGGTAGACGTCCTTGTCTTTCCATGTCGAAGGCCTTCGGTTTTTGAGTAGATCTTGCGCGTCCAAGCCGAAGAACTTGGGATTCATGACGAGGAATCAAGAATCAGCGACACTAATTCGACCGGCCTTGGAGCAACAGCCAAAGCACAGGTATTTCCTCCTCGGAAGATCTTGTCTGACAACACCACGAGGTGGTACGCTGAGGCCAAGAAACACACACACACACAGAGGCGTACAAAGAGATGGGCATGACCAAATCAGGCTCCCAGGACAGGCAGGGCCGGTGGCCGCGGGATGACGGCGACGGTCAGGAGCTTACTAGGGCTCGCAGGAGGGCCGAGGCGAGCACGGGTCACACGAACAACAACAGAGGACGACGGCTCGGTGTGGTGGCACGGTGTTGCTGCCCGTGGTAAGGAGAAGCGAGGCTCGGCCGCGACGGCGAAAGGTTGGGCACGCCGGGCGAGCTTGCCTAGGGAGGGTCACCAACGGCAAGGAGGCGCCCGTGGCAGAGGTTGCCGGCAAGGTAGGTGTGATGGCTCGAATCTGGTGCATGGTGGAGGAGGCATCCACGCTGAGTGAGGTGGGAGCCGAAGGCCTTGGCGGGCTCGAGAGGAGGAAGCCGGGAGGCGGCTCAGCGAGAGAGAGAGAAGGCCGGCGGGAGGAGGTGGAGGGGCGCGACTCGACAACAGCGGAGGGCCGGGCGAGGGCGGAGGCTGGTCGCAGGGGTGGGCAGAGGATCGGCTCTGGCGGCAGTCGGGCCGGTGGCAACTCCGCGGTGGGGATCGAGGAAGGAGGAAGAGCGGGGGAGGTTGGAATCGGGATGGGGGAGGGGATTCTGGTGTGAGGAAGGCGACAGGTGGGACTCGTGGGTGGGCCAGGGAGCGGGGCGGCTGTGTGGGGGAGTGGATGCACGCGGTTGGTGGGTCAGGGGCAGGCGTGTGTTGTGTGGGCGGTGTGCTGCGCGCTGAGGTGGCGCACAAGGGTTGGAGGGAGGATAGGGCCAGGGTGAGGTGTCGACAAAGGATTGGAGGGGGTGAGGTGGAGGGAGGCTGGGTGGAATAGGACTGGGTAGTTTTAGGATTAGATATTTGCCTAGGGTTTTCTTTTGGGCCGGGTAGTAGGTAGTCTGGTCCGGTTGGGCCTCTGGCCTGACCGATCGGACTGCCTCCCCGAACAAAACTTTTTATTGTTAATTTTATTTCTAAAACATTTTGTAAATACTTTTTAGACAAATAAAAGATCTGAACAGACCGAGGTTTTACATTTGAAATGAAGATGGAGAATATCTAGAAAACAAAGAAGGGCTTTTCGAAAATAGTTTTTGGCAAACAGATGCAGGCTGATGTCATGATGATGCAATGCACAAAAACAACGCGATTTTCTAGTAGTGGTTTTTGCGGGGCGCCACACTCCTTCACCCCGATGAGGATCCCCCAGAGTGGCCATTGGCAGGGAGCCATGACCAGATGAACCTACAGCGGCTGGGACCCTCTAGCTCGGAAATGGTGAAGTCCTGGCGAATCGTCTCCTGAAGGCCGACAATATGCAACACCTCACGACGCAAGTAGTCCTTTATCTAGCGGCATCGGCCTTCCAGCCCGAACCTCCGGATGTTCCAGATGAACGCCCAGATGGCCCGTAGGATATCCATCTAGAGCAACTCACAGCTAGGGGCCTCTTAGTAGGAAAGGAACGAGCACGACTCCGAACAGGGGTAGGATCAGTTGTTCTGGGTGGTCTCCCGCGCGGCCTCCCCAAGGGAGGCAGCTCTCGGGCCAAAGGTTAACCCCGCACGTCGACTGTTTCCTCATGTGTTAACTTTTTTTCTAGGATTCCTCTCCCACACGGTTGCAATGCTCGCCGGAGAAGCACCGAGGCGACAGAAATTCAATAGCGTGCTCATCGGAAGGCAACTCCCGTTCCCGTTGGCCAATTCAAATTCTTTTGGCTCATCGATGCCGTTCTGGCTGAATTGAGGACGGCGGGTAGACGCAAGCGGTTGCCTTACCGGCGCGCTCTCGCGGTCTCTCCCCATCATACAGAGCAGCCGGCCTACAGCCACGGAGGTACCCCTCTGCGAGCTCGACGAGCCCTAGTGCGGAGGCTGCCGTCCATGCATGGCCGGCTCTAGGGTATGGCCACCTTGTGCAAAGGCCAAGGGCCCCTGACGACAGGGGCCCATGATTATATATTTCTTTGGGAGTGCCTAGATCTCAGACGTCTGAGAACTTCTTATGTCTAAGTCGTTGACGTCATTCTACTATTTGTGCTAGTTGCAACCTAGTTGCAACTTATATAATTTGTACTAATTCTCGGTTGTAATCTAGTTGTAACTTATTAAAATCTCAGTTACAACCTAGCTGCAACTCATGCGAAAGTCTCATATTGCACGAATCGCGAGGTAAATCTAATGGCGAGAGAGGTGACTGAGAACTAAAAAGTTTTCAGGCGCCTGAGAACTAGGAAATCCGTATTTCTTTATACTCTATACTCTATCCGTCCGTAAATAAGTAATTTTGTCCTAAGTCAAAGTTAATAAAATTTAACTAACTTTATAGAGAAACGTAGTACTCTCTCAAAATAGATACCACGGATTTGTCAAAATTTAGATGAATCCAGACACTATTTATTTTGAGATGGATGGAGTAATATTTATAACTCTAAATTGGTACTAGTAGATATGTTTTCTAATTTAGTTTCATAATATAATTTGATGTAATATATCTTGCTATATTTATCTATGAAATTGGTCAAATTTAATAAAATCTGACTTAGACAAAAGTAGAAATACACTTATTTACCAACGGAGGGAGTACCTTATACATCTTTAAAAAGGCCCAAAATCCACACGGGAATGAGTAATGTGAAGTTGGAATTTGAAAATGCAACAGATCCATGAGAGCAAACGCGACGCTTCGACCTCTTGGCTCTACGCGATCAGGCGAACGCGACGCCTTGACCTCTGCGGCATCCAGGGCTTTGCTTTTTGTTACCGATTCAGAACTCCTACACGGATGGTTGATATTCTTGTGTCGAACAAGACTACAAACTATCGTGTTAATTTTAATATTTTATAAGTGCAAGTAGGTACATATACGTCTAAATTTCTAGATATGTCTATATATATTAGCCTTAAAGGCTCGTGCTGTCAACTTTGCACCTGGGCCTCACAAAACATAGAGCCGGCCCTGCGTCCATGAGCTTGACGGGGACATCCTAGCGTCTAGTGGCAGGGGAGGTTTCCATTATACAGGACAGCAGGTGTTCTACAGCAGGGGATAGTGGGTAGGCGCGGCGGATGAAGGCGTGACGGGGATCAAGCTGAGGGCTACAGCAGGGGATCCTGGGTACAGTACTCTATTTTGCAGTGGCAGGGGCTGGCTGGCTGGCTGGTTGATCAGCCATCAAGCTGAGGGCGACCGCGCTTGGACGCACGCGCGCGGGCGCCTGGACATCACGGTCTAGCCAGCCACCGTGCTGCAGCAATTCGGATCGGCTTCGTGGAAATACCTACTAGGACAGCGTAGGTCGGAGCCACCTGCCCCGCATGCAAGAAATCCACCAAAACTAATGGTCTCGAAGCGAGGAATTGCTCTACGGCGTTTAGGACATCTCCATAACGCTGACCTATGTTGAGAAATAGAGCAATTTACCAAGCGAATTATCCATAATAAACGCTAGATAAAACATGACTAGAATAATAGGTAATATACTAATCATGCTAAATAGCGAATACAAAATAAAATAAAACTCTTAGAATCGAACAAGATTGAGACGTAAGATGTACATGTAGAGAAATAGAACCGCCGGCGTTGGAACCGTCATTGGCCATGTCGAGGAAGAGGGTCGATGTCGGAAGAAGTCCTCGTCGGGAAGACGCCGCTATCTCGTGAGGAGTCCGTGAAGCCGAGGTCGCTACCGATAGCCTCCCAAAACCTTATCGCCCTTCTCCCGTCTAGGACTCGAGCGAGGTCTCGGAGGTCTTGTCCCGGCTCGCGGTGCACGCCGCAAGACGGGATGGGGAAGATGGAAGTAGCGCAGTGCTCTGGAACTCGAGGTAAGGGATGTGTAACAGCGCAACTGAGAGGAGGCGCGACCTCAGACGTTTCACCTTCGTATTAAACGTCCATTCAAAATAAACGTTACACCTTCGTATATCTGTTCATAATATACCATTCATGTGTGGCAAAATAAAGCTCGGCTCGGCGAGACGTGGCGTGGCGTGGCGAGGCGAGGAGAGCGAGGAGGAGGAGGAGGAGGAGCGCGCGTGTGGAACTCTCTCCTTCTCCTTCTCATCCTTTTACCAAGTGGTAGAAGAGCTCACCTTATAAGCTGGTCCAACTTCCACTCAACTAGCAATGTGGGACTAAACATTTGTCCCACCTCTTTCCTTGCATGAATGGACCACATGGGCCTCTAGGATTTTCAGGAATTATTGAAATAGAAAATGGGCTAGAATATTTGGGCCAAAATTCCAACAACCTACTCGACCATCGGTTGTCCGAACTGGTCTAAACAGACATGAGACATGGTCTAGTGGCACGACACAAACGGATTAAACGTCCGGGACCGGTCTAGTCGACCCGTTTTAACCTCAAATATGAGTTGGCTTTGCGTCGGTCTAGAAAGCGCGCGTGTCCGGGCTCATCGCCTATTGTCCTCCCATTTTCTTTCCCTAGCCCGCCGTCCAATGGCCGAAAACATTCTTACCCCTTTCACTTCCCACCAAAACCGAAATCACCTACACCAAACCCCTAGCGCCTGTGATGGAGGTCGTTGCCGCCGCAGCCACTGTCCCAACCACCAAGACGAAGGCCCTGCTCAGTCCAAAGGAGTTGATGGATGCGGAGAGGACAGAGGAGAGCATGAAGCGTGCCACCCCGAGGGGCACGGTGAAGGGTTTTGTAACATAGTAAATCAAAATAATTCTATGGATGCGAACGGGAAAGCCAAGATCTAATCTAGGAGGTGCAATCAACGAGAGGGATAGATGAGATCTTCATACCCTTGAAGAAATCACACAGCGGAACGTTCAACAGAACATGGTTGATGTAGTCGTACTAGCCTTCTCCTCCTCGTGATCCGATCCAACGCCGCAAGTGGCGACGCCTCCGAGAGATGCACACGTACGACATCGCGACGTATCCTCCTTCCTTGGTCCAGCAAGTGGGGTGGAGAGATAGATTGGATCTACAACACGACGGCATGGTGCAAAGGTGGAGAGTTTCTTGGCGAGCCACGCTGTAGCGGGAGAGAGAGATCTGAAGGGCAGTAGGTAGGCGGCTAGGGTTCAAGGAGGGTGGAGGAGGGTTGCGCCACTGCCCTCTATATATAGGGGGATGGCCGGCCCCCTTGGCCCCTCCTCCAAGCCCCAGGGCGGCGGCCCCAAGGGTTGGAGTGGGGGGCAAGTTTTCCTCCTTCTAGAAGGTTTCCTAGGGTTTCCCCTAGGGTTTGGCGGTGGGCCTATGGGGCCTTGTGCTGGCCCAATCGTCAGTGGCACTCGTAGGCCCACGCACCCCTCCGACAAGTGGGGCCACGTTGGTCCCACTCCGGAAGCTTCTAGAACCTTCTGGTACAATACCGAACATTTCAAAACGATTCCGAAACCCAAAAACTGCTTTCCTTTATATGAATCTTATTCTCCGGACCATTCCGGAACCTCTCATGATGTCCTGGATCTCATCCGAGACTCCGAACAAAAACTCATAAACCAATTATCCATTCTATCCTAGCGTCGAGGCACGTTAAGTGTGTGACCCTACGGGTTCGAGAATATGCAGACATGATCTTCTATAAATAATCAACAGTGGTCCGAAACCCATATTGACTCCCACATATTCATCGATGATCATATCGGATGAACCACGATGCCAGGATTCAATTAATCCCATATTTATATTCCCTTCGTCACGCGATATTTTACTTTCCCAAGATTCGATCGTTGGTATCGGCATACCTAGATCAATCTCGTTCACAACAAGTACTTTACTCATTCCGTAATCCGATATCACTTTGTGATTAACTCCTTAACCACGTGCTTGCAAGCGGTGTTGATATCAATTACCGAGTGGGCCCGAAGTATATCTCTCCGACTTGAGAGGGACAAATCCCATCTCGATACATACAACCCAACAAGTACTTTCCGATCACCTGAGAGACACCTTTATGATCACCCTCAAGAAAGGATCCGTTCTTTGCGATCACTCAAGAGGCGTACTAGGGACACGGTGTTGTTCATAAACCACACAAGTATCAAAGTTTCCGCTTAATACAATTCTAGCATGGAATATAAACTTTATCATGAACAAGAATTATAACAGTAACATCTTTATTATTGCCTCTAGGGCATAATTCCAACACACGAGTCGGGAAAAATCCGCCATGGAATAGGCCAGACGGGCCAACCTTGTCGCCACCCTAGAGGCCAGGATAGCCGAGGCCATCGCCGCCAAAGGGATGGCCTCCTAGGACCTTCTCCTCATCAAACAACAGGCCCTAAATGAAGCCTTGGCCCTGGCTGGCGCCGACAGCGTGGGTGGCGTATCATCGACTAGCTCGGTGTCCTCGGCCGTGGTGCGGCCACCTCTTTGTCCATGGTCCGCCAGCCGCATCAGGTGATGTCCCATGTATTCCCGCCGCACACGTCCAGGTATGCTCCCGGTTCGACGACTCCCGATTGACGATGCCAAATGTGACAGCAATGTCGGAGGAGACTGTAGGGTTTTGTAGCATGGAAAACAAAAATTTTCTACCGCATACAAAAAAACAAGCCAAGATCTATCTACTAGATTATAGCAACGAGTCGATGGAATAACTCACCCTCGAAGATTCCAAAGTGTTTAACGAGAGCGGATTCTCGTGGGTGATGTAGTCGTACTCTTCCCGATCTCAAGATCGCGTAGACGATCCTTCCGCTACGTTCCTGGCGCTCCATGATCGGTCACACGTTCGGTTTTCGACGAAGACCTTCCTCTCCCTTGTTCCAAAGCGGCGGAGGTTATAGCACTCTCCTCGCGATTCCGGCAGCACAACGACGTGGTACCGGAAGTAGAGGGGAGATCTCGCAGGGCTTCGCCTTAAGCCGGAGCGAGTATGGTGGACTATGAGAGAGCCCTCGACGATCTAGGGTTTAGACATGCCGAGGAGGGGGCAAGGCCGGCGGCTAGGGTTGCTAGGAGGCGGCGGCGGTTTGCCCTAGGGCGGCGGCGGCAGCAGGTCGCGGCGCCGGTGGCTTAGGGTTTGGAGGTGGGGATCTTGTGTGTCTAGGAGCAGAGCCGTGCCCCTCCTTTTATAGGTGGAGGGGCCGGCCAAAGGGAGGGGAGTCCCTCCCCAACTCGTCTTGGAGGTGCGCCGGCGGTGGGAGGAGAAACTCCTCCCCCAAGTCGGTTGCCACCTCCCTCTCCACTTCCAAAAATTGCCGTTTGACTTTCAAACTTGGCATTTGACTTTTCAAACTAGGATTTGAATAAACCCTCTATTTTGTTCAGCGATGACACCGAGTACATGATGCAATCATACCAACTTGATATAACACATTCATGTACCCTTCCCCTCCGGAGCGCCGGACATTCCGGAACCTTCTAGAACATTCCCGATGAAAACACCGGAACCATTCTCCAACTCCGAAACAAAACTTTCCTTATATGAATCTTATTCTTCGGACCATTCCGGATCTCCTCGTGATATCCCGGATCTCATCCGAGACTCCGAACAACATTCGGTCTCTTTCTCATCATTCCATAACTACTCAAACAACGTCGAATCCTTAAGTGTGTCTCCCTACGGTTCGTGAATTATGCGGACATGATCGAGACACTTCTCTGATCAATAACCAATAGAGGAATCTGGAAATTCATATGGCTCCCACATATTTCTACGATTACTTTGCGATCGAATGAACCACTTACATACGATACCAATTTCCCTTTGTCTCACGATAGTTTACTTATCCGAGGTTATGATCGTCGGTATCTCTGCATACCTAGTTCAACCTCGTTACCGATAAGTACTCTTTTCTCGTTCCCATGATATGTGATCCCTTGTGATCCAGTCACATGCTTGCAAGCTAATTGGATGACATTCCACCGAGAGGGCCCAGAGTATATCTATCCGTCATATGTATGGACAAATCCCACTCTTGATCCATGTGTTTCAACCATTACTTTCCGAACACTCAATGCCACCTTTATAGCCACCCAGTTACGGTGTGGTGTTTGATGTCATCAAAGCATCCATCCGGTAAAGGTGATATGCATGATCTCATGGTCGAAAGAATTAGGTTACTATGTATCAGAAAGCATATAGCAATTGAACTATTAAAATGACTTGATCTTTATGCTATGCTTATGTATAGGAGTATGTCCACCATATCATTCACCTAATGATATGATCTTGTTGTTAATAACATCTCAATGTTCATGATAGGGAAACCACAATCATTTATTAACCAACAAGCTAGTATTATAAAGAGGCTTTACTAGGGACTTCAAATTAAGTTTACAAATCACACAAGTATTAATGTTTCCTTGTTAATACTATTATAGCATGAATGTAAACATTTATCATAAACACAAAGATATAATAATAACTACATTTATTATTGCCTCTAGGGCATATCTCCAACAGTCTCCCACTTGCACTAGAGTCATCTAATCTAGATTACATGGTAATATACCGAACACCCATGGCAGTTTGGTGTTGGTCATGTTTTGCCGTCGGGAGAGGTTTAGTCAACGGATCCGCCACATTCAGATCTGTGTGTACTTTGCAAATATTTATGTCCCCATCTTGGACATGTTCTCGAATAGCATGAAAATGTAGCTTGATATGCTTCAGCTTCTTGTGTGACCTTGGTTCTTGCGCATTGGCTATGGCGCCCATGTTATCACAGTAGATAGACATTGGGTCCAGCACACTAGGAACCACACCCAGCTCTGTAATGAACTCTTTCATCCATATCGCTTCTTGTGAAGCCTCAAGCGACCATGTATTCCGATTCGGTTGAAGATCTCGCCACAACGCTTTGCTTTGCACTCCTCCATTAAGCTGCACCATTCAAAGTAAATCATTATCTAGATTGTGATTTAGAATCATCCGATCGGTGTTCCAACTAGCGTCGGTGTAACCATTAACAACGAGCTGTTCATCACCTCCATAAGAAAGAACCATATCCTTAGTTCTTCTCAAGTACTTAAGGATGTTTTTGACCCATTGTCCAATGATCCACTCTGGATCACTTTGATATCTGCTAGTTAAACTAACAAGATATGCAATGTCGGGTCTAGTACATAGCATGGCATACATTAGAGATCCTATGGTGAGGCATAGGAGTCTTACTCATCCTTTCTCTATCTTACGCCGTTGTCGGACTTTGAGTTTTACTCAAGGTGATTGGGCAACATGGGCAAGAACCCTTTCTTGCTATCTTCCGTTCAAACCTCTTTAGAACTTTGTCCAAATATGTACTTTGTGACAATGATATTAGCGCCTCGATCTATCTCTATAAATCTTTATGCCTATGTAAGTCGTCGCCAAGATCCTTCATTAAAAAACTATTATTCAAATATTCCTTGACACTATTAAGAAGGTCTACATCATTCCCAATCAACAATATGTCATCTACATATAGTATTAAGTGTTGGAGATATGCCCAAGAGGCAATAATAAAGTGGTTATTATCATATCTTCATACTTATGATAAATGTTTACATACCATGCTATAATTGTATTAACCGGAAACAATAATACTTGTGTGATTTGTAAACATAAAAGAGTCCCTAGTAAAGCCTCTTGTTAAACTAGCTTGTTGGTTAATATATGATCATGGTTTCCTGATCATGAACATCGAGATGTTATTAACAACAGGGTCATATCATTAGGAGAATGATGTGATGGACATACTCCTATAGTTAAGCATAGCATAAAGATCAAGTCATTTAATATAGTTCATTTGATATAAGCTTTCTGATACATAGTAACCTAATTCCTTCGACCATGAGATCATGCTAATCACCATCACCGGAAGGATGCTTTGATGACATCAAACACCACACCGTAACTGGGTGGCTATAAAGGTGGCATTGAGTGTTCGGAAAGTATGTGTTGAGGCATATGGATCAAGAGTGGGATTTGTCCATCCATATGACGGATAGATATACTCTGGGCCCTCTCGGTGGAATGTCATCCAATTAGCTTGCAAGCATGTGACTGGCTCACAAGGGATCACATACCACGGGAACGAGAAAGAGTACTTATCGGTACGAGGTTGAACTAGGTATGCGAGATACCGACGATCAAAACCTCGGATAAGTAAACTATCGTGAGACAAAGGAAATTGGTATCGCATGTAAGTGGTTCATTCGATCGCAGTAATCGAGAAATATGTGGGAGCCATATGAATTTCCAGATTCCTCTATTGGTTATTGATCGGAGAAGAGTCTCGATCATGTCTGCATAATTCACGAACCGTAGGGAGACACACTTAAGGATTCGATGTTGTTGAGTAGTTTTGGAATGATGAGTAAGAGACCGAATGTTGTTCGGAGTCTCGGATGGGATCCGGGATATCACGAGGAGATCCGGAATGGTCCGGAGAATAAGATTCATATAAGGAAAGTCCCGTTTCGGAGTTGGAGAATGGTTCCGGTGTTTTCATCGAGAATGTTCTAGAAGGTTCCGGAATGTCCGGCACTCCGGAGGGGAAAGGGTACATGAATGTGTTATATCAAGTTGATATGATTGCATCATGTACTAGGTGTCATCGCTGTACCAAAATAGAGGGTTTATTCAAATCCTAGTTTGAAAAAGTCAAACGGCTAGTTTGAAAGTCAAACGACTAGTTTTGGAAAAGAGGAAAAGGAGGTTTGAAACCGACTTGGGGGAGGAGTTCCTCCTCCCACTGCCGGCCCACCTTGGGTCCGAGTTGGGAAGGGACTCCCCTCCCCAGGCGCGCCTCCTTCCACCTATAAGAGGAGGGGCAGGGCTCCCCTCCTAGACACACAAGTTCCTACCTCTAAACCCTAGCTTGGCGCCACCACCTCCTGCAGCTGCCGCCGCCTCCCAGGGTTCTCCTTGCCGCCGACTTGGGCACCACCAAGCCCGGCTCTAGCCTCTTCCTCGGCGTGTCTAAACCCTAGATCGTCGAGGGCTCTCTCATAGTACACCATACTCGCTCAGAAGCCTGAGATCTCCTCTACTTAGGTACCGCGTTGTTGCCGAATGCATGAAGAGTGCTACAACCTTTTCTTTGGAACAAGGGAGAGGAAGGTCTTCGTCGAGTGAGCGTGTGACCATTGCGAGGCCTGCCGAGCAGCCGGAAGGATCGTCTACGCGATCTTGAGATCGGCAAGTGTACGACTACATCACCCACGAGAATCTGCTCTCTTTAACCGCTTTGGAATCTTCGAGGGTAAGTTCCTCTATCGACTCATAGCTACAATCTAGTAGATAGATCTTGGCTTGTTTGTGTGCATGCGGTAGAAAATTTTTGTTTAACGAGAGCGGATTCTCGTGGGTGATGTAGTCGTACACTTGCCGATCTCAAGATCGCGAGAGATCTTTGCCGTGAGAGAGCCCTCGACTTCTGAGATTAGGGCTAGGGTTGCTAGGCGGCGGCGGTGGTTTGCCCTAGGGCGGCGGCGGCAGAAGGTGGCGGTGCCGGCAGCTTAGGGTTTGGAGGTGGGGATCTTTGTGTCTAGGAGGGGAGCCCTGCCCCTCCTTTTATAGGTGGAGGGGCCTGTTGGAGATATGCCCTAGAGGCAATAATAAATATAGTTATTATTATATCTTTTTGTTTATGATAAATGTTTACATTCATGCTATAATAGTATTAACAAGGAAACATTAATACTTGTGTGATTTGTAAACTTAATTTGAAGTCCCTAGTATAGCCTCTATACTTCACTAGCTTGTTGGTTGATTAATGATTGTGGTTTCCCTATCATGAACATTGAGATGTTATCAACAACAAGATCATATCGTTAGGAGAATGATATGGTGGACATACTCCTATAGATAAGCATAGCATAAAGATCAAGTCATTTCAATAGTTCAATTGCTATATGCTTTCTGATACATAGTAACCTAATTCCTTCGACCATGAGATCATGCATATCACCTTTACCGAATGGATGCTTTGATGACATAAAACACCACACCGTAACTGGGTGGCTATAAAGGTGGCATTGAGTGTTCGGAAAGTATTGGTTGAAACACATGGATCAAGAGTGGGATTTGTCCATCCATATGACGGATAGATATACTCTGGGCCCTCTCGGTGGAATGTCATCCAATTAGCTTGCAAGCATGTGACTGGGTCACAAGGGATCATATATCACGGGAACGAGAAAAGAGTACTTATCGGTAACGAGGTTGAACTAGGTATGCAGAGATACCGACGATCATAACCTCGGATAAGTGAACTATCGTGAGACAAAGGGAAATTGGTATCGTATGTAAGTGGTTCATTCGATCGCAAAGTAATCGTAGAAATATGTGGGAGCCATATGAATTTCCAGATTCCTCTATTGGTTATTGTTCGGAGAAGTGTCTCGATCATGTCCGCATAATTCACGAACCGTAGGGAGACACACTTAAGGATTCGACGTTGTTTTGAGTAGTTATGGTATTATGAGAAAGAGACCAATGTTGTTCGGTGGATGGGATCCGGATATCACGAGGTGATCCGGAATGGTCCGGAGAATAAGATTCATATAAGGAAAGTCCCGTTTCGGAGTTCGGGAATGATTCCGGTGTTTTCATCGGGAATGTTCTAGAAGGTTCCGGATTGTCCGGCACTCCGGGGGGAGGGTACATGAATGTGTCATTGAATGATTGCATCATGTACTAAGTGTTCTTGCTGTTCCAAAACTGAAAAGTCAAACTGCCAGTTTGAAAGTCAAACGGCTAAAACAGGAAACTGTGGAAAACAGGAAACTGTGGGAAACAGGAAACTGTGGGAAACAAGCAAGAGGAGGTTGAAACCAACTTGGAGGAGGAGTCCCTCTCCTCCAAGCCGGCGGCCAGCCTAGGCCGAGTTGGGGAGGGACTCCCCTCCCTCCTGGCCGCCCCTCCACCTATAAAAGGAGGCGTGCCTCCTCTAGACACAAGTTCCTATCCTCTAATCTCCGGTTTAGAGCCGTTTTGGTTTAGAGCTTCTAATTGCTTTAGCCTGCGGTTTAGAGCCTTCTAATTGGTGTGTCTAATCTCTAGACCACTAATAGACCTCTCTCATACTCCACCATACTCGCTCGGCTTGGCGAAGCCTGGGATTTCTCCTCTACTTAGGTACCACGTTGTCTTTGCGGAATCGCGAGGAGAGTGCTACAACCTCCGCTGCCTGCTGGAACAAGGGAGAGGAAGGTCTTCGTCGAGTACCGAACGTGTGACCGACTGCGGAAGCGCTGCCGGAACGCGGCGCCGGAAGGATCGTCTACACGATCTTGAGATCGGAAAGAGTACGACTACATCACCCACGAGAATCCGCTCTCGTTAAACACTTTGGAATCTTCGAGGGTAAGTTATTCCATCGACTCGTTGCTACAATCTAGTAGATAGATCTTGGCTTGTTTGTTTGTATGCGATAGAAATTTTTTGTTTTCCATGCTACGAACCCCTCAAAGGGTATCGAGCCGTGTCTATATGTAGATCTGTTGCACGAGTAGAACACAATGGTCATTATGGGCGTTGATGCTTTTATTGTCGATTGATTTTTGTGTACTTTGAATCTTGCGGTATGTTGGGATGACGCGGCCCGGGCTAACCTTACATGACATCGTTCATGAGACTTGCTCCACGCTTAACATGCAACTTGTATTGCATAAGTGGCTTTGCGGGTGCCTGTTTCTCCTAGCATAGTTAAGATCCAATTTACAACGGGTGATCAACAATGCTAGTATCAATGTTGTGGTTCTTGTTCGTAAGTTAGAACGACACTTATTGAAAGCCCCAAACCACGTAAAATATGCAAAGAAAGTAGAGGCGTCTAACTTTGTTTTGCGGGGTGTCAAATGATGTGATATGGCCATAATTGTGATTATATTTGATGTATGCAATGTTCCTTATTGTAAGTTGGTAACCGCGTGAGCCATATGGTTGTCTTTAATTTATGTTAAGACCCGCGTGTCTATTCAAAGTAGTTGTAATAGTTGAAGCCGGTGGACGACAACCATGGTGAAGCGTCATTGACCTTGATGCAATGCCGGTAATGATGGAGATCATGTTCGTGCTTGAAGATGGAGATCGGAAGCACAAAGAAGAAAGGCCATATCATATCACATATTATGAATTGCATGTGATGTTAACCCTTTATGCATCTTGTATTGCTTAGTAGACGACGGTAGCATTATAAGATGATCCCTCATGCACATGAATTTCAAATCAGAAAGTGTTCACCCTTAGTTAGCACCGTTGCTAAAGCTTGTTGTTTCGAAGCACCACGTGATGATCGGGTGTGTTAGATTCTGCAAGTGTATACAACATGAGCAAGCCAGATTTGCTCATGCAGAAACTAAGGTTTGATCTTGAGCCTAGCATGTATGCACATGGTCTCGGAACACGGATCACCGAAAGGTAAAGCATGAATCGTATAGTAGATATGATGAACATGACGATTGTTCGCCATTGAATCTATATCAACTCTCGTGATGATCGGTGTTGATGTAGTGGATTTGGTTCGTGTGATCACTAAAACAATGTGAGGGATGTTGTTTTGAGTGGGAGTTCACCTAGTTTAATTTCATTAATTAATTTGAACTCAATTTGTCATAAACTTAGTCTAAACTATTGCAAATATGTTGTAGATCAATGGCAACCCCTACCATCAATTTTAATGCGTTCCTAGAAAGAAAAGTTGAAAACAATGGAAGAAACTTCATGGATTGGTTCCGCAATTTGAGGATTGTCCTCACGGTGGTAATTTGACCTATGTCTTTGGATGCACCGCTAGGTGACCCACTGCGGTGATGCTCCCGATGAAGTAAAGAATGTTTACCTCGCTCGGAAGAATCAGTACTCCATAGTTCAAATGTGCTATCTTGTATGGTTTAGAATCGAACTTGAGAAAAGGTTTGAAGAGTCGAGACCCATATGATATTGTCGAGGATCTCAAATTGATTTTGAGACTCATGCGGCAATTGAAAGCTATGAGGCTTCGAAAAGTTCTTTAACTACAAGATGGAAGGGCAGCTCGTCGGTGAGCATGTGCTTAAGATGTCCGCACGCATAAACAAACTTCAAAGCCTGGGTATAGTGATTCCTAATGCTTTGGGATTTACCGTCCTCCGATCACGCCACCAAGTTACTGTGAACTTTGTGATGAACTACAACATGCGAACATGAACAAAGAGTTGCGAACTGTTTGCTATGTTAAAATCTGCGAAGTGGAGATCAAGAAAGAGCACCAAGTGTTGATGGTCAATAAGACCACCAAACTCAAGAAAGGCAAGTCTAAGAAAAGGGACACTTCAAGAAGGGTGGTAAGAAAGTTACCATGCGTGAAGAAGACCAAGGCTGGACCAAGCCTGAACCGAGTGCTTTCGCAAGGGAGAAGGTCACTTGAAGCGGAATTGCCCAAAGTACTTGGCGGATCTGAAGAACGGTAACATCAAGAAGAAAGGTATATCGATATACATGTTATTGATGTGTATCTCACTAGTACGTAGTAGTGCAGGTATTTGATCTTGGTTAGGTTGCTCATATTTGTAACTCAAACAGTCTGTAGAATAAATGGAAGCTAGCGAAGAACGAGGTGACGATTGCGTGGGAAGCGGATCAAAGGTTGATGTGATCGCGGTCGGCACGCTACCCCTTCATCTACCATCGGGATTAGTTTTATACTTAAATAATTGTTATTTAGTGCCTGTGTTGAGCATGAACATTATATCGGGATCTTGTTTATTGCGAGACGGTTACTTGTTTAAATCAGAGAATAATGGTTGTTCGATTTATATGAGTAATATGTTTTATGCACATGCACCTTTGATAGATGGTCTATTCTTATTGAATCTCGATAGTGGAAATACACATATCAATAACATTGAGGCTAAACGTTTGAAATCAAGCGATAATTCGACCTATATGTGGCACTGTCGTCTTGGTCACATTGGAGTGAAGCGTATGAAGAAACTCCATTCCGATGGACTTCTTGAATCACTTGATTTTGAATCACTCGAAAGATGCGAAGCATGTCTGATGGGAAAAATGACTAAGACTCCATTTTCTGGTATGATGGAGCGAGCTACGGACTTATTGGAAATCATACATACCGATGTGTGTGGACCAATGAGTGTAGCATCACGTGGTGGTTATCGTTATGTTCTTACCTTCACGGATGACTTGAATAGATATGGGTATATCTATTTCATGAAACATGAGTCCAAAACTTTCGAGAAGTTTAAGGAGTTTCAAAGTGAGGTAGAGAATCAACGTAACAAGAAGATTAAATTTCTCGTTACGATCGTGGGTGAATATCTAAGTTACGAGTTTGGCGAGCATTTGAAGAAATGCGGAATACTTTCACAGTTGACACCGCCGGGAACACCACAGCGTAATGGTGTGTCCGAACGTCGTAATCGAACTCTTTTAGATATGGTTCGTTCTATGATGTCACTTACAGATTTACCGCTATCATTTTGGGGTTATTGTAACACCCTCAGAATCGGACCTATGCAAATTTGGGCAAAATTCACCAAACCCGCATAGAAACGATTCAAAGGTGCCCACCAGTCACTTTCGTGCGGGTGGAAAACGAAGTAATAACATTACACAACAGTCCTCGAAGGGACCCACAGAACAGATATATAACAGCGGCTCAAAGAGTCAAGAATACGGATATAATATACAAAGATCCAAATCACCTTGAAAACAATGGAGCGTCCAGCTACGGACAAGATGCAAATGGGGCTAAGAGCCCTGAAGACTAACCAATGGCGTCCATAACCCTGCCTGGCCAAAGGAAGGGTAACCACCTAACGACGTCGATCTCAAAACCCGCTTAAATAAAAGGGTGCCGACAAAGGGCAAAGGAAAAAGAAGGAGGCGTCGATCGAGGCCAAGACAGCGAGGCTAGAATTGGCGGTCTCGCCACATAGGTATGGTGGATCAAGCGGCAAAGATGCACTAAACAACCTATAGAGACTCGATACCGGGCGGATATCGAGAGGGATGAGAATGACCTAACGGATCCAACTCGAAGCTAGCACCAAACAAACCCATCCGCGTTTCCCTCGAGACCAAACGAGGAAGTCAACCGAGGAACTCACACGGTTGGCGCTTTACTTGTTCGATTATAGTTGCGGCACTTTACTAGTCAGGTTTAGATAATCGTCGATAAAATAAGCGATGGGCACTTTTAGTTAACCATTCCGTTATAGTGGCAGCACTTACTAGTCGATACATTTAACATGAGATAACCCATAACCCAAAGCTTGTTGGTACTTTTATTCAGCCATTCCGTTGTAGTTGCAAGATTTACTAGTCAGTACAATTGCATGGCGACAACCAAACAAGCAATTGTGGGCAGTATTAATTAGCCATTCCATTATAGTGAAGCTGATTACTAGTCATTATAAGTCAAATTTATAGCATAAACTTTAGTTATGCTTGTCTATGATCGAGATATCGTGCTCCAAGTCGTCCATATCCGCGACACGGCTTTGAAAAGTTTTACCGGCCGGTGCACCAATAGCAACACACGCCGATCAGCCTCGAAAAACCAAATCAAAACCCAACGAGGCTTTCACGATCGAACAATCACAAGATTCGAAATATTTCAGGGGCCACCTTAAGTAGATCCCGCAACGGTGACTCGAGACGGCTCAAGGTTTGGGTAGATGGTCGTGAACGATCGGGAACCCGAAAGTGGCTGGGCTTGTCGACCGCTGAATCGTGTCCCGATCCTAAATAGACAAAGGTGCTCCTCGCACAATTTAAATACGTAAAGTAGCATGGCATAAGTACAGGATCGTAAATAAAACCTCAAACTAGTTTGTGGCCCCAAGAAATAAGACGGAATCAAGCTCACGGCCGGGGGCCCATATACCTCCCGGATGTGGATAGCGCGATAAATCAAGGAACAGGTATCAAGTACTCGGGGTCTTACGGGACACAAGTGGGCGTTCGGAAACCAAATATTTTCTATCACCCACCGATGCCTCTGCTTATTTCAATTTTAGTTGTTATACAGAAATTAAAGTGAGCGATCAGTAAAACTAGAATCATCTCCAACATCAACATGCGGCAATACATCAGCAACTGTGGCATATGACGACACACATCAGCACTTGAGCAAGCAACTACGACGTGCAAGTCCAACTATCTACCAAACAACAGGTAATAGGATGTGTCCAAGGCAATATAAGGCTGCAAGGGAAATCACGGGTACGAAAACTAGAGCAACGCAACACAGATAGCAATAGATCAACAGGAGGGAATAAAGACTATAAAAGTAAGATAGGTAGAAAGGGGGAGATGCTCGCCTGGAAACATTGTCGAAGGTTCAACCGAAGATCGGGGCGAAGCTCACATCAACTCAACGGCCTTATCCGCGAAGAAGCAAAACACTAGAAGAAGCACCGGATGCAATATTTAATACACGGCAGAAGATCGGCATGATGCATGCATGATGGATGACATGGCAAAGATGTGATGCAATTAGGTCATATTAAGCGGAACCGGGGTCCCGACAATTAATTAGGTGGTTCATGTTATTCAGAAGCCCCGCATTTTAAATGTTGGATTACATGGCAAAATATAGCACCGGTTCGCTACACAAATTTAAATGAGGCCAATATAAGGCTAGTTTTGCCCGCATATGGGCCCCATATTTAATTATTAGGTGAATCGGCATAAGGCCCCCCCAAACCACAGACAAGCATGCATGCAAGATGATAATTAAATATGCAACAATTGTATTGTGTTATGAAATTAGGGTTTTTCGGGGAGAGGTTCACACATTAGGGGTCTCGGCGTTCTTGGGGTTCTGGGGTTCGGGGTCCGACAGGGTCCAGGGTCCGGTCTCGGGGTCCAGGGTTCTGACGGGGTCGTTCTCGAACTCCGGGGTTAGGGTCTC
Source organism: Avena longiglumis (assembly GCA_030063025.1). Lineage (NCBI taxonomy): Eukaryota > Viridiplantae > Streptophyta > Magnoliopsida > Poales > Poaceae > Avena > Avena longiglumis. The sequence goes on along the minus strand of CP125974.1, from coordinate 42,301,420 downwards.
GGATCGGGGTAGATCTTGGCGTTCCGAGAAGCCGGACTTGGTTCGGTGTCGGGGGCGCGTCGGATTCTTCCGGGTCGGTGCCGTTCTTGTCGTCGCGACGGTCTTGTCGGGTCCTCGAGATCGATGGTGAACTTGTCCGGTACCGGGGCGTTCTTGGCGATCTTCGGGGTCGGGCCTTGGTGCTCGGGTTCGGGGTGTCGAGGCTTGGTCTCCGGGGTTCGTGAGGCGGACTTGCATTTGAGGGTTCCACCGAAAACCGTGACGCGTCCGTGATGCAGCTCTTGTGGTTCCTGATGGAGGCCTCCGGGGACGGGTCTTGGTACAGCACACACAAGCACCAATGCAAACTCGCACGAGCACCACGCAGGGCCGGACGGGCGACCTTGGCGGCGACGGCGACGGCTGCTCGCCAGGGGCGGCAGCGGGCTCGCCGAGGGTTCTTCCGGAGGAGGCAGCGAGGGCCGTGGCGGTGCAGCTTGGGGACAAGTTGGCTCGGCGACGCGGACCGACGGCGGGACCATGGCGGCAGCTGCGGGACGAGGTCAGGCGTCCGCGACGGGGACTCCGGTGGCGGAAGCCTCGAAGCGGCGGCGGCGAGGAGGATGGCGAGCCTCGGCGCCGAGGCGGGGCGGAGAGGGGCCCGCGAGGTGGAGGCGCGGAGCAGCGTGGCGGCACCGCGAGGAGGAAAGCGAGGAGGCGGGTGCTGCGAGGTGGCGGAGGAGGCCGAGAGGTCGGTGCGGCGGCGAACGCGAGTGGGCGCCGGCGGACTCAGCGAGACGGCGAGGCTCGCGGGCGGAGGACTTCAGCACGGAGGCCAGCCTTGGCGGAAGCGGGCAAGCAGCGGCGACGCAGGAGGCGGCAGCACGGGAGGCGGCGGACTCAAGCGGGCGGGCGAGCTTGGCGTTCAGGGATGCGGCGAGGCGGGAAGAGTCTTCCGCGCGCAGCGGCGGCGGCAGCCGCTTCACTGAGGCACGAGGCGAGAGGAGGAGCGGCGGAGGAGGCGGTGGTCCGGCATGGCGAGAGGGAGGGGCAAGCGAGGCGCCAGGAGGAAGCGGAGGAAGAAGGCGGCGGCGGAAGGAGGTTGAGCGGCGTGGCGGCGATGGAAGGAGGCTGGAGGGAGCGAGCGGTTGAGCTGCGGAGGAGAGGATGCGTGGGGGCGTCGCGTGGGCAAGCGCGTGGGCAGCGTGGATAGCGCGTCAGCGTGTGGCAGCGTGTGGCGGCGGAGGTGGGTCCTGTAAGGTGGCAAGCTGGTGGGCGTCTTTGCTGCTGGCGTCGCGTCGTGGCGTGTCTTCTTGTGAGTGGAGTGGTGGGCAGGTGTGTGTAGCTGGCCGGTTGGTGGGGAGGGTGGTGAGAGAGAGAGAGGGGGTGAGGGACAAGTGGCAGAGTGTGAGTGGGGGAGGGAGGGAGAGAGATGAGGTGGCGTTCTGTGATTGGGTGGGGTGAGGTGGCCAGGGGGTGTGGGTAGGATAGTGGGTAGCTTTAGGAATTAGGAGTGGGCCTGGTTGGACCGTTTTTACAATTCTGGGGCGGTCGTTCGGGTCGATCGGCCCGTTCGACTGCCCCCGCTAAAATAAATATAAATTTTATTTATTTCAAACAAAGCTTTGCAAACCGATATCGGGCAAAACAAAATATTCCGGCGACCCGGATTTTGATGTTTGAAACAAGAGGGGGCGTTTTAGAAAACAAAACGGGCTTTTGCGAAATAGTTTTATGCACACAATGCATGATGATGACGATGCAATGCACAAATTCAACGCGATTTTCTAGTAGTGGTTTTGCGGGATGCCACAGTTATGCATTAGAAACAGCCGCATTCACTTTAAATAGGGCACCGTCTAAATCCGTTGAAACGACACCGTATGAATTATGGTTTGGGAAGAAACCTAAATTGCCGTTCCCTAAAGTTTGGGGATGCGAAGCCTATGTAAAGAAGTTACAGCCGGACAAGCTTGAACCCAAAGCGGAAAAATGCGTCTTCATAGGATACCCGAAGGAAACTATTGGGTATACCTTCTATCATAGATCCGAAGGCAAAATCTTCGTTGCCAAGAATGGATCCTTTCTAGAGAAGGAATTTCTCTCAAAAGAAGTGTCTGGAAGGAAAGTAGAACTCGACGAGGTTGTCGAACCTTCTCTCGAAATTGCGAGTAGCGCAGCACCGGAAGAAGTTCCTGTGGTGCCTGCACCAATTAGAGAGGAAGCTAATGATGATGATCATGAAACTTCGGTTGAAATTGCTACAGAGCCTCGGAGGTCAACGAGTACTCGTACCACTCCAGATTGGTATGATCCCGTTATGAGTGTCATGTTGGTGGACAACACCGATGACCCCGAAACATATGAGGAAGCGATGATGAGCCCAGATTCCAATAAATGGCTAGAAGCCATGAAATCCGAGATTGGATCCATGTACGAAAACCAAGTATGGACTTTGGTGGACTTACCGGATGGCTGGAAGGCTGTCGAGAACAAATGGATTTTCAAGAAGAAAACATATGTTGATGGTAATGTTACTGTCTATAAAGCTCGACTTGTCGCAAAAGGGTTTCGACAAATTCAAGGAGTTGACTACGATGAGACTTTCTCACCAAGATGTGAAGCTAAAGTCTGTGAGGATTATGTTAGCAATCGCGCATATTATGATTATGAGATATGGCAGATGGATGTCAAAACAGCATTCCTCAATGGAGATATTGATGAAGAGTTGTATATGATGCAACCCAAAGGTTTTGTCGATCCTAAAGATGCTAACAAGGTATGCAAACTTCAATGGTCCATCTATGGATTGAAGCAAGCATCCGAAGTTGGAATCAACGTTTTGATAAGGTGATCAAAGTTTTGGTTTTATACAAACTTATGGAGAAGCTTGTATTTACAAGAAAGTGAGTGGGAGCTCAGTAGCATTCTTAATACTATATGTGGATGACATATTGTTGATTGGGAATGATGTAGACCTTCTTAATAGTGTCAAGGAATATTTGAATAATAGTTTTCAATGAAGGATCTTGGCGAAAGCTGCTTACATATTAGGCATAAAGATTTATAGAGATAGATCGAAGCGCCAAATATCATTGTCACAAAGTACATATTTGGACAAAGTTCTAAAGAGGTTTGGAATGGAAGAAAGCAAGAAAGGGTTCTTGCCCATGTTGCTCAATCGACCTTGAGTAAAACTCAAAGTCCGACATCGCGTAAGATACAGAAAGGATGAGTAAGACTCCTATGCCTCAGCCATAGGATCTCTAATGTATGCCATGCTATGTACTAGACCCGACATTGCATATGCCGTTAGTTTAACTAGCAGATATCAAAGTGATCCAGTGGATCATTGGACATGATCAAAAACATCCTTAAGTACTTGAGAAGAACTAAGGATATGGTTCTTTCTTATGGAGGTGATGAACACCGTTGTTAATGGTTACACCGATGCTAGTTGGAACACCGATCCGGATGATTCTAAATCACAACTGGATACGTATTTATTTTGAATGGTGCAAGCTTAGTGGAGGAGTGCAAAGCAAAGCGTTGTGGCGAGATCTTCAACCGAATCGGAATACATGGTCGATTCGAGGCTTCACAAGAAGCGATATGGATGAAAGAGTTCATTACAGAGCTGGGTGTGGTTCCTAGTGCGCTGGACCCAATGTCTATCTACTGTGATAACATGGGCGCCATAGCCAATGCGCAAGAACCAAGGTCACACAAGAAGCTAAAGCACATCAAGCTGCGTTTTCACGCTATTCGAGAACATATCCAGGATGGGGATATAAAGATTTGCAAAGTACACACAGATCTGAATGTGGCGGATCCGTTGACTAAACCTCTCCCGAGGGCAAAACATGACCAACACCAAACTGCCATGGGTGTTCGGTATATTACCATGTAATCTAGATTAGATGACTCTAGTGCAAGTGGGAGACTGTTCGAGATATGCCCTAGAGGCAATAATAAATATAGTTATTATTATATCTTTGTGTTTATGATAAATTTTTACATTCATGCTATAATAGTATTAACAAGGAAACATTAATACTTGTGTGATTTGTAAACTTAATTTGAAGTCCCTAGTATAGCCTCTATACTTCACTAGCTTGTTGGTTGATTAATGATTGTGGTTTTCCTATCATGAACATTGAGATGTTATCAACAACAAGATCATATCGTTAGGAGAATGATATGGTGGACATACTCCTATAGATAAGCATAGCATAAAGATCAAGTCATTTCAATAGTTCAATTGCTATATGCTTTCTGATACATAGTAACCTAATTCCTTCGACCATGAGATCATGCATATCACCTTTACGGATGGATGCTTTGATGACATCAAACACCACACCGTGGCGGGTGGCTATAAAGGTGGCATTGAGTGTTCGGAAAGTATTGGTTGAAACACATGGATCAAGAGTGGGATTTGTCCATCCATATGACGGATAGATATACTCAGGCCCTCTCGGTGGAATGTCATCCAATTAGCTTGCAAGCATGTGAATGGGTCACAAGGATCACATATCACGAACAAGAAAAGAGTACTTATCGGTACGAGGTTGAACTAGGTATGCGTAGATACCGACGATCATAACCTCGGATAAGTAAACTATCGTGAGACAAAGGGAAATTGGTATCGTATGTAAGTGGTTCATTCGATCTCAAAGTAATCGTAGAAATATGTAGCCATATGAATTTCCGATTCCTCTATTGGTTATTGTTCGAGAAGTGTCTCGATCATGTCCGCATAATTCACGAACCGTAGGAGACACACTTAAGGATTCGACGTTGTTTTGAGTAGTTATGGTATTATGAGAAAGAGACCGAATGTTGTTGAGTCTCGGATGGGATCCGGATATCACGAGGTGATCCGGAATGGTCCGAGAATAAGGAAAGTCCGTTTGAGTTCGGGAATGATTCGGTGTTTTCATCGGAATGTTCTAGAAGGTTCGGATTGTCCGCACTCGGGGAGGGTACATGAATGTGCCATTGAATGATTGCATCATGTACTAAGTGTTCTTGCTGTTCCAAAACTGAAAAGTCAAACTGCCAGTTTGAAAGTCAAACGGCTAAAAAGAAAGCTGGAAAACAGGAACTGTGAAACAGAAAGCTGTGGGAAATAAGCAAGAGGAGGTTGAAACCAACTTGGAGGAGGAGTCCTCTCTCCAAGCCGGCGGCCACCTAGGCCGAGTTGGAGGGACCTCCTCCCCTGGCGCGCCACCCTCCACCTATAAAAGGAGGTGGCCTCCTCTAGACACAAGTTCCTATCCTCTAATCTCCGGTTTAGAGCCGTTTTGGTTTAGAGCTTCTAATTGCTTTAGCCTGCGGTTTAGAGCCTTCTAATTGGTGTGTCTAATCTCTAGACCACTAATAGCCCTCTCTCATACTCCACCATACTCGCCTCCGCTTAAGGCCCTCATGGGATTTCTCCTCTACTTAGGTACACGCCAGTTTGCCGTAATCGCGAGGAGAGTGCTACAACCTCCGCCGCCTTTGGAACAAGGGAGAGGAAGGTCTTCGTCGAGTACGACGCGGTGACCGATCATGGAAGCGCTGCTAACGCAGCCGGAAGGATCGTCTACACGATCTTGAGATCGGAAAGAGTACGACTACATCACCCACGAGAATCCGCTCTCGTTAAACACTTTGGAATCTTCGAGGGTAAGTTATTCCATCGACTCGTTGCTACAATCTAGTAGATAGATCTTGGCTTGTTTGTTTGTATGCGATAGAAAATTTTTGTTTTCCATGCTACGAACCCCTACAGGGCCGGCCAAGGGGAGGGGAGTCCCTCCCCAACTCGGATTGGAGGTGCGCCGACGGTGGGAGGAGGAACTCCTCCCCCAAGTCGGTTTCCACCTCCCTCTCCACTTCCCAAAAATAGCCGTTTGACTTTCAAACTTGGCGTTTGACTTTTCAAACTAGGATTTGAATAAACCCTCTATTTTGTTCAGAGATGACACCGAGTACATGATGCAATCATACCAACTTGATATAACACATTCATGTACCCTTCCCCTCCGGAGCGCCGGACATTCCGGAACCTTCTAGAACATTCCCGATGAAAACACCGGAACCATTCTCCAACTCCGAAACAAGACTTGCCTTATATGAATCTTATTCTCCGGACCATTCCGGATCTCCTCGTGATATCCCGGATCTCATCCGAGACTCTGAACAACATTCGATCTCTTTCTCATCATTCCATAACTACTCAAACAACGTCGAATCCTTAAGTGTGTCTCCCTACATTTCGTGAATTATGCGGACATGATCGAGACACTTATCCGATCAATAACCAATAGAGGAATCTGGAAATTCATATGGCTCCCACATATTTCTACGATTACTTTGCGATCGAATGAACCACTTACATACGATACCAATTTCCCTTTGTGTCACGATAGTTTACTTATCCGAGGTTATGATCGTCGGTATCTCTGCATACCTAGTTCAACCGTTCGATAAGTACTCTTTTCTCGTTCCGTGATATGTGATCCCTTGTGAGCTACCACATGCTTGCAAGCTAATTGGATGACATTCCACCGAGAGGGCCCAGAGTATATCTATCCGTCATATGGATGGACAAATCCCACTCTTGATCCATGTGTCTCAACCATTACTTTCCAAACACTCAATGCCACCTTTATAGCCACCCAGTTACGGTGTGGTGTTTGATGTCATCAAAGCATCCATCCGGTAAAGGTGATATGCATGATCTCATGGTCGAAGGAATTAGGTTACTATGTATCAGAAAGCATATAGCAATTGAACTATTAAAATGACTTGATCTTTATGCTATGCTTATCTATAGGAGTATGTCCACCATATCATTCTCCTAATGATAAGATCTTGTTGTTAATAACATCTCAATGTTCATGATAGGGAAACCACAATCATTTATTAACCAACAAGCTAGTATTATAAAGAGGCTTTACTAGGGACTTCAAGTTAAGTTTACAAATCACACAAGTATTAATGTTTCCTTGTTAATACTATTATAGCATGAATGTAAACATTTATCATAAACACAAAGATATAATAATAACTACATTTTATTATTGCCTCTAGGCCATATCTCCAACAGAGACCTCCATTGACCTCAACCGCACCGCAGGGTCGGGCGTACTGACACAAGACCATGCCAATAGGCCACGCAAGGCGGCGAACATGCCTGCGCCTCTGCCTTTCGACGATTTGCCTCGCTCGGTATCCACGAGAAAGGAGGACGACGAGGCCGTGTTGCACCAGATCGTCAACAAGGACACAACCATGGACGACGATGTTGACCAAACGACCGTTGACATCAATGGAAAGCCATTGTTAAGACATGATGTCGAGCCTCCAATGTCGATGAAGGGGACGCGATGTGTGTGGACAATGTCGATGCCGATAGTAGGGACGGTGTCGAGGCTACCGATGGCACAACACAAAAGACGACGACTACACCGTGAAGGAGGACAAGGTCCTTTTGTAAGGCCAGGATGACAACTGGACAAGATCCAATTTGCGGTGGTGAACGAAAAAGACCGACGTATTGGTGGAGAATCTTCAAGTTCTACCATAAGTGCAAGTTCAAATCCTACCCCGCAAAAAAATTCTACCGCATCCATATTGATAAAACATGAACCTTTCTTCAAAAGAGACAGGGTTTGATCAATGCGGGGTGTAACAAGTTTTGCGGTACCTATGAACATGTGCAATTTTAGCCCGTCATCGGCATCGGCATGGAGACATGTTATCGACATTGTCCATCTTTGTTCACGTATATAGCTCGTCCATTTTTTTTAAAAAAAATCCAGTTTTAAAAATGTTCAATATTTCAAAAAAAAAAAAAACAAGGAAACAGGAGAACTGAAGGAAAAACAGAAAAACCGGAACATGAGTTTCTAGAATATTCCAAAAACCGACAAAACCCAAAGCATCATGGATGTATTAGGACGGCCGAAAGTAGCGCCGGGTACGCTTTGCCCCAGTAACGGGCCGTAACAGATGCTCAAAAAAAAAGTAACGGGCCGCAGCAGGAGTGGTGTAGGGATTGCCTCCGTCTGTTCTACAATAAAAACAAAAACCCACACAAAAGCCTGTGTTTTACACATAGTTTAAAAAACCAGGCTAGTCGTCGAACCGACGAAGCTATCGGTTCAGATTTTTACTGGTCAGACAATTGGTTCACTGGTTCATTGTCTGTTTTTTAATATTTAGAATAATATATTTTATCTATAAATATCGTAATAAATAATATTTATGTATGTGAAAATAATTCAGACTTATGATTTAGCATAAAAATATACATAACGAGCATCAATAACTTGCCATGTGACCATGCATGTCCAAGACTCCCAGACTCCGAGCCAATGTTAAGTATATCGTTTATCGTTAACTTGTTGGTCAGCCCCAAAAAGATAGCCAACTAGACAGTAGTAGTTTGTAACATTACATGCACGGCCAGAAACAAGCAACAACTTGCTATATGGTTTCTACCGTGTAGATGATAATAAAATCCTAGCGTTTTTATCTGTGTACAAAAAACAGTTGTAGCTCAGCTGGTCAGCGTATTGTCTCCATTGCGTGCGGTCCCCATATAATTTTTTTTACAATGCACGTACTAATTAACCGGTCAAACCGGGTTGGCGGTTTATAGTGTGTAAATCAGTGGTTGGACCGTGGTTCTTACTGTTTATTCTGGCTTGCTTGCGTAGACGCACTAGTGCGCTTAAAAACAGACAGAGGCTCTGGTTTCGTTTTTTCCGGTTAAACAGCCGGTCCGGTCGGTTTTAAAACTATGGTTTTACAGCTAGCAGCTGCCCCGAGTTCGATTCGTTTCCACTCGTCCTCTTCTCCCCCGATCGAAGAAAGCAAGCACGCGGGGCATGCACCCAACCCAAGAATCCTGGCCTCCTACCTACGTTGAACCCGAGTCACCATGGATCTAGCTGCAGCTGGCAGGTGGTCAAATTAATCTGGCCGCTGCACATGATCCCAAACTGTCAAACGCGGAATCGGCGGGTCCATGTTGCGGCTTCACTGCTTTCCAGGCCGCACGGGCGCATACGAATATGCTTCCATTCTCAAGAGGAGTTCTAGTAGTACTTGCTGCCGCTCAGCTGGTCAAAACACCATACGATAAACAATGCCCAGGCCGGATCGTCTCCTTCGCTTGAAATTTTGTCCGATTAAGTGGTCCAGTCTATGCAATCGGCGCACCGGTGAGAGGCCGGTCACCAGCAACATCTAGCTAGATAGCCTAGCTTCGGAAATGTATTATGTATATACATACTCCGCGTGTATATTGACGGCAAGTCGCGTAGTATAAAATAGCACTCCGCGTGTACGTACCAGAGCCAAGCAGAAAATACCCCGTCCAAATAACAAATGCAGTCTACGCAACAACAAAAATATGCAGTTGAAATTCTGTACAATCCAATCAATCAATCTACTCCGATCTGGGCTAATTCTCTACCGGGGTGTGTCCACTGTCCAACTTCTTTCAACGACTTACCTGGACCATACCCACTCAAGATTATGTCAGTCGCAAGTTGATGACACCAATTAACACGACGTTAATTTGTGTCAAAAGTACTTAGGTCACATCGAAGCGTACATCGTGACAACGACGCCGTGGTCTGGAACAAAATAGAGTAGCCACGTATGCACGTAAGTGGATTAGATACTGTTGTGTACGTAATGACGACAGCTCCCAACCATGCAGTCAAACCCTACCCGTTCAAGGGACACCTAGCATTTTGACAAGAAAAATAGCAGAAAACAAAATACAGAATTAATGGCAAACAGCTAGCATCGTAGCGCTAGACCCGCGCCACATAAACACAGAATAACTAGTACAATCTTAGAGCATCTCTACTTGTCGAGCGAATCCAGGCTGAAATTGACCAATTTTCGGTGGGACGACGAAACAAGTTTTGTCTTGGATACGCCCAGTTTCCCACTCGCGTACCTAGGCCGAGTTCCTAAGTTTGGCTAAATTTGATTAAAGTTGGATGAATTTCATTAAAATGGGTGAATATAAACGGATTAAATCAAATTTAAACTAAACTAGTACATAATAAGCTAAAAAAGGCCACCGCCGTGGCCTTCGCCGTTCTACATGCCGAAGTTGCTGTAGAACACCGTGTAGCCGGGATCGGTGCGGCCATCATCCTCGTCGTCGTCGTCACTTGGCGGCTGGTGCTGGCGGGAGCTCCCCTGGCCTGGGTCGCCGGACCTTCACGGCTAATAGGGCGGGCCTTCGTCCTCATCGTCGTAGAGCACATAGAGCGGGGCATCCTAGTAGGAGAGCTCACGCTCGGACATCGCCAGTCTCCGGGCCGCTCATCGACTGCTGCTGCGCAGCGTTGACGCCTTGTAGAAGTTCGCCTCCTCCATCCTTCTGAAACATTCCAGGATGTCCGGCGAGGACGGCTCCAACAACGGCGTCTGCGGCGCCGAGTCACGGAGCGACTGCTCCAGCACCATCCTCAAGGCGCTGTCGTCGGGCGGCGCCGAGCCTTCAATCTTCGGGCGCCAAAGACGGAGGAGGCCGGTTGGTGATGCCGTCGCGCGTGGCTCGCCGATGACGAGGCCGCGCGAGCGTGTTAGCGGCGGCGAGACCGCCTCGCGCTTGACTAGCCCAGTCGGCGTAGGCAGAGGCGTGGATCCAGAGGAGCGGGAGGCGGAGGTGGAGGAGGACGAGCTCATGCTGGCCATCCTCCTCGGCATCCAGTTCGCCGGAGGTCGCCGGCCTGACCTGGACACCAGCACGGGTGTGCGCGGGTAGCCGAGACGCGGCGTGTTCCCGGCGTTGATGTGCTCCAGCACCGACACAGCGTCGGCCTGCGCTCGGAACACCGCCCGGCCGGCGAGTTATTGCGCTTGGCGGCCCTGGCGGCGAGCTCCTGGGCACGGCGGTCGGCGAAGAACTCCTCCTAGTAGAGGAGGTTGTCGGGGCTCTCGGCGGCAGAGGGATCATCCATGCCGGAGATGAACTCCTGGATGTCGTACGACAGCTCCTCCCGCGTCGGTGCCGACGAGATAGGAATGCCGCCGGCGCTAAGCTTCCACCCCGCCGGTTCTCGTGTCCGTGCATAGCGTGGCCTCGTAAGCAGCGCGCCTCACGCTGCAGTGCGCAAGCCGTTCGCCGCCCGTCGTCGGGTACCTCTCGGCCATGGCTAGGGGGAAGAGCCGCGAAAGTGTTCGCGGAGTTCATGGTGGGCGGGGCTGTGAGAGTGTGAGGTTTTCCATGGGTGACGGCTTATAAGGGCCGAGGCGGTAGCGAGGGGAAAAGGAAGCAGCGGAAGTTAGTGCCGCCCGTCCGTCATGAGGCGGCGACGACGGTGGCGTCGCAATTCGGCGACACATGGCCGACGCGACGGGCAATTAATGTCCGACGGTCGCCGCGTGGTTCCGAGGATGACGACGACTCGCCTTCTATCGCTGACTCGGTGGGTCCACGCGCCGTTTTCGCTGCGTCCGGCGTTCCCAGGGCGTAACCGGGAACCTGGGTTCCTGGGTAGTCCAGACCAAAATTGGCCTAAATCAGTCCAAAAACAGGTTCCTGGATACGGACTGGACCAATTTTCGACGTCCGAACCGAAATTCGGTGTCCGGATCGGCGTCCTGGATAGCCGAGTGGAGATGCTCTTAGAATATCACCCATGATACTCGTTAATTTTGTGCAGATTGTGGTGGGAAACTCCCTCTTCCCGATGTTCTCTGCATGCTGGAGTAGCTCCATGGCATGTGGCTTCAAACTCTTCATTTTTCGTTTTAGGCCCGGTTTGTTCCGGTGTTGATCCCGGTTTAGTCAGTGGATGATGTTTGTACTAGTGAACTCTCGATTCCCTCGGGAGCCTTTTATCTATATAAAAAAACATGGCCACATGTTCCTTCCTCTAGACTAACCTGCCCATTTCCGAGCATATGGTACCTTTTGTATTTGCCATTTCCTTCCGAGTCGTCGCCGTCGTTGCGCTTAGAATATTGCTGCCCAATAATACGCTCTGATCTGGACACATCCTCGTAGGCTTCCGTCCCTGTCGTGCATATGCTGCCAGGCCAGCTAGTAGTAGGCATATCTGCTGTACGTGGCTCCCAAGATCCGGTACGTACGACAGCTGGTGTTATCCTGTTGTGCACACAAATACAAGCTCCTGATCGACCGTTGTGTAGCTCCGCGCAGGGCCGCAGCAGTGGTGTTGCTATCTTACTAGATCATGTTCCATATTCTCTCCGGCGCTAAATCTGCGATGAGATTGCACACGCACGGTGCGTCATCTCCCGCGCGCGGGGTTGGCGTCTCGTGTTGGCAACGTGCGGTCGACCAGCAGGGTTGTTGTTGCTTCGGTGTGTTGGTGAAGCACCAACAATAATATGGATAGATCGAGCTTACAAATATATATAGTGCCCATGACGACGACATTGTTAATTAATTAGTAGTTCATTTTAGCGTAGCTAGCTGCCGTGGCCAGGCCGCGTGGCACGGACATGTGGCCAGGGGGAGGAGGCTTGTGCGTGTTGCACCGTTTCATATTGGCGTGGCGCCATATGGCTAGCTAGCTGCAGGCCGAATCTCGCCGTCTCGGCATGCGAGGCTCCTACCTGCACCCGGCCACCACTGCACGAGCATGAAGCATGCATGCGAAGCGAGAGAGCAAATAACCGACGCGTCCAATCATCGACAGCCGAAATCGACGACCTCTCGGTGATCCCCGTTCAGCAGCAGCTGCACCGCGTGTACGTCACTACAGGAATGGGAAGCTACGCCGACGGCCAGTAGCTACGCCGACGGCCAAACATCGGGGCCGTCGGCGTAGCCATCGTCTAGGCCAGCCGGCAACCGTCGGCGTAAATTGCTCGGCATATCCTATGCTACCGACGGCTGCCGGCGTAGCATACGCCGACGGCTGCCCTCGGCGTAGCTATTTTTATTTTATCTCATTAAACTTTGAAAAATCATAACTAAATCATTCTAATTCGGAAAAATACAAATAATATATCAAAATTTGCAGAAAAATAAGACCTATCTATCTACACTCAAATATTACACATTTATAAATAAAAATTAAGTAAAACATAAGAAATTGTATATAGTTTAAAATGGGCATAAAAATTCAAAATGATTGAAACAATGCGAAACCTTCGCGTGGTGTTATATTATGTGACATAGTTAGAAGGAAAAATATCAAACTTGGTATATTAATTATGTCTCAAAAAAACCTTCACAAAATGACCTATCTCATTCGAGGTTTCTTGGCTTTCGGGTCAAATGACCAATGTTATGGCTAGAATCAAGACATAGTTTGTGATAATGTGCCCATATTGTGCATACACATGCATCATGGGATGGCGAACAATGTTGCCGGAGAAAGTTTTCCTTTTCGTCGCACCAAAAAGCCATTTCCCATTTTCTGAGCACAAAACACGGACGATTTTGTAAAGCAACCACCAAATGGCTAATTCAAAATGGTACCACCACATTTTACAAAAATACTATACCACCTTCTATAGACAATGTCCCAATAGGGGAATCCGAAACCTTTCCGTCCACCTCTGGTGAAAAAGACAAATTCCTGCCGAATCGGTAGAAAGTGGGTCAGATATGAACTACAGGTACATGATCCGATGCTCATGTTTTTTTACAAAAATCATTTTCAGGTTCACAATATGCTATTTTATCAAAGATCCAATGCAAGTTTAGCGAGGCTCAGCCCCGAGCTAAGAATCTTCATGCCCGCCGTTCGACAAAGTTTGACGATAATTTAAAAGGGGCATAAAAAATTCAAAAACGATCGAAACAATGCGAAACCTTCGCGTGGTGTCATATTATGTGACATAGTTATAAGGAAAAATATTAAACTTGATATATTGATTATGTCTCAAAAAAACCTTCACAAAATGACCTATCTCATTCGAGGTTTCTTGGCTTTCGGGTCAAATGACCAATGTTATGGCTAGAATCAAGGCATAGTTTGTGATAATGTTCCCATATTGTGCATACACATGCATCATGGGATGGCGAACAATGTTGCAGGAGAAAGTTTTCCTTTTCGTTGTACGAAAAAGCCATTTCCCATTTTCCGATCATAAAAAACGGACGATTTTGTGAAGCAACCACCAAATGGCTAATTCAAAATGCTACCACCATATTTTACTAAAATAATATACCACCTTATATGGACAATGTCCCAACAGGGGGTTCCGAAACCTTTCCGTCCACCTCTGATAAAAAAGACAAATTCCTGCCGAATCTAGAAGTGGTCGATATGAACTACAGGTACATGATCCGATGCTCATGTTTTTTTACAAAAATCATTTTTAGGTTCACAATATGCTATTTTATCAAATATCCAATGCAAGTTTAGCGAGGCTCGGCCCCGAGCTAAGAATCTTCATGCCCGCCGTTCGACAAAGTTTGACGATAATTTAAAAGGGCATAAAAATTCAAAACGTTGAAACAATGCGAAACCTTCGTGGTGTCATATTATGTGACATAGTTATAAGAAAAATATTAAACTTGATATATTGATTATGTCTTAAAAACCTTCACAAAATGACCTATCTCATTCGAGGTTTCTTGGCTTTCGGTCAAATGACCAATGTTATGGCTAGAATCAAGGCATAGTTTGTGATAATGTTCCCATATTGTGCATACACATGCATCATGGGATGGCGAACAATGTTGCAGGAGAAAGTTTTCCTTTTAGTTATGAAAAAGCCATTTCCATTTTCCGATCATAAAACGGACGATTTTGTGAAGCAACCACCAAATGGCTAATTCAAAATGCTACCACCATATTTTACTAAAATAATATACCATCTTATATGGACAATGTCCCAACAGGGGGTTCCGAAACCTTTCCGTCCACCTCTGATAAAAAAGACAAATTCTGCCGAATCGGCAGAAGGGTCGAATATGAACTATGTACATGATCCGATGCTCATGTTTTTTACAAAAATCATTTTAGGTTCACAATATGCTATTTTATCAAATATCCAATGCAAGTTTAGCGAGGCTCGGCCCGAGCTAAGAATCTTCATGCCATGCTCGACAAAGTTTGACGATAATTTAAAAGGGGCATAAAAATTCAAAACGTTTCAAACAATGCGAAACCTTCGTGGTGTCATATTATGTGACATAGTTATAAGAAAAATATTAAACTTGATATATTGATTATGTCTTAAAAACCCTTCACAAAATGACCTATCTCATTCGAGGTTTCTTGGCTTTCGGTCAAATGACCAATGTTATGGCTAGAATCAAGGCATAGTTTGTGATAATGGTCCCATATTGTGTATACACATGCATCATGGGATGGCGAACAATGTTGCAGGAGGAATGCAAGTTTTCCTTTTCATCGCACTAAAAACCATTTTTCATTATCCGAGCGCAAAAGGGAATTTTCTAAAGCAACCACCAAATAGATAATTCAAAACGGAGGGTTTGTGATTAGTTGATATGGATATCATATTTGGATTCCTCTCATTTTTCTGATCAATTTAGACATATTATTTGTTAAATTCGATTTATAGATTTAAAGATATTAATTATTCCATATTAAATAGAAAATACAAAAAGTAAAATTATTATATTTTTATTTGAATTCAATAATATTTTACTTATTCATTATTGTTTATTTAAATAATTGTTTGTAATTTCAAAAATACAAACATGTGACATGTTGATATAAGGGTTAATAGGATTGGTATCATAGTATGACAACAATGTATGAATTACTTTGCGGAACAGATTCAAGGAGCGAGGAAGTTAAGCGTCTTTGGAGCTAGTAGTATTAGGATGGGTGACCTTCCGAAGTTCACCAAGACTGCAATTTAATTAAGTATTAAGTGTAATTAGTGTTAAAATGTTCAAAGTGAGAGATTAACGAGTCAAACAGTTCAAAGATTCAAAAATTAAGAAAAAATAAAATAAAAATTTATTTTTTAAAAAATATTTTGATATTTTGCATGCCGACGTTATGCCACGCTCATGACGGCATTGCCCTCGGCGAGCATACCGACGGCATTTTGATACCGACGGCCTCTATGTGCTCCGCCGAGGGAGCCCTTTGCCGAGGAGGCTACGCCGAGGGCAGCCGTCGGCGTAGCATACGCCGAGGGCATTTTAGGCTACGCCGACGGCCTTTTGCCCTCGGCGTAGCGCGCGCGTCCTGTAGATAATCCAGCCATGCATATACCCGATCGACATGACGTAGAACCTAGGCTGCAAATCGACCCAACTTTTACCTAAATCTCCCGTCGGCACAAAAATCTGGGACAATTTCCATCATGGCAATTGCCACCCATCGGCTTGGTCTATAGACGGTAAACCCCACACGCTTGCATCCTCCTCGAATAATTTTTCGCCACACTTTATAAATAAAACCGAACAACAGAATCAATACATAGTGATGAGAATTTCTCTCACAAGAAAATCAAAGATAAACAACAAAAACTAAGAAGCATCGAGCTTGATACCGAAGACACCGTGTGACAACGAAAACTAAGGAGGTGATGACGCAACAAGCACCGCCATCGCCGAGACCGTAGAGGTCTAGGGTTTTCACCCGGCACCCTAATGCGGCGAGGGTAGCCTAAACAACGCCCTCAAGAGGGTCATGACACTCGCAGGCGTCGCCGTAGTTGGCGCCATAGCGCCGGGATTTCGCCCGAAAAACCCTCGCCACACTTGGTACCTTAGAATACTAGCCATCCCTGAGCCAAGCTTTTAACATGAGATTTGGACACTGACCATGCCGAGACGGTGCTAAACACCAGGAAACCCAATGCCACTCCTCGATCGGACGCCACAACAGAGACACACCAGGCCACACCAGGCCTAGATCGCGCCCATAAATTCCCGGCTGCCACGCTGCAACAAGTAGGCATCCGCCGCTGCACCTCTATCTCCAGAGGCCACCACACAAGGGGCATCACCATCAGCCCAACAGAAGCCCACCCAACCTAAATAGGGCCCAATAACAGATCGAATAAGTTGGGTGAGCCTCACGCATCTCCTGTCGTGTGTCAATCGTTCATCCTGCTAGTAAATAAACAATGCAAAAGACAGGAGATACCTCCCTTCGTCTTGACAAACGAAAAGGGATCAAAGAAAAGTCCAGTTTAAGTAGTGAGTAGGTAAATTGGTCAGTCGATCCAGGCACGCACATCACATCCCTATCACGCCTGCCTAATCACATCTTAGCTAGCTAGCTAGTACCAAAGAGTCCCTGACGACCTAAACATTAGCTAGCTTTAAACATTTCCATGCTAACTATATCCATGGCTGGCTGCTTCTTTGATCCCATCAGCGATAACATCAGCACCTACTAGTAAATCATTGACCGTCGTCGATACCAATGGCGCCTGTGATTAATTATGCCATGCCAAGAATTAATTAGGCTGGCACGATCGATCCCGAGGTTGATTGATGCTTTCTGTTTTATTACCAACCCGCGTGCGTGTCCTTTTCCCGGCTAAATTATCATCCTCCGTACGGCGGGTGCCAGACCGCCGCGCTAGTGCTTTCGGCGGCATCAGTTACGATGGTACTCGGTAATTACCGCCACCGCCTTCGCCCGCCTTCGCCTGCCGCTAACAAGGACGTACGGTTCCGGCGTTCCGCCACAGTAAAAATAACTGAAACTCTGAATGATCAAGCGGGCCTGCCGACGTCCGGCCGGCCATATAATTGGGGCGGCGCCGGCGTGCATTTGAGCAATTCGGCACGAGGCCGGCCGGGTTTGGTAGCCTCTTCGTCGAGCCTCGGTACTCGATCCATGTAATTAGTGACATTGTTAACGTCCCTGTTAGGTTCTGTTGATTGACTGGTCGTGGGCAAGTGATCAGGCCAAGAGTAAGAGATGAGATAAAATATGTAGCGAGCGCTTTGTCTCATTTTTGTTTTCTGTCTGAAAAAGCACGAACCTGCCGTCACGAGCCGCTTGAGTCGGAGGAGATTACATACTTGTTCCCGCTTTGTGTATCGTAGGTCACCTAAGCCATTGACTCGAGGCGCTCCATCGCGCACACTCATCAAGATCATCCAAAGTCAGGGTAGAGTTGGTTGCTTTATCTTACTCCCAACTCACCAATTTGACGAAACGAAAATTGCAGAAAAAATCAAACATAAAGAGCCAGAAGTATGTGTTGGGAAAAGATACACAATTCCGCTGCTTGCGGTGAATCCAAGAATAGTTTTAATCAACAGATATGCAACAAAAATAAAATAATGAGCACATGCACAGGTGACACAAGAATTTACGTGAAAAAACCTTTTTAAGGTGAGAAAGAAAAAATTATAGGTATGGACCAACCGGTCGACGTGAGGTTTACTATAAGCAACCTAGATACATAGTCTTCTTTAGAACATCTAGAGATATACAACATACTAAGCACGTTGCCAACCGACAACAATAAAAACAATAATCACTAGTGGAAACGAGGTCTTTTGTTGATCCCGAAAAAGGGGGCCGTACCAGCATGGCCCCTACGGCAAAAAAGGAGCCCCCCTTTAACACCGGTTCATGCCACGAACCGGTGTTAAAGGTCCCTGCAAAGAAGATTCTCTTTTAACACCGGTTCGTGGCATGAACCGGTGTTAAAGGGGGCTATATAAGACCACACACACCCCACTCTTCCATTCTTTCACATTTGAAGCCTAGCAAGAGGGTGTGAAGAGTGCTAGTTTGTGTTTTTATATGCACAAGAGGTGTTCGTGAAATGCCCGAGAGCTTAAAATAAGTTTTCTTGTTGCTCTTTCCGTCTTTACGAGGTCGGCAACTATAGTTTCATGTGTCATTGATGTACTATATATAAATGGTCATCTCCCTATTATTTTTGATATATACTACATATTAATGCAGATGAACCGCAATGGATGTACGGTGACCGCCATTCGAAAGTACATTACGGCCTCAAAATTTCATCGTTGTGGCTAATGCAAACCGTGGTCACAATGGTTTTATGTGCTGTCCGTGTGTTCACCGTCGAACAAGAAAGACTACTCAAATACCGAACCATTCACGCCCACCGCTTGATCCGGTTTCATGCCCATATAATTGTTGGACCAAGCACGGAGAAAAAGGGGTTGTGATGGAAGACAACGAAGAAGAAGAGGATGATGACAACTATCATAATATGTATCCCAATATGATGATAATGCAACGGGGTAGGTAATGAAGATCAAGAGGAAGCAGATGGGCCCGATGACGATCTTGGTCGGGCCATTCTTGATGCAAAGGAAGAATGTGAAACTGAAAAGGAGAAGGAGAAGTGGAGCGGATGTTAAAGGATCACAAAACATTGTTGTATCCAACTTGCGAAGATGGCCACAAAAAGCTAGGTGCCACACCGGATTTGCTGCAATGGAAGGCAGAATGGTGTGATGACAACAGATTTTCAAAGTTGTTGGTAAAATGAAGAATCTTCTTCCAAGAAATAATGAGTTGCCCGACAAGACATACCAAGCAAAGAAGGTTGTCTGCCCTCTAGGATTAGACGTGCGTAAGATACATGCCTGCATTAATGACGCATCCTCTACCGCGGTGAGAAGTACGAATTTGGATGCATGCCCGGTATGCATCATGCGTATAAGATCGACGAGACGATCTCGGACGATGTTGAGGGCGAGGCCCCTAGGAAGAAGGTTCCGCCAAGGTTATGTGGTATGCTCCTATAATACCACGGTTAAAACGTCTCTTCAAATAAAGAGCATGCCAAGTTGTTGCGATGGCACATGGAAGACCGTAAGAAAGACGCGATGTTGAGACACCCACGATGGGTCACAGTGGAGAAAAGTCGAGCGAGAGTACCGGACTTCGCACGTGGCGCAAGGAACTTAAGGTTTGGTCTAAGTACGACGGCATGAATCCTTTTGGTGAGCAGAGCTACACAAGACTGGCCTATGACCCTATGTATCTATAACCTTCCTCCTTGGTTGTGTATGAAGAGGAAGTTCATTATGATGCCGGTGCTCATCCAAGGCCCGAGGCAACCCGGCAACGACATTGATGTGTACCTAAGGCCATTAGTTGAAGAACTTTACAAATTGGGCCAAACCAGGTGCACATATGTGGGATGAGCACAAAGGGGAGCCATTTGACATCTGACATTGCTTTTCGTAACCATCAATGATTGGCTTGCTCTTAGTAACATTTCAGCATAAACAAGGAATACAATGCATGCACACACCGTTTAGATGATCTTGAAAGTGTATATTTGGATAAATGTAAGAAGGTTGTGTACCTAGGGTATCGCCGATTTCTTAGAACTCGCATCCAAAGAAGAAAGAAAGGCAAACATTTCAAACGTCTGGCGTAACTCCTGACGAAGCACATCCTGCCCTCTGCGGTGAGGAGGTATTTGGTATGGTCAAGGACCTAGAAGTAATCTTTGAAAAGGTCCCGGCATCTATCTGCTCCGAATGACGATGCCGAACACGCCCATGTGGAAGAAGCAATCTATATTTTGGGACCTACCCTATTGGAAAGTCTCGTAGGTCCGCTTCAATCGACGTGATGCACGTGACGAAGAATGTTTGCGTGAACTGCTAGGCTTTCTAAGAGTGTGGGAAGACAAAAGATACACCTAAGCACAACAGACCAGAACGTCAAGGCCTGAAGAGCCTATGCATCCCGAGAACGAGAAGGGTAAGATGCCACTTAACCGCTACCACGCTCTTACCAAAGCGTAGAAGGAAATCTTTTTAAATGTCCGAAAGCGATTCAAGGTCCCGGTGGCTTCGTCAATATAAAGGAATAATAAATATGGCAGAAAAAATTCCAAAACCTCAAGTCTCATGACCGCCACGTGATTATGACACAATTGCTTCGATTGCATTGAGGGGCTTCTACCTGAAAATGTTCGAGTACCCATTGTGAAGCTATGTGCATTCCTCAATGCAATATCTCGAAGGTAATCGATCCGGAAAGCCTACCAGGTTACAAATGATGTGGCCCAATGTCTTGTCGACTTTGAGTTGGTGTTCACCATCCTTCTTCAATATTATGACGCATCTCCTGGTTCACCTAGTAGAAGAGATTGCCATTCTCTCCTATTTCTACACAATATGTTCCCTTTGAGAGGTACATGGAGTCTTAAAAAATATGTTCATAACCGGCTAGGCGGAAGGAAGCATCTCCAAGGGCTATGTAATGTAGGAGGTCATTGGGTTCTGTGTTGATTTTATTCTCGACCTTAAGGCGATTCGTGTTCCAATCACGACATGAGGAGACCGTGGAAAAGGCACCCTAGGATGTAAAGCAATGATATGGGACGGGCATTCTCTCAATCAAGCACACTACACGGTTTTACAAAGATCTATCTTGGTTGCCCTGTATATCAATGAACACAAGAATTTAATACGCCTCAAACACCCGGGGCAGTCTGATGAATGGATTATAAGTAAACACATGGCGAGTTTTGGCGGCTGGCTACAAAGACTTCTCACGATTAACACCACTGTAGATCAATGTACTTGTTGGCCAGGACACCATCTTCGACTGTATGTACTTTCCAAGGGTACGAGATAAATGGGAATATATTTTACACGATATGCCAAGATAAAAAGAGCACCAACCAAAACAGTGGTGTCCGCTTCGATGCAGCAGAAGACAATGGGCAAAAGACCACGTATTATGGGTTCATAGAGGAGATATGGGAACTTGACTATGGACCTAATTTTAAGGTCCCCTTGTTTCATGCAAATGGGTCAAGCTAAATGTGAGGAGGGGTTGAGGTAGACAAGAAGTACGGAATGACAACGGTGGATCTCAACAATCTTATGAAGGTAGACAAGAACTTAGGCGAACCATTCGCCCTAGCCAACGATGTGGCTCAGGTTTTCTATGAAGGACATGTCCTCGGACCAAAAAAAAAGAAAAAATATGCAAACGAATACATCATATGATGAGCCAAAGCGTCACATAGTTCTTTCAGGAAAACGAAACATCGTGGGAATCGAGGACAAGATGGACATGTCGAAGATTATAATAAGTTTGATGAAATTCCGCCTTTACAAAGGACCGGCCCAAGCATTCCGTTAAGTAAAGAAGATGCTCCATGGTTACGTCTGAGCGATCATAAGGAAGGACATATGCCAAGAAGTTCATGCTCATATTATGTAACTCTAGTTCATGTTTTTAATATTAATACATGTCTTGAGTGTTAGTCATGTTTTGTGGATGGACCGGACTATGAGAAGAAGTTGTCCCGATTCGTACTTACCATTAAGATCTGATCTCCATACGCTGTCACATATTAGGAGTGCCTCTATGACTAGTTTCTTGGAGATGCCGAGGACTAGGCTCCGTCGGCATCTCCCCGAACTGGCCGTAGGTGTCCCCTCTCGAAACCATCTTGTAGCTTTGTAACTTCTCTAACTAGATCAATACACAGAGCTAACTAATTTCACATATTAGAGTGCCTCTATGACCAGTTCTCGGAGATGCCGAGGACTGGGCTCAAGATCTCCCTGAAATTGGCCGTAGTGGTGTCCCTGCTCTTGAAAGGAGGTAAGGCATAGCCTCAAACTGGCTGGAGGACTGGACTCACAAGGATGCCTATTTATAGTACAAGCAGCTCGACATAGTGTCGACACTTACGAAATAATGTCGACACTCACCCCTATTATTAGTGCTGACTCGTGTTTTGCCCCGGTTGGTGTCTCCAACCGGGACTAAAGGTTCATCTTTAGTCCCGGTTGGTGTCTCCAACCGGGACTAAAGGTTCATATTTAGTCCCGGTTGGTGACACCATCCGGGACAAGGTACACGCCGCACGACATAATGTCGACACTCACCCCTATTATTAGTGCTGACTCGTGTTTTGTCCCGGTTGGTGTCTCCAACTGGGACTAAAGGTTCATCTTTAGTCCCGGTTGGTGACACCATCCGGGACAAGGTACACGCCGCACGACATAATGTCGACACTCACCCCTATTATTAGTGCTTGACTGTTTTGTCCCTTGGTGTCCAACCGGGACTAAAGGTTCATCCCGCCATTTTTTCCCGCCATTTTTCTTCCCGCCAGTTCTTCTTCCCGCCATTTTTCTTCCCGCCAGTTCTTCTTCCCGCCATTTTTCTTCCCGCCATTTTTCTTCCCGCCAGTTCTTCCCGCTAGTTCACTATATATATATGTAGGGGGTTGGCCTCCATTGTCATTGCACATCTCTAGACTCATAGCTGCAACCTCATCACTCTTTCCCATGGCTTCCACCGTAGCACTAACCCCAGAGGCGAGGCGCTTTACACCTCGAACTACCCTCGCCCGGCCATCTGTGTCCCCGCCGTTTGGATGTCGAGCGGAGGCGTGCCGGTTCCTCCTGTCCCTCTAGGTGTGGCGCGCCGGATGGCCATCACGAACCACTACTACTTCGAGCTCACGCCGGAGCAGCGGAGGAATCCCAGATGACATCCCGACTATTTCCCTACTTGGGAAGCCTTCTTCGTGGATCGGCGTGAGAGCGTGGTGTTTTATTATGTGACATAGTTAGAAGGAAAAATCTCAAACTTGGTATATTGATTATGTCTCGAAAAAACCTTCACAAAATAACATATCTCATTCGAGGTTTTTTGGCTTTCGAGTCAAATGACCAATGTTATGGCTAGAATCAAGGCATAGTTTGTGATAATATGGCCATATTGTGCATACATGTGCATCATGGCATGGCAAACAATGTTGCAAGAGGAAGTTTTCCTTTTTATCGCACCAAAAAGGCATTTTCCATTTTCCGAGCATAAAAAACGGACGGTTTTGTGAAGCAACCACCAAATGGCTAATTCAAAAAACCACCAACACATTTTACAAAAATACTAGACCACCTTATAGGCACAATGTACCAACAGGGGGATCTGAAACCTTTCCGTCCACCTCTGGTGAAAAAGACAAATTCCTACCGAATCGGCAGGAAGTGGGTCAGATATGAACTACAGGTACATGAATCGACAGGAAGTGGGTCAGATCATTTTTAGGTTCACAATATGCTATTTTATCAACAAAACAATGCAAGTTGAGCGAGGCTTGGTGAGATTAAAATGTATACAAAAGATGCGACATTTAAATATCCAATCAATTCAAAAATGTTAATACAAAAGATGCAGCATTAAAATATGATTTGATCTAATAAAATAGGGTTAGATTTATTTTTAGATGCTTAATATTTCTTATGTTCAAAGTTTTAGGATTTAACAATTTATTTTTGTTTGAATTGAATAATCAAAATTTATATGTAAGTGTTTTAATTATTTTGAAAATTTTCATGTAAAGTAAATATAAAATGATTTACATGAATGGATAGATATTATTTTTCTGAAAATTATGATATATTATTCATATTTTTCTGAGTTGAAATGAAAAAGATGTGAATTTTCTAAATTCATATCATATTTTTTGAATTAAAAATGCCCCTTTAATGCATGAAATAAATGCCCCCCCTTTAACACCGGTTCCAGACACGAACCGGTGTTAAAGGGGGGCATTTATTTCGTTTCCCGTGCGCACCACACCCCCCCTTTAACACCGGTTCGTGGCTGGAACCGATGTTAAAGGGGGGGTAATAAATGCGCGCGGGAAACGGAATCCCCCCTTTAACACCGGTTCCAGCCACGAACCGGTGTTAAAGAGGGGGTATTAAATGTGCGCCTTCCCCTTCCTCTTCCCCAACCAGATCGAAACAAAATAAGCAGAGGAGCTCGCCGTCGCCTCCGCCCGCCGCTCCATCGCCGCCCGCCGCCATCGCCTGCCTCGCTGCCCGCTTCCACGCTGGCCACTATCGCTGCCCGCCACCTCGCCGCTGACGCCTCGCCGCCATCGCCGCTTGGCCGCGCATGGCCGCTGCTTGCCGACGCCGCCCTCAAGAGCCTGCTGCCATGGCCGCTTCTCAAAGGTGCCTCCACCATACCGGCTACACCAAGTTGCCACGCTTGTGCCCGTAGAGGTTAGTATTCGTTTAGTATTTTATTTTGTTAGTTTTTGGGTTAGTTTAGTGTTAATTAGTTAGTATTAGTTAATTATTAGCAGTTTAGTGTATTAGTTAGTATCTTTTTTAGTAGTTAATTGGTTAGTATTAGTTTAGTATCTTTTTTTGGGTTAGTTTAGTGTTAATTATTAGCAGTTAGTTAGTATTTTATTTAGTTAATTAGTTAGTATTAGTTTAGGGTTATTTAGTGTAGTTTAGTGTACGGCGACGACCTCCCCTCTCGGCTGCAGGGGCGGCCTAGGTGGTGCGAGCTCCGGTGGTGGCCATGGCGGTATAGTATGCCATCGATGTCGGGGTATGCATGGTCC
This sequence comes from Avena longiglumis, assembly GCA_030063025.1. Classification (NCBI taxonomy): domain Eukaryota; kingdom Viridiplantae; phylum Streptophyta; class Magnoliopsida; order Poales; family Poaceae; genus Avena; species Avena longiglumis. The sequence continues at coordinate 42,276,148 of CP125974.1, read as the reverse complement.
TTATCGGGTTGCAGGTGTGTCCGCTGGCAACGACGGCACGGCGTCCCTATCTTTGGCGATGTGATGTGTCGTTGGTCGTCGGAGTGGTGGCTAGAGTTCGCAATGTCGGTGGCGGCCTTAGAAGAAGGTGGACTGCGCGGGCAACTCTTTGGTGAGTGTTGTGGCTTCTCTCGTCGGTCTAGGGCCTATCTTGGGGACAACGGGCGGGGCCGAAGATGGGGAAAACCCTTTACCATAGGTCTCTGGGGCCGTCGATGCTACTACCTTCTTCGTCACATGGCTCCGGGTGAAAACCCTTTACCATAGGTCTCGTTGGTCGTTACCCTCTTGGGGGCGTCGTTGTGGAGCTCTGACTCATCCTGATCTTGGTTCATTGACTTCGGCGACAAGTTTAGGTTCTCCGCGGTTTTTCTTACAGTAAACTTGTTTGCTCGATAAATTGTACTACATGCATAGATTAAAACTTGTATACAAATTGGACCTCTGACTCATCCTGATTAGGGTTTTGACCCCTCGGAACTCGTTTAAAATGATCAAGCATCCTTAGGGTTTTAATTCCATTTGTGTATTTTTGTATGAATAATATGTATATTTGTGTATGAATCCAAGTCCACTTGAATGTTTACACTCTTACTCTAGATAATATTATTGTTTTAGAAACTATGGATCCACTTAGTAGAAACCTTGAAGAAGAAGAAATAATGGAGAACATTATTGATGAGGACACCTCACAATATCTGAACTTGGAGGGACATGATGACGACAGCTCAAGTACTAGTCATGGAGAAGATGAAGACTCCGGTGAAAGAAAATTTAATGGTTACAAAGTCCGGTGAGGTATATGCATTGATTAAGCCTCTGCTGACTTCCACCGACAATCTTTTTCTACATGTATTAATTAATTAACGCTTCTTTCTTCTTTTAGCCCTCTGGATCGACCAACCAGCAATCATCTTCTTCTACGAAAAAGAGCAAGCGAGGCGCGAGCCAGCGGTTGAAAGATCGTGCAAAGTTCACGATCGAAGCAGTCCGTGTTGATGGCAGGCCGATGGAGCCCAAGAAGGCCGCAGACAAATTTGTACGTCAGGCTGGAGTTCTTGTTAGGGACCAAATCCCAATCATAATTGAAAATTGGAATAAGCCAAAGAAGGGCGACGGTACCTTTGTCAATGACAGATCCAAAGAAACGCTTTGGGATTCGTTGTTGGTAAATTTCACCCTTCCGCTAGAGGAGGATGAAAATAACCCGGTTATAAAGGAAAAGGTCAAAGAGTGGACTCTAAATAAGATGGCTGACGCTTTCCGCAACTCGAAGACAAAATTGAACAAATTTGTCAAATCTGGCGAGACTCCAAATTTCAAGACGATATTATGCGAAGATAAGACCTCACCGCCCGAATTTGAGACATATAAAAAGTGCTATAGCTAAAAAGAGGTCGAAACCAATACGCTTAATGCCCTCAAGAAGGAATATCACCAGAGGACGGGTCGTGGCTACATATCTCGAGAGGCCTAAGTGGGAGGAAGCTGAGAAGGCCTCGCACGAGAGAGGATCACACCCAGTGCATGGGTGGGACCTACGTGCAAAGACTTGGTTCTACGGAATCGGGGTAAGGTTGGACCCGTAAACAGGATTGTGTATCTTCCCAACCTCCTCGCCAAACCCGTCAATGAACTCATGGCGGATACGAGGAAACATCCGCCAGACCTTCCATCCCAACAGAGAATGACCAGCTAACACGCGATCGGTAAAAAGAACACCTGGACATGCACGAGGCACGGGGGTATGACGTGGAAGGATGGGTTTGCTGACGAGCGACTCTACAGATGGATGGCGACGAAAGAAAAAAAGAGCGTCAGAGCGGATGACACAGATAGAACATGCACTTGCGGCGCGCGCAGCGCAAGTGAATGCACAATGAGCCATCAAGCTACCGCCCATCTCAGCGCACGAGCCGCATTGGAAGCTGCCGCATCACATGGAAGCGAGCGGTGGCTTCCACGGAGAAGGTGCAGCCCACGCTTGAAATGGCGGGTCTCGATACCCCGTGGATGAGATCACGGAGCGAACACGCTGAGCTGCATGTGAGATTAATGGGCTTATCCATTAAGGTGGTTGGCTATGCCTTACCTCCGTAGCTGGTGGAACTTACCACCGACCGATTCCAGATGGCTATGCTATTGTCGGGTGGATGAGGTTGTGAAGGAATATGAGGAAGCACAACTTGACCATGCTACGGTGAAGGGAAACTCAACTCAAATTTGCGTGAAAACAACCATTCTTTGGAAGAAGGAACACATTGTGCTTCCAAATTGAGGTCACTGCACCCCCCGCTGCCTCCGTGATCGCCGAGCCCGAGCCGCTTGTCTCTCGTGGCAGCCATCTCCGCTTGACCATCTCTGTGGCAGCCATCTCCGCCCGTTAGCCATCTCCTAAGCTTCATCCATCTCCTCAGAAGCGGAAGAGCACTTACGAAGAGCATCATTAGCACTGCCACAAAGAAATCCGCAGGAAACCGTACGCCAAAGAGTTCAAAAAACTACGTCCCACAGCCTTCCGCTAAGCCATTGCCGGTTTTACCGTGGAATCGCAGCGACGAGGAGACCAATAGGATCTCGGTAGAACAGGTCAAGAAATTCTTTGCACCTAGACGGGCCAAGCCAAAGGAGAAAATAGATCCGACGGTGGTGGAGAAGTTTTACAAAAATCTTTTGAAACCTGAAACCCCACTTGTGCCGGACTACGAGCGCCAGATTTTGAAGGCGGATGCAAGGCGCCATAGGGAGACTGAAAGTAGCAGTCGTGAGGCACCCCAGAAAACAGTTCCCATGCTCGGAGAGCAGGAAAACCAATCATGCGCCCGCCCAAATGTTCGACACACGGACGCCTCCTCCGTAAATGATTACGAGAGCTACAAAGAAAGGCCAATGAGATGGGGATGACTTACATTGCATACTTGAACGTCATGGGAGACAACTTGCCCAAATGCGATGCCAACCCCATACAGCCATGGAAGTATGGGAAGAATCTCGTCAAGAAAGAGGAGCTCAAGAATCTACCAACAAAGATGCGAAAATTGCACAAGTGGTACCTTGATTTCTGCAAGACGAGAAAGGTAGAATGGATCACGGCGCATATAAGAGATGATATTTTCTTCTGCGGAGACGACGCGATCGACTTCAACTTTCAAGACTTGCATTTTCTACTCAATCAGAAGGAACTCGACAAAGCTGCCATCAGCCTTTATTATGTGTAAGTACTATTTCTGTAATTTATATCTCATCTCATTCATTTCATTAATTGCATGTATATATATATGCTCACCATATATGTATATACTATTATGCATGAAAAAGGTTATGGAATGCGGGAAAGGAGGCCCTTTTGACATTGGGTTCGTTGACCCAAATAGAGTTCATGAAGAAGTGGTAAAAACCAAACCCGGGCAAACAGAAGATTACTTGCTAACGTCTTTACTGAGACAACAAACCAAAAGGGAAATACTATTGCCTTACAACTTCTCGTGAGTACTGTTACCCTCTCTCTTGTACACATTATATTTCAGCTTACTCGATGTTAAGTGTAACTAATGATGAGTTATGCGTGCGTAGGTTCCACTTTATTCTACTAGTCATTCAACCCGACTCAGGAAAAGTCCTTGTCATGGACTCGTTACGAAAAGAAAAAGAGATATGGGAAGACTTTAGAGAGATGCTCCAGAGGTAATTTCAATTATATTATCGCACTAGATCGGCAACTTTCGTAACAACAAGTAATTAATTACACCTTTATCCATTTTCTTTGCCGGACAGGGTTTGGAAAAGGTTCACGGGCAGGGCCGTGGGTGAATGGTCAGAAGAACTAAAATTTGTAGACCAAAATGTAAGTAATACTAGCTAGCTTCCAATTCCATTATATCATGCTTTATTGATTACTATTTTGATTGAACTCTCTATTCTCGTAAAGTGCGCGCATCAGGGACACGACAATAACTTATGTAGGTACTATGTTTGCGAGTTCATTTGCAACACGATATGTGCGACGGGCCAAGCCGCACTAGAACAACTTAGAGTAAGTAAACAAAGTCCACAACATTATTTTATTACCATCAATTGTGTTGAGTTTTATTCTTATATATATATTGATGACCCATTCTTCATATATATTCAGATCGAACGGATGCGGGACCAAATCCTACCATTTGAACGCATACGACCCATTCAAGAGGAATTGGCGGGGTTCATACTTGATGAGGTCGTAACGCCTGGCGGAGAACTATTTAGATATCCACCAAAATGAACGATGACGATGTATGTGCCGATGACGATGTTTGTGTATAATAATAGTTGCTTAATTATTCATGTACTCGTATGGACCGATGACAATTTATGTGTATACCGCTCCCGATCGATTCCCCTCGCCCTCCCGTAAATACGCCTGCAGGCGAGGCAGAAGTTTATGGCGGAGATTTAGGCGTTTCCGTTTCCGCGCAGAACGCCTAAATCTGCCAGAAGAACCTTTAACATCGGTTCCAGCCCAACAGATGTTAAAGGGGCGGGCATCGGCATGCGGCAGCCACCCTTTAACACCGGTTCGTATAAGAACCGGTGTTAAAGCGGCCCTCCCTCTAACACCGAACCCTCAACAGCGATTGAGGAATCGCTGTTAGAGGGACCTCCCAGCCGGAGTTAAAGGGGGGGCTCTGCACTAGTGAATCACTTGAGAGAAAGATTACGACTACAATCATATATATAGTAAAAAACAACTGAAACTCTGGATGATCAAGCAGGCCTGCAAATTGTCCGGATGGCCATATAATTGGGTGGCACCGGCATGCATTTTAGCGGTTTTGTCGTAGTAGGGCAGCGAAACTGAAAAAAAAGTTTTTCATCGGCCACGGTAGAGCCAAGAAATTTGTCGTGGAAGACGCGCCTTCGACAACGCTCGACGGACAAAATCGTTGTGGATGGACTTTTCTTGTAGTGCGTGCCGCTGGAGAGTATGTTGAAGGTTAATGTTTACGTTGTAGTTGCCAAGGGTGCAACAGAAAGAGCTGTTGGTGTAGTTTGCCGCTCGAGGGAAAGGGTCTAGCATGGGTATAGTCCATCAGGTACCACTGTTAGTATACCTAGTTCAGCCCAACTGGAGGCTACATGATGGTTTTTTGGGGACCATGAAGCCCAAGATAAGCTGGCAGCTATGGAGAATCAGAAGCCCAGATTCCGAACGTGTGAAACAAAGACAAGCCCAAGATTAGGAAACCCTAAGGTTTCCCTCTAAGTAGTAATCGACTCGGTCATGGTACCTAAGACCTGGCCTCCTGTATAAAGGCTAGGAGGGGTCGTCGGGGATGACTCTCCAACTCACGCATAATCTATCCTAGGCAAGATCTGATCTCTACACCACCATAGCCATTTCAGCGACATTGTAATCCTCATTGATAACCAAGATCATACAAGCATGAGTAGACGATTATCCTTCGGGGTCTGGACCTGGGTAAACCTCGCCTTCTCCATTGTTTGTTAGCCGACGAACCTACCAGCACGCCTTTTTTTTATTAAACCCGAGTCCATCATCAATGGACATTTCCGTGAATACCCCACGTTGGGGTCTACGTCTTCGAAGGAATCACCTACCCCGGGGTTTTAGAAGCTATGGCCTGCCGCGAGGCAATAGCAGTTGCTGATGATCTCACGATGGCAGTGATTCAAGTGGCCTCTGACTGTCTTTAGGTACCGAAGGGGATCAATGGAGATCATCGAGGTACTTTTGGTAGCATTATGTTGAAAATTAATTAGAGATGCTCTCAAAGGGGTTCTACTATTTTCATTGATGAAAAAAGGGAAACAAATGGGTAGGCTCATCGCCCGGCAAGGTTTGCTTTGTCCTTGCCAGCGGGTAGACATGTTTGGTTTCTAGAACCACAACCTGAATTAAATCTGTCTGTAATTGTAAACTCTGTATGAATAAAGGCAAGTGGTGATCTCAACAAAAAATTGTCTTGGCTTTTTAGCACTAAACGTGCGAGACTAATGCTCCATGGGTGATCATTGTTTTTGCCTAATTATAGTTGTGGCCGTGTCGTTGCGTGTTAAGCTACGTAGCCCACGGCCAAGGGTGAACAGAATACTCCCCAACAATTTTCTTGCAGAGTTGCATGTAGTGTCCAAGCTGACCTACATGACCTAACAGCCGCGCATCAGTGCATGATACGCGGCTGATGATTTGCAAATCTTGCGTGCAACTTGTGTTAATCCTACAAATACACACTAGCTAGCTTAGCCAGCAACTTCCCCTCCACAGATGATTCTTATCAAGAACCTGACGGACCTGGGTCTTGAGTTAACCCTTGTCCCGATCATGCTTGCAATTTGCAAAGCTCACTTTACGCTTACTTGATTCCCCATCTACCTAGGTATCTATCTATTCCCTCACACAAGCAGGCCACTAGCGCACACAAGCAGGCCGGTTGCGACGGGATTGCCCTTTTGACTGGCATCTCCGGCCGGTTGAATATATCAGGACGCCGCCTCTGATCCGCGTGACACCCACTATGGCTCGCTCGATCGATTGCCTTTTGCTGCTACTACAAGTTGTAGTGATTGGATGGATATGTTGAGATAACTAGAAAAGGTTCGCCGAGCTAAGGGAGAAAAGGCTTCTGTTGTCAGTTCTTTTTGTAACCATCTGGCCTGCACTTGCACAAGTGGTGATGCACTACTGGCCGCCCTTGTTTCAACTGTATCTTCACATATACCCTTTTTCAAAAGAAAGAAAAGGACTAGCTAGTTTCCACGCACACACACTGACTGAGCACATCTCCGGCGGGCAGACCCAAACTGGCGACGCAAACCGTCCAATTTGGTCCGAATGAGTCAGCCTGCAGAGAAATTTGGATCGTAGTCCGGTGTATCTGGTCGGCGAATTGGCCGTAGAAACACATTTTTAATCAAATTCAAACTATATATAAAAGTGTGTAAATTTGCTAAAAATTTACATAGATTTATAGATAATTTACATAGAAAAAAGGTAGCCCTAGCTACGGCCCTTGGCCTGCGGCGGCGCCGTGACCATCTACTACACGCTACTGAAGACGAGATCGATGTACGGCGGCAGCGCCCAGAGGTTCTAGGGCGGCAACGCATGCACCGGCGCCAGCTGGTCGATCACCTGGTCAGGCCACGCTGGCCACTCAGGCTGAAGCGATGGGATTGCACCAGATCGGCCAGCTCCATCCTGAGCCGCAGAGATACCAGTGGTACCCACACCGGCAACGGAAAGAGAGGAGGCAAGGAGGCGTTGGTCTCCGCGACCATCCCCGCTAGCTAGACGACGTCACGGAAGCCCACACATTTCATGTCCTCCTCCACTGACGCAACCATGACCTGGTCGAGGATGGCGTCCTCGTCGTAGCCTGCCGCCATGAGGGCCTGGTACTCCAAGAGCAGTGGCTGGGCACCCACCTCCTGCTTCACGACCTGGCCACCGCCCTCCCCCTCACCATCATCATCCTGGTCATTGTTGTCGTGGTCGGAGGGGGTAGTTGGGGACGCCCTCGTAGAACTGTCATGGCTGGATCTCGCCGCGGAACGCGGACGAGTGTAGCATGTTGTGCTCCCACGCCAAGAAGTTCTTCCAGTACGCCTTGCTCTCGTATGTGCTCTTCCACCAGACTTCTTAGTGGAGCTTGATGATGCGGTGGCGCATCTCCACCTTCGGCGCCTTCCCCTTCTTTGGCGCGGGCGGCACCGATACCCTATCCAATTGAGGTATCAGCCGGTGGGGAGGAAGACATCGCATGGTCAATGGTGTCCCTCCTCCAAAGACCGCCGCTCTGCCACATGATAGTAGCGGCCATACGCCTTGCTTCGTCGATGTCGTGGAGAATGTCGCCCATGTCGCAGGACCGACGAAGTCATGCGGTCTTGGCGGCGGCACCCCGCAGAGGAATCACGGCATAGGCGATAGAGTGGGCGAATGTCGTCTGCACGACCCAGAGCCCCTGGCCTCGACGCCATTCTTTGTCTTATTAAGCCACGAAGGCATCTCCTTTGTCGTTGGTGGTTGCGGTGGGGGAGCTTTCTTGGCAATAGATGGGGTGCAGAGTACGGCGCCGACGGGGCGCTGGGCCAGTTTAAGTAGCTCCTGGCCGCCGGTGCACGTGCAGGTTCTCGTGTGTCTTCGTCATCAATACCGGCACGAAACCTCAGACGGCGTCTCGTCTCGTCAATCAGTGTGCATCGGTATTGATGGCCAAGGCTGCTATCGCCGGCCAGTCTGGCTATGAGCGCTTCTGAGTTGATGGCACACGTCTCGATCGCTGCCAAGCGGGCCCGGTGCCATCGGTTGTGGCAAAGCGCTCTGTTCGTCTACTTCCGGGCCCACGCATCAGCCACCCAAATTTGATGGGGAAAATAAGTTGCGTTGGACGGGTCTACCCGCTGGAGGCTGCGCAGCCGACTCTCCCGTCTGGTCGGATTGTTGGACGGGTCGGACTGTTTGGATCGTGCAGGTGGAGATGCTATGATGGCTGACACGCAACCGTGCGATGTGTTTGTTCGTTTTCTGTTGCCATTTTCGTGCTGCAGATGCTGACTGCTCGCTGGCTGCAGCACCCACACGGTTCTGCTGGTGCTCGGTAGCATAGTTCAGAAATTTTCTGAAACTCAGCGCGGCTCTAACTCCATTTTTCACGTGTTGGCACTAGCTAGCATAAACTTTTACATGCTTCCGTTCCGACGGGAGAGCGGCTAGCGTCGTCCATTTCGGGAAGCCTTGAGGCGGGGTCAAAGGGATGGGCAAATGACCGCGAGTTGAGTGCCTTTGCTGACCACCTCTCTCGGCAGTCTGCGCAGCCATCATGAGTTCATGACACATCCAATCTTGAACTTCTCGATAAAGACACGCACTGCTCCCATCGAAAACGATCCGGCATTAAAGCACACAACGGGCGTACATATCTGGCTCATAAACGTTTCCTAGAATTAGGCTAATAATTCCGCGCGTGCGTTAATCCCATATGGTTTATGGCGAGACACACATGCACACACCATAAAAAAAATGAAAATGACGAAAATCAAAGCCCTTGCTTCTGAAACTCTCGAAAGGATTCTCGCTAGGCCAGCTGCTTCTGGCTATCGCCAAGGTGCCCGGTGCGTGCGCCACTTGCTCGACGGCCGGAGAAGGCCACTTGTCGCCGGAGTGGAGCCATCATGGCGTGCCCAGCCGCCACACTCAACTCCACACGTGGCGCGCCTGCAGGAGAGACCAGTCGAGCATCCTCGGATGAGAGAGCCGCCAGCAGATTGCCTGCACCTGGCCCTGTTCGTTAGGATAGGACTAGGACTAGCAGTAGCAGCAGCAACGTTGATCGACCCGTCGATGTGGCTGCCTCGGAAAGAAACAGTACAACCGTTAGGATCAGAACGCCGAAGGTGTCACGAGCAAAGACGGCATAATAAGGATCTCCGCCATGTCAAAAAAAAAAAAGGATCTCCGCATAGTGCCAAACCCAGCAGTTAAGGATCTCTGAAACTCTGCAGCAGGGTAGTAGGAGTAAAAAACGAGGGGGTTGGTTGAACAGTCAATTGACACGCGTGGATTCTTTTTGGATGCTGTCTTGCAAAATATCAGCAGTTCAGAAATTCACAGGTCTCTTGATTTTTCCCTCTGTGTTCAGGCGCCTTAGGTCAATTGCTTTCACCATCTTTCACGTGGGTACCTCGCGTTACACAAAGCGACGTGAGAAGAGAAACTGGCCGTCGTTGCTTCGTCGTGGATAGAAAATGCCACTTGACTAGCAGGTTTCCCCGCTCCAGACACCGACAAATCTGTCCAACCAACGTGTACCAAACCTGATTAACTTGGAGTAAGTACTAAAGTTTAGCACTGATTAAACGTGTCACATGCCCTACTTGAGCATGCAATTTGGTACTACTAGTACATGGAATTAGGGTACACTGTCCCTAGATGGAATTTGGTACTACTACTAGATGGAATTAGAGCACATACTGAAGGCTCTGTCCCCCACTGTCTTCCGTAATGTAAGCACTTAATTAATCTCAGATGTAATGCTTCGGTGGTCCAGATTAGCAAGTAGTTGATCTGGATAGGGATGGCTCATTATGTCAAGATTGGTAATAACACATGTGAAGAATGCTCAAGTTGTTCCATGAAAGCCAGGCATATAGGTTTGGTCACTGATTCTGTTCCTTATCTTCAAGGTATATATATCATGCCGCAAATATCTTGGAGATGCTACCTTTGCACCTTTTCCTTATCTTGCACTTTTGGGCTGCATTGATTGCAAAAAAGATCTGATCGAGGTTCATTATGTCAAGAGTAGTGCAGCACATGAATTCAGGTGTACTGCACTACATTATGAGCATAGTACCGGTACCTGAACGAGGTTCCTTCAAATACCGGTAATAATACTTGACTTAAATATCCTAAAAAACACAGTGCTAACTTTTTGGGGTATACAACTTTTCAAGAGAAAATAACACTCAATAATACATCATTGATTAATACAAAAATAATTACCATTCATGTCATCAAAGCGTGATTAAGTTGTCGACGCTTCACGTCTCAATAAAGTAATCTATCCCCCGCAAATCCACCTCCTCCATTCGTCGGTTTCCCCTCCTTTGCAGGACCCGCGACATCGACAAGAACGAGGAACCTGATTTACGAGTCAAGGTTTATGTAACTGGTTCTTGTTTCATAGATTCGGTTAGGTTTTTGTTTAAGTCCTCCTTCTAGACACCGTGTCGATGCAAATGACAACTTTTTTATTAAGTGTTATTCGACCTTCCATTTGACGATGAGAGTATCTTGTCGACGTCAATGGTCATGTTGGAAGGTTAAATTTCTATAGGAATGTCCTTCGGATCTTGCTTCGGCAGATTGATTTTGGAAAAATAATTATCATGATTGTCACGAGGAGAATGATCCTTGCAATATTTTACCCTGTCACTATGTTCTCAGCAATGGTGGTTTGTACTGTTGATTGCCTAGCAACATCGATAAGGTAGTTTTGTTAATATTTTCTGGAATGATGGTGTTGGTACTCTTGTCGGTTTTGGTTAATTATACTTATGGGCGTGCCGAGCGCATAGACTTTGCATTGTGAATTACAATAGAAATTATAGGAGAATCCACGTTTGTGTATAATTTGGTCTCTGTGTGATTTTTTTACAATTGTGTAAAGAAAAAATTGTGTCAGCGAAGAAGAAAGAGTTTGGCCATATTTTGCTGTTTTTAAACTTCGCTTTGTAGTAACAGCTCATGTATATTTAACATGTATACACATTACTATACTATATTATATTGTGGTATTGTCAAAAAATAGTTACCTTTCAAAATTCCTGACATACATTATAATTTACTATTTTTGTATAACAAGCATAACTGTGATAAATTTATTCTACGACGATGCGAGCTACAACTACAAATCCTATCTATAACGATATTTCTTGATAGATTTAGAGGTGGATGCGCAGAAGATGAGTATGACATCCTTTGCTTTCTTTGACGCACGATATATTTTGGAGTGACGTAGGAGGGCTCCAAATACATGTACGTACATCCGAGACATCTCCCTATCCCTTGTGTACACTACATTCTCTCGTATTTTCTTTTCTGGTATAGAGACGCATCGACCGATTCAAGTGGCATCTACTCGTCCATCTACTTCTCATCTCGATCCACGATTGTTTCCTTGTACTTGGACTCCAAGGGAAAAACAATAGTTCCCGAACATGCACGCCGTGTGGCGGTGTGGGTGGGTCCCGCTGCTCCACGCGCCTCTGGCCTGCCCGGGGAGTGACGTGGATGCTGTAGGCATCGACCGTGCGTGTGGATTTAAACTAGTCCACATCGACACGAGTGGCGTGACGTGGAGGGCTGGGTTATTACAACTTCTCATCCCGTGGCCCACCAAAAAACCTTTGCGTTGCGTTCATAGTTTTTTCAAATCCGTTGCAATGATGAGTGATGACGTGATCTCATCTGCGAGTTTCAAAAAAAAAAGGAAAATCAAACAAAGACACGGTCTCTCGGCGTGGCAATTGTACTACAAGTACGAGTTTGTCTCACTATATATAAATCGCGCGGATTAAAACTGCTGATCAAGGCTATGTACGTGCTGCCATAGCTGAAACGTGCTAAATCGTGACGGCGGCTTACCTTTGCGACCAAGTATATGGGTCTCTGTGCTGTGACTTGCACTAGAGAATACTCTCTCTGTTAGGAATTATAAGGTCTATGGGCATTTTGATAGGATTAAGTAAATCAATAACCCATCATCTTGATTACTACATGCACCAATAATTACACATGCATGAGAGAAGATAGAAAAAAAAAAGAAAACATGCATTGGAGGATAAAGACTAATAAATAAGAGAGGACTTATAATTTCTAATATTTTTAAAAAGCTCTTGGGCCTTATAATCCCTAACGGAGTAAGTACACCAACATGCATAAATGGCTAAGTAATAATTAGCATTTACTCCCAAATATATTCATATACTCTAGGTGATTAATTTGTAAGATATTGTGTCCTGACCTTACTAGGTCGAAGCCCGAGAAAACGGAGCTTAACTTGCTAAAGTTTTTAAAGAAGCAACATTACAGTACATAAATATTATTTTCTTACAACTACGGGTGAGAGTTTTGTTGTCTTGTACACATTTACTTTTTGCTTACTCAATGTTAAATATAATTGATGGCACTAGAGGAAAAAGGGCCATCCGTCCGCGACCCCTCGGAGCATTAGTCCCGGTTGCGCCACCAACCGGGACTAATCTTAACGCTGTTCGGTTGAGCGGCACGGGCCAGGGCATGGGTCCCGGTTGGTAAGGGGGCATGCGTCCCGGTTGGAGCCACCAACCGGGACTAAAGGTTTGGCCACTCTATAAATGCAACGCCCCAGCCACCAACCGTGGCACGCACCTTTAGTCCCGGTTGCTAGCTTCAACCGGGACTAAAGACCCCTTGCCCTCTATAAATGCAACGCCCCAGCCCCTCCGCTCACTGTTTTTCGAATGGTGTGAGGGTGTGTGCTAGGTTTTTCTCATGCATGCATTGAAGGTGTTTGTTGAAATGTTTGAGTGAAAAATCCCGTTGCATTTCTCATAGAACAAAAATATAGAAGGTGTCCGAGACGCACTTGAGCTTTCTCCTCTTTATTTCCCTCGATCGAGGTTAGCAATCTTATCTTTTCTAGGTCATTGATACAATTCATGTGTCGGTGTGAATTGGTTATTTCACTATTTATGATTTCGTTTTTGATAAACTTACTTATATGATGCGATGAACTCGGGAATGGATGTCACGTGACCGCGTGGTAGCGGGTATATCAAAGGCGTGGATAAATTTATCGATGTGGCTACGGCAAACAAAGAGAATGGATTTATACGTTGTCCATGTGTTCAATGTCGAACAACAAGGAGTACTCTTCCTCGAAAATCATTTATGCCACCGATTATGAAAGGTTTCATGCCCAACTATAATTGCTGGACCAAGCACGGGAAAGAGGGGTTATGATGGAAGATGGTGAAGAAGAAGATGATGATAACAACTATCATCATATGTTTCCTGAATACTTGATACCGCAATGGAAGACAATGGAGAGGAAAAAGGTGAAGAACGGGCATCGATGAGCTGATGAACTTGGTAGGGTCATTTCGATGCAAAGCGAGACTGTGGAAATGTAAAATGAGAAGTTGAAGTTAGAGGGCATGTTAGAAGATCACAAGAAATTGTTGTACCCAAATTGTGAAGATGGCGGCACAAAGCTCGGTACCACACCGGAATTGTTGCGATGGAAGGCGAGTGTGGTCTAACCGACTCCTCATTTGAAAAGATGCTGAAAATAATGAAGCCAAGTTTCCAAAACATAACGAACTTCCCGAGAGTACCTAATAAGCAAAGAAGACTCTCCATCCTCCGGGATTAGATGTGCAAAAGATACATGCATGCATTAATGATCGCATCCTCTACCGCATGTAAGGAGTATGAGAATTTAGATAAATGCGGTATGCAACGTTGCGGTATAAGATCGACGAGATGACCTCGTGATGTTGAGGGAGAGCCCCTCCGAAGAGGGTTCTGCTAAGGTTATGTGGTATGCTCCTATAATACCAAGGTTGAAACGCATGTTCGTAAACAAAGAGCATGCCAGTTGTTGCGATGGCACAAAGAAGACCGTAAGAAAGACGGGAGTTGAGACACCACGATGGGTCACAGTGGAGAAAAATCGAGAGAGACTTCCTGACTTTGCGGTGACGCAGGAACTTATGGTTTGGTCTAAAACGGATGGCATGAATCCTTTTGGGAGCAGAGGCAACACAGACCTGGCCCGTGACTATGTATCTACAGCCGCCCTTGGTTGTGCAAGCGTAAGTTCATTATGATGCCAGTGCTCATCCAAGGCCAAGCAACCGGCAACGACATTGATGTGTACCTTAGGCCATTAGTTGAAGAACTCTTACAGTTGGGGCAAACCAGGTGTGCGTCGTGGGATAAGAACAAACAGAGCCATTTAATCTGAGGGTTGTTATTCGTAACCATCAATGATTGGCCTGCTCTTAGTAACCTTTCGTGATGCATAAACAAAGGATATAAGGCATGCACCCATCTTAGATAAGACCGAAGGTACATATTTGCATAAATGCAATAAGGTTGTGGACCTAGCGAAGATTTATTTCTTCCGACCAATCATCCCGAAGAAAGAAAGGCAAGCATTTCAAAGGTGAGGGATCACCGAATAAGCCTGAACTCCCCGGGTGATGATGTATTTGGTATGGTCAAGGACATAGAAGTAATCTTTGGAAAGGGTCCCGGTCAATCAGTTCGAACGACGTCGCTCAGGACACGCACCCATGTGGAAGAAGAAATCTATATTTTGGGGCTGCCATATTGAAAGTCTGCGTGTCCGCTCTTCAATCGACGTGATGCACGTGACGAAGAATCTCTGCGTGAACTGCTAGGATTCCTAGGCGTGTATGGGAAGACAAAAGATACACCAAGCACGGAGGACCAACAAATTATGAAAGACCCAAAGAACATGCATAAATATAACAAGACGGATAAATGGCGCCACTTAAGTCGTGCTATGCTCTTACCAAAGCAGAAGGAAATCTTTTTGAAGTCCTTTCACGATCAAGGTGCCGGGTTCTCATCTAATATAAAGGGATAATAAATATGGCGGAAAAAGTTCCAAAACCGAAGTCTCATGATCACACGTGATTATGACGCAGCTTGCTTCCGATTGCATTGAGGGGCTTCTACGAAAATGTTCGAGTACCCATTGTGAAGCTGTGTGCATTCCTCAATGCAATATCTCGAAGGTGATCAATCCAGATATTCTCGCCAAGGTTACGGAGGATGTGGTACAATATCTTGTTAGTTTTGAATTGGTGTTCCCACCATCCTTCTTCAATATTATGACGCATCTCCGGTTCATCTAGTGGAAGAGATTGCCATTCTCGGTCTATTTTTGCACAATATGTTCCCTTTGAGAGGTTCATGGAGTCTTAAAGAAATATGTTCATAACCGCTAGACCGGAAGGAAGCATCTCCAAGGGATATGGAAGAGGAGGTCATTGAGTTTTGTGTTGACTTTATTCGACCTTAAGCCGATTGGTGTTTCGACTCATGCATGAGGGAAGACTAAGTGGAAAAGGCACGCTGGGAAAGAAAGCAATGATATGTAGGGACGGGATTCTTTCACTAAAGCACACTACGCTTCTACATAATTCCACCTTGGCAGCTCAGATATCGAGGAACACAAGAATATTGTACGCCCAAAACCCGGGAAGCTGAATCATGGATTACGATGAACACATGAAGTCTTCGGTGGTTGGATGCGCATACATCTCTTGAATGACACCACTGTTGGAGATCGCCTATACTTGTTGTCCGCGTCACCATCTTCTCATCAGTATTGAATTTCCAAGGTAAATAAATGGGAATACATTCTACACGATCGCCCAAGATAAAGAGCACCAACCAAAATAGTGGTGTCCGCTTTGATGCAATAGACGAGAATGGACAAAAGGACACATATTATGGTTACATAGAGGAGATATGGGAACTAGACTATGGAGTCTCTTTAAGGTCCCTTTGTTTCACAAGCAAATGGGTCAACCTTAATGGGGAAGGGTAAAGATAGACCAGGTTATGCGGAATGACAACAAGGATCTCAACAATCTTGGTTATAGAGATGAACCATTCGTCCTAGCCAATGATGTGTCTCGTTTTCTATGTGAAGGACATGTCCTCCGCATCAAAAAAAGAAAAATATGCAAACGAATACATCATATGATGAGCCAAAGCGCCACATAGTTCTTTTCAGGAAAAGAAACATCGTGGGAATCGAGGACAAGATGCATGTCAAGATTATAATAAGTTTGATGAAATTCGCCTTCACAAAGGAAAACCGGCCCAAGCATTCCGTTAAGTAAAGAAGATGCTCCATGGTTACGTCTGAGCGGTCATAAGGAATGACATATGCCAAGAATTTCATGCTCATATTATGTAACTCTAGTTCATGTCTTTCGCGGTTTGTGGCTTGACCGAAGGATATCTTTCATGGTTTGTGGCCTTTAGTCCCGTTTTGTAGTCTCGTTTTTAATATTAATAAATGTCTTGAGTGTTAGTCCCATTTTGTGGCTGGACCGGAGTGCCTCTATGACCATTTCTTGGAGATGCTTGGGAGGACAGGATCGTCGGCATCTCCGTGAAACTGGTCGTAGTGGTGTCCTCGCTCTCGAAAACCATCTTGCAGCTTGTAACTTCACTAACTAGATCAATACCTCGGGCTAACTAATTTCACATATTAGGAGTGCCTCTATGACGATTTCTCGGAGATGCCGGAGGACCGGGCTCCGTCGGCATCTCCTCAAACTGGCCGCGATGGTGTCCCTGCTCGAAACCATCTTGCAGCTTGTAACTTCACTAACTAGATCAATACGCCTCGGGCTAACAAATTTCACATATTAGGAGTGCCTCTATGACCAGCTTTCTCGGAGATGCCGAGGACTGGGCTCCGTCGGCATCTCCCAACCGCCGTAGTGGTGTCCTCTCTCTAAAACCATCTTGGAGATGCCTCAAAGCTGGAGGACTGGACTCACAAGGATGCATATTTATAGTACAAGCAGCTCGGCATAATGTCGACACTCACGACATAATGTCGACACTCACCCTATTATTAGTCTTGACTCATCTTTAGTCGGTTGGTGTCTCCAACCGACTAAAGGTTCATCTTTAGTCGGTTGGTGACACCATCCGGGACAAGGTACAAGCATACGACATAATGTCGACACTCACACCTATTATTAGTGTTGTCGGCCCACTCTGCAATCCCTTGAACCGCAGCTTGGTTTCTCCAACCGAGACTAAATATGAACCCTCTCTTTATATAGGCATTTCCCTCTATTTATTAGGTAACACTTAAGACATTTATTAATATTAAAAACCGACAAATCGGGACTAGCTAACACTCAGGCCTAAAGCCGCCTTTAGTCATAATCATGCCTAGTCCTATAGTACGCAGCCGTGGTCTTCATCGCCGTCATCATCATCGCATCACCGCCACTCGGGATCCTCACCATCCATGGCATATACCAGGCCATTCCAGCCTCGGATTCACGGCGGGTGGGAGAGGTCTCTGGAAGACGATGCTGCCAGGATAAATGGCAGGTGGACTCGTGGGCACCGTGGCGAGGATGGTCTACCCGGCGATGTAGCGCATCACTGATGATAGTGCAGTTCTCCCACCACGCATTGACGGCCGACTTGTGGTTCACGGTGGCGGGCCATCACCTCGTACTGGCGAGCTCCCTTTCCGCCTATTAGCGAAGAAGGCATTCCAGTGTCATAGTTGTCGGGATCCCACCGGGATCCATCCGTTACTCGGCGTGAGCTCGTGGTAGAAGTGGTTTGTGATGGCGCTGACGTGCGGAACCTTGAGGGGAGGGAGGACGAACCCTCCAGGCGCTCGGCATCCAAGGCGGGCGGCGGTACCCGGTGGACAAGGGTAGTTGGGCGCCTGCGCCTCGGTCTCTCGAGGGTCGAATGGCCCAAGAGGGCGTTGTCCATTGTTCTAAGAGAGGAAGGTGTGGATGTGTGGATAGCCATGACACGATCACCCTAAATATAGATGGAAAGGGCGGGAAAACTTGGCGTGAAGCTTTGGGAAATGGCGGGAAAGATCTTTAGTCGGTTAGTGACTACATCCGGACTAAAAGCTCTAGTAGAAAGGAAAGGCGGAAAACTTGGCGGGAAGAGGTGGGAAATGGCGGAAAATATTTTTAGTCCCGGTTTGTGACTACATCCGGGACTAAATGTGTGCCGAACAATGATCATGTTTCCAAAAAACCTTCACAAAATGACCTATGATGTTCGAGGTTTCATGGCTTTCGTCCAAATGACCGATGTTATGTCTTGAATCACGGCATAGTTTGTGATGTTGTGCCCATATTATGCATGTATGTGGACATTGGTATGGAGAACAATGTTGCGGAGGAAGTTTTCCTTTATGTCGCATAAAAAGCCCTTTTCCATTTTCCGAGCGCAAAAGCGTCGTTTGTGAAGTAACCACCAAAATGCCGTTTGAATGCTACCGCCCTATTTTCCTAAAATACTAGACCACCTTACATGGACTATATCCCAACCGGTACATCTCAAACCTTTTCGTCCATCCGTAAAAGGACAAATGTCTGAATCGGCAGGAAGTGGGTCCGGTTTGTACTCTGGTACATGATCTACCGCCTCGTGATTTTTGAAAAAATCATTTTCGACTCAATATGTGGTTTCTTCGTAGATCCAATGCAAGTTCTAACAAAGCCGTCCCTATCTTCATGCACACCGTTCGACCATAGTTAGAAATTGAGATAATTCAAAACGGGCATAATAAATTCAAAAAAATCCGAACAATGAAAATACTTGGCGTGGTGTCATATTATGTTACATAGTTGAAAGGAAAAATACAGACTTCAGATATTGATCATGTTTGAAAAACCTTCACAAAATGACCTATCATGTTCGAGGTTTCATGGCTTTCGGTCCAAATGACCGATGTTATGTCTTGAATCACGGCATAGTTTGTGACGTTGTGCCCATATTATGCATGTGTGTGGACATTGGTATGGAGAACAATGTTGCAGGAGGAAGTTTTCCTTTTTGTCGCGGAAAAGCCCTTTTCCATTTTCCGGCAAAAAAACGGTCGTTTTGTGAAGTAACCACCAAAATGCCGTTTGAATGCTACCGTACTATTTTCCTAAAATACTAGACCACCTTACATGGACTATATCCCAACCGTACATCTCAAACCTTTTCGTCCATCCCGGGTAAAAGGACAAATGTCTGTAGAATCGGCGGGAAGTGGGTCGGTTTGTACTACTGTACATGATCTATCGCCTGTGATTTTTGAAAAATCATTTTAGACTCGCAATATGTGGTTTTTCCAGATCAAGTTCTAACAATGCCCGTCCCCTATCTTCATGCACCGGTTCGACCATAGTTAGAAATTCGTATAATTCAAAAGCGGGCATAATAAATTCAAAAAAATCCGAACAATGAAAATCCTTCTTGGTGTCATATTATGTTACATAGTTGAAAGGAAAATACAGACTTGGTATATTGATCATGTTTGAAAAACCTTCACAAAATGACCTATCATGTTCGAGGTTTCATGGCTTTCGGTCAAATGACCAATGTTATGTGGTGAATCACGGCATAGTTTGTGATGTTGTGCCCATATTATGCATGTGTGTGGACATTGGTATGGAGAACAATGTTGCAGAGGAAGTTTTCCTTTTGTCGCAGGAAAAGCCCTTTTCCATTTTCCCGAGCGCAAAACGGGTCGCTTTTGAAGTAACCACCAAAATGCCGTTTAGACCGTTATGCTATTTTTCCTAAAATACTAGACCACCTTACATGGACTATATCCCAACCGTACATCTCAAACCTTTTCGTCCATCCGGGTAAAAGGACAAATGTCTAGAATCGGGAGGAAGTGGGTCAGGTTTGTACTACAGTACATGATCTATCGCCCGATTTTTTGAAAAATCATTTTAGACTCGCAATATGTGGTTTCTTCAGATATCCAATGCAAGTTCTAACAATGCCCGTCCCTATCTTCATGCACACCGTTCACCATAGTTAGAAATTCGGATAATTCAAACGGGCATAATAAATTCAAAAAAATCCGAACAATGAAAATCCTTCGTGGTGTCATATTATGTTACATAGTTGAAAGGAAAAATACCGGACTTGGTATATTGATCATGTTTCGAAAAACCTTCACAAATGACCTATCATGTTCGAGGTTTCATGGTAGTCCATCACTTCTTATGTTTAAAGTTTTCTAAATTCCAAATTAATATTAAAAATATAAGTTAATTCATTTTAATTGTAAATGGTTCATATTTTAAATGGTTACATTAATTATTTTTAAAAGCAGAAAATGTTTTTGAATTATTTATTTAAATCCAAACACTTTTTATGTTTAAAGTTTTCTAAATTCAAATTAATATTCAAAAATATAAGTTAATTCATTTTAAAAGGTTACATTAATTATTTTTAAAAATAGAATATGTTTTTGAATTATTTATTCAAATCCATACACTTCTTATGTTTAAAGTTTTCTAAATTCCAAATTGATATTAAAAAATATAAGTTGATTCATTTTAATTGTAAATGGTTCATATTTTAAATGGTTACATTAATTATTTTTAAAACAGAAAATGGTTTTGAATTATTTATTCAAATCCAAACACTTTTATGTTTAAAGTTTTCTAAATTCCAAATTAATTATCATTTAAAAACAATACAAATTTAAACCCCAAAATAAAAAATAAAGTGAACAGAGAGAAAATACGAAATTTTTGAAAGCAGAATATGTCGGTTGGAGCCACCAACCGACTAAAGACTGCCGCCAACCCTTGGTGCTGAAAATATTGGAGATAGGTCGGTTGGTGGCTCAATCGACGTATGACCTTTAGTCGGTTGGAGCCACCAACCGTGACTAAAGGCCCTTTGGTTATACAATACGCCTCTTCTTCTTCTTCTTCTTCCCCCATCACTTCTCGCTTCACCGACGACAACCGCTAACGCCGGCTGCCGCTTCGCCCCGACGCCGTCAGCTGCTGCCTTGCTCGCGTCACCGCCGTGGTCGCCGCCGCTTCAGAAGCTTCTCAGCGCCCGCCGTCAGCTGCCAACGACGTCCGTTGCCACCACTCAACGGCCACTGGCGCCGTCACGGCCGCCAGTCGGCCTGCCTCCGTCCTCCTCCATCATGCCTCTGTCCTCCTCCTCGCCACCTGCACCGACGCGATGGTGCGACAGCGCGAGATGCGTGGCGGCAATGCGAGATGTCGCAGCGGCGTCGGCCAGTCTTGGCCAGCGGCAATGATCTTGATGCGAGATGTCTTGATGGCAAGCTCTTCCCGGGCGATCACGTGGCATCTAGGTGGCATCGCGTGGCCCTGGTCCCACCATCGACCTCTAGGGCTAGCTCCTTCTCCGTGACAGATGACCTGTTCCCTTCTTTGCGTGGCTGCTGAGGTGGCTCCGGGCCCCACCTGTCAGCCACTATGGCTAGTTCTTACTATGGTGCAAAAGGTTTAAACATTTGATTTAATAATTTCAGAATTTGAATAAAACTTGTAAATTTAATAACTTTTAATCTGTAATTCAGAAAAATACAAATAATATACCAAAATGTTCAGAAAAATGAGAACTATCTATCTATGCCGTAATCATGCATTGTTCAACAACTTAAATGACAAGTTTAATTAGAACACCCTAGTAACCCTAATAGGTGATTCCGGAGTTCCTTGAGTTAGGGTTTGCGCCCCTCAGAACCCCGATTAACTTGTCGAGCATGCTTTAGGGTTACATTCCAATGCACATTAACTTGTCGTATCATCATCATTGCTTGAGCATTGCATCGATGACATGTGTTGATTGTTTCCCTTTCTTTCCGGTGATTTGGTTCTTCTCGGTAGAATACGATATCGAGATCGATTCCAATATGGTATTTTGTTAGTATCTAGTGTTACCTATCTGCTGGATAGTTTCCCTTTTGTAGCCTTATACTCATGTTCCCCTCTCATATGCATCCGAGGTTTTCTCGAACTAGGTTTTACACCTCTAACTCCGAATATTGATTTTAGTTGATTTTAGCTAGAGTTACCTATCTACTACACGGTTTCCTTTTTGTAGCTAGGTTTGGGGTTTCTCTTCATTTTTATTATTGTGTATGTATATATATTAGGGTTTCTCCTTAACTTTCTCCTTTAGCTTTGACTTATTCGTTTTCCACCTATGCGAAAATATGGACCCACGTCGAGAGACGAAGAAAAGGAAGAGTTGATCCAAGGTGTGATCCGTGGGGAAGATAATTTAGACGTATCAACGTTTACGAACAACTCGGTGAGGTGATCCTCTTTACCGAGTAGACAACTTGTTTGAGGTTGAAGGTGTTGCCTTCATGAGGGAGAAGGCGATGCC
Source organism: Avena longiglumis (assembly GCA_030063025.1). NCBI lineage: Eukaryota > Viridiplantae > Streptophyta > Magnoliopsida > Poales > Poaceae > Avena > Avena longiglumis. The sequence goes on along the minus strand of CP125974.1, from coordinate 42,253,629 downwards.
TTGTGTAATCGAGAAGACGACCGCTCGGCAAGGTGCATGTAATATAAATCAATTCATTAATTAATCATGCTATCTATATAGAAATAGTAACGGTGATCTTTCTTCTTTTAGCCCTCGGATCGAAGGAATCTCTTGAAAAGAGCGACGAGGCCCAACCAAAAAGTTGCAAGACCATGAGAGGTTCAGATCAAGATGTCGTCAGAGGCAAGACATCGACAGCTCCCAAAGTTGTCGCAACCAAATTTGTGGCACAATGCGAGTAATCATTAGGGACTTAATCCGATCACCATTAGAAATTGGAATAGGCCTGCTAATGCGGATGAAGAGGAACATGTTTATTTGTCCCTAACCACGCCAAATATTTCTTGTGGAAGAGGCTCATGGTTAATTTCAAACTACATCAAGATAGAGCTGGATCCAAATGCGGAGGATCCATTGAGGACGCCTTACAACATGGGAGAGCCATGGAGGCTAAGGTCGACGAGTGGGCTTTGAAGAAGATGGCCCAATGTTTCACCTGGAAGAAAATATTGCACCTTGACTATGTCGTGAAAAGAAGACTCGATTTCAAGAATATCCGGTTTGAGAAGATAAAACCATTCTGGGATGAGTTTGTGGAATACAAGAAATCGAAAAAAGCTAAGAAAATGTAAAACGAATAAAGTTGAATGTCGCTAAGAAGAAGTATCACCATACTATGGGGCAAGGTGGCTACAGGGTTGGAATTCCTAAGTGGGAGAAACTTGAGCAGGAACTGCGTGATAAAAAGATCACCCCAGAGACAGACAATTGGGTAGAACGTGCAAGGAATTGGTTTTACGGGCATGGGGGCACGTTGGACTCGGAAGGGAGGTGTATATATAACATACGACATAAAGAAGACCCTTTGCCAATCGAGAGGATCAGAAAAGCAGTAAAGGCTGTTAAAGATGGGGACTTCATTCCTGATAGAGAGAATGATGAGCTCACACTCGCCCTTGGAAATAAGGAACATGATGGACGAACACGAGGAACAATAGGCTCCCAATCATGGAGGACTGGGTTTCCTGAAGAGAGGAAGAAATATCCTGATAGAAGCCGTCAGAGGAGTAAGGACATGGCGGCAGTTGAAGCAGAAAGTCAGAAAGAGCGAATGCGTTTAATTGAAGAACGATTAAAGCAACAACAAGATGACATTAACACACTTAAAGAGAAAAGTACTACCGGCCCATCTCAGCAGCACACTGCATTCGATGCTACCGGCCTATCGAATAATCGAAAAAGCAGTGTGGCTTCCACCGAGGTCCCGGGTGATGACAATGGCGATGCCGATGATGCACCGACGATGGCTCATGTTGGCTACCCAGTGGATTATATCACGTAGATGACACATGCGAGCTACATGTCAAAGTTGTGAACATATCAACGAAGGTGGCGGTCGGCTATGCCTTACCAATTGGACCCACACCAACTTACCACAGTCGTCCGGTTCCAGAGGGCTACGCTGTTGTTGGCGTGGATGAAATCATGCCCACATTTGAGGTTTTGGATCTTCACTAACCTCGGTGAAGGGATGTGATGTCTTTGGGTGACGCAAAACGCCACCATTCTATGGCGAAGGATTGTATCGTGCTTCAAATCACACGCCAATGCCATCTTCGCCGCCCTCACCCGTCTCCAATGAGGTCGCCGCCACAGCCCGCCTTTATCGCCTCACCCGCCTCGCCACCAATCTCGGTGCAGCCATCGCCCGCGGGAGCCATCGCCGCCTCAGATAAAAGCGTAAGCGTCGCTCTTGTCGTCGTAGCGATCGCCGAACGTAAACAAGAGCCTCTTCCAAAAGTACCAACGGTTCCTCCCAAGAGAGCTTATGACTTTGAAGAGGCTGATGCGATCGTTGATGCGAAGCACGGATTTTAAGCTAAGGCCGAAAGAGCCAGAGTTCCCAAAGACCAAAGAAGAAAAAGCCAAACTGTTGAAAATGCTAAAGACTCTTCATCAACCCGAGCCAAAGCTGTCATCGGACTATGAGCGTTCTATTCTCAAGTCACATGCAGCACAAAAAGCCTCAAGAGCAAGATCGATGCAAGCGGAAATCTGTTGCCCAGCTCGAGAACAAGCAAAACAGACTTGCGCCCCTCTCAAGGTGATTTCTCAAACCAATGTGGGTCGAGCAAATATGGGGCAAAGCGCAAGATGATCCAGAGGTAGTTGCACAATCTGGAGAAGCTGCTCAAGGTATGAGTATTGCCCGACTTATCCGTTAGAGTTCTTCCCGTGAGTGAAGTAGCATACCAATACCGATCTGGAAAACCTCTCGTCAAACCTGAGGAGGTAAACAATCTTCCAACAAAAATGCGAAGATTGCATAACTGGTACATGCATGCCACAAGGGCCGGGGCTAACTGGATAGTGCTGAGGGTTACAAAAAAGCATCATGGGAAAGATAAGGATGACATGATATCCATTGAATTTGATGAACTATTTCAATTATTCAATCAAGACGCCTTGGACAAATAGATCATGAGTGTCTATTGTCTGTAAGTACTAATTCTGTGATTAATTTAGTCTCCATCTATATTATTTTGTTTATTGCATGTATATAATCATACTGTAATATGCAGAATGAAGATTCTCGAATTCAGCAGAGGACAAATCTATGACATTGGCTTCATTGACCCATATTGGGTTCATGAAGCTAATCTCAAAATAAGCCCCCAGGATACGGAGGATAATATAGTACACGCGTTAAGGTTTCAAGAAACCAAAAGGGAAATACTATTTCCTTACAACTTCCAGTGAGTGTTATTGTCTTGTATACACTTTCTATTTCGCTTACTCGATGTTAAGTATATAATTGATTAGTTCTGCATTCGCAGTACCACTATATTCGTTAATCATTCAACTTGACAAAGGGCGGTACTAGTCATGGACTCGAAACATAAACCCCTTGAGACGTGGAAGGACATGCAGATACTTATCCAGTAATTCTAATCATTACGACACTATATCGGCAACGTCGTGAATTTTATGATATCAAGTACTTAAAACTTATTTTATTCGCTTTCACGCCGGCAGCGCTTTGGAAAACAGTTCACCAAGAAGGCTAGGGTGTTTGGAATGAGGAGCTTACATTTCAACCACTAGATGTAAGCATCACTAGCTATATCCGCGCATCTCTTTGATTCTAGTTTTGATACGCTTATTATCATGCTTGATTATTATTTTGATTGAACTCGTTGTCGTAAAGTGCCCGACGCAGGACCAGGTAACAATCTATGTGGATACTATGTATGCGAAGTTCATCCCAGACGTATGATGAGAAGGCAGAAATTTAGAGCAACTCCACGACGTAAACAATTTCTATAGTTTTTAATTATAATCAAATTATGTTTAGTTTCATATTCATATAGGCGACTTTTTTAAATCAGATCGAACGTCTACGGACGGTCTTACAAAGGATCGCATACAGCAACAGGAGGAATTGGCGGGATTCTTGGATGCGAAGTCCTAAACACAAGGGGAATACTACTCGGCTGTGTATAGACAATAGGAATTGTAAAATAGCAACTTTCAAGAAATTGGCCGGTAGCATCGAATAGCAACTTTTGTATGTAGTGCATGAACTCGATCCGTATTGAATGTAATGTTGTCATGATGATCTTGTGTAATATAAGGTTCTTTCATTGATAAGTGCAAAACACTAAATAAACAATAAAACAACCTAAATGAATTCTACGCGGCACAAAAAGTGGCGAAAATGTTGCAGGCAACAAAATATGCCAAAATGAATTCTTCTGCCGCGCAGAAATGGGCCAAATATCTCGCCACAGGTGGTTATTAGTCCCGTTCGTGTTACGAACCGACTATGCTCCACACCCATGCCTCGATGCCGCCAATGTGTCCCATTTGTCCCGGTTGGTGGGGCAACCGGGACTAAAGGTTAGAGCTTTAGTCCCGATTGCCCCATCCCGGTTGGGCAACCGGGACTAATGGCCCTTACCAACCGGGACGCATGGGCCCTTTTCTACCAGTGTGGGTTACCCATGTATATAAACTTGCGTAGCTTTTATTGGATTATGCTAAGTATTGACATTGACCGTGCAAGAGTTGGAATCTCAGACTCTTTAAAAAAAAGCATGAAAGACTATCGCATCATGTTTACTATGCTCCAAAAGTAATTTCAATCATTATCACACTATATTCATCTTTTTTTAATTCTCTAAGATATTAAGTAATTAACAACTCATTTATTCATTTCTTTTTTGTCGGGCAGGATTTGGAAACACTTCACGAAGGATGTTAAGGGTGAATGACGTAAGGAGCTGACTTTTCATCCGGTCTCGGTAAGTAGTATTACCTCTATTCCCTGGTTATAAGACAAATACGTATTTTGAGAAAATAGTTTAACCGAAAATTTGGTAAACAAAATACAAACTATTTTTAACAAAAATCATATCATTAGATTCATATTTAAAAATACGCTTCTAATGGTACAATTTTTATGACATATAGTTCATACATTGTTGACCAAATATACGGTCAAACTATTTTCTTGAAATACGTATTAGCCATCTAATCGGAATGGAGGGAGTACGAGAGCTAAGTCCGCGCATTTCTTCAATTCTAGTCTTAATACAATTATCATGCTTGATTATTATTTGATTAAATTATATTCTCGAAAAGTGTGCGAGGCAACCACGTGGACTAATTTATGTGGATACTATGTGGCGATCATTCGCCCGTGTATTGAGCAGAGTACAAACTTTTTTGAAGTACAACTTATGTTATATCATAATTTGCATTGAGTTCAATTCATAATGATCTATATATATATATATATATATATATATATATATATATATATATATATATATATAGTTGGATGCGATACGGGATAAGCTCCTACCACAGGAACGCCTACTAGCAATTCAAGTTGAATTTTTGGGATTTTCGCTTAAGGAGGTCATACACCCCAAAAAAGAATACAATTTAAATAGAAATGAAATCATTCATGTAATCAAATAGACGGTCTATGGTACCGGTTGGGAATCGTATACCATGTTGTGGGTCGGAGAAAGGGCCCCACTTACCAATTGGAAATGGAAATACCGAATGAATTGAACCAAACTACGGAAATTGTGGTTGAGCTTTCCTGTCATCAACGAAGGATGGTTGTGAAGTTGGTGGAAGACCTCGTTTTCTTTCCGATGAAATGTGGGTCTGAGCCAAGGAGCAAAAGCAAAAGTAGGATCATCAGTTGAATCCTACGCAGTCTTAGTCTTAGGCTTCAGTTGAACCGAACAAGCAATTTCTCCTTTTTTGCATCGATCACTCAGGTGCAGCTTATCTCTTTCTCTATCTATTCCCGCCTTTCTTCAGCTTGCTTCTTCCTGTTCGTCCATTCGGGACGGGGCAGGCAGCCCACATACATGAAGAGAAAAAGAGGAGGGGGGTACCTTGTCTGTCGGTCGAAGAAGGCAACAAACAAGTGGAAGCAACCGATGCTTTGGTCATTCGACTCCTTGATGCCAGCCTGTGCTTGTTGTCATGCTGGCAAAAGCGGGGGTTTCGGCTGGTTTTACCTATTATTGGATTTGAACCAATGACTCTCGCCGTATGAAAGCGATACTCTAACCCTTACGGGGTAGTGATGAGTTTCACGCGCTCTAAGCCCGGCACACGCGCAGTTAGGAGGATTGGCAGCTAACTGAGCGGTACCACCCACCCTATCAAGTTGTATATATATATCTGCATACTCGTGAGAAAAATTATATTATATATGCATCAACTGTATATTATGTAGTAGCGTAGAATATGTATACATAAACTCGTTTGAAATAAAAACACAAAGTGAAAAATAATTGAAAAAAATAATAAAACCGTAAAACTCCATAGTCCCGGCTCATGTTATGAACCGAGACTAAAGGTCCTTCGGCCCAGCGCCACGTAGAAATCCTATAATCCCGGTTTGTACCAAAACCAGAACTAGTCTTGATATGGTAGTCCCGGAAGCACATCCAGAATTAGAAGCCTTATAAACCAGAACTAAAGGTCCTTTAGCCCTTCGCTACGTGGAAATCCTCTAGTCCCGATTTATATCAGAACCGAGACTAGTCCCGATATGGCAGTCCCGAATGCATATTCAGGATTAGTGGCCCTCATAAACCGGGACTAGAGGCCAGTTTTCTACAAGTAAAACCGGATCCGTGTGAAATTCGTTCGCACTCATTGAGCGGAATATGTGCAATGAATTCCGTTGAAGTTTCAACTGGCCATCAAACGATGCGTACTTGCGTGTATGGAATGCATGCATACTCCTGTCTCCGATCGACATGCATGGTTCTTATCAGTAGATACCGTTAGCGGGTCGTATCGTCGCGCTCGTAGCCACGCAAATGCCACCGATGGTTGATGGATCAATCTTGTCTTGGCTTCATCAGCAGTCGACATTCATATGGGAGGCATCCGTCCATCCGCACTACAGCGTCCGTCAGTTAATCATGCATGCCCTGATTCGGACAAAGGGTACGTATGTAGCGCGATCGACAGGGCGGGCGGGGCGTGGGACATTAATTATTCGATCACGAGCGATCGGAATCTCGACACAGCAGGATTTATATTCTCTAACGGTGTTTTCATCTGAAGGTGCATGCAGCGAACGTAGGACCCCCGGAAAGTACAAATGTTGATCGATCAGATATGGAGTACATATGTACAACTGGTCACACATTGATTCCCCCTGTATAATCGGTACGCGCCCTGCGTCGGACAAGAAGAAGGTCTTGTCATTGATAAAGACCAGGGGCGGAGCTGGATGGAGCTCAAGGCTGGTGCTAAACAGGCTTAACGGTGCTAATTATCTATATTTTTTGTATTTTTAATCTTGAAAATTAGCATTGCTCTTTGTAGTGCAGCCGTCCGGCCGGTGCTACGGCACCGGTAGCACCAGGCCCGGATCCGCCCCTGATAAAGACCTCTTAATCATGACTCGCTACGTCGATGGAGTTTATTTTTTTTTTTAGAAAAAAATATATATTAATATCACAGAGATACCAATTACACCTAAAATTATTATTAATCATTATTGGAGCCCTGATGATGGGGAATTTGGTTAATAATCATGGCGGGATCCAACTCTTAATCTCTGCATTCCTGGGTACAGAGTACGTTTTGGCAGTGTGAGGGCCTGGCTGGCTGGCTGGCTGGTTGATCGGTCATCAGGTTGAGAGCGACCTCCAAGCTTGGACGCACGCGCGCGCGCGCCTGGCCATCACGCCATCACGGTCTATCCAACCCGCACAGGCAGCCACCGTGCTACAGCGATTCCGATCGGCTTCGTGGAAATTCCTGCTAGGACAGCGTACGTAGCACTGCGCTCTGCCCCGCTCGCATGAAAATCCACCGAAATTAATGGTCACGACGTACGGGAGGAATCGCTGTAGGGCGTTACCTGTACACGGTCACCACCCCACGACCAGGGCCGCGGCCGAGGCGGTGCGCGGCTCACATGGGCGTGAACGGAACGGACGGCAGTCAGGTCAGGTCCGGTCTGTTAGATGTACCCTCTAACAGCGGTTGTATTTCAAAAATAATATAGGCCTTAAACCTTGGGATAGAGGTAGTATATATCGGTATATTGAATTTCCCATGTATCACTAGTGCAGACCCTCCCTCTAACACCGGTTTGGAGACTCTAACAGGCCAGAATCCGCTGAGGTTCGATGTTAGAGGTTAACATCGGTTCAGACGCGTCGCCGCAGGCTCAGGCCCCGTGTTAAAGGTTATGTCTGCGGCAGAAAGAGATAAATCGCCAGCAGAAGCTCGCCCGCCTTCGGCGTATTTCTACGGCGTGGCGGGGACGGGGAGGGGGGGAGGGGGAATCGATCGGGAGCGATATACACATACATCGTCATCGGTACATATAAGTACATGAATAATTAAGCAACTATTATTATACATAACATCGTCATTGTGTGGTATTCTCCGTAAGTTGAAGCATCAAGTACAAGACAAACACGTTCAAGCATATATACAACGTTCATTTTGGTGGATATCGAAAGAGTTCTCCGCTAGCGTGACGACCTCATCAAGTATGAACCCCGCCAATTCGTCTTGAATGGCTCGTATGCGGTCAAATGGTAGGAGTTGATCCCGCATCCGTTCGATCTAAATATATATGAAGAATAGGTCAATATATATATATATATATATATATATATATATATATATATAAGAATAAAACTCAACACAACTGATGGTAATAAAATAATGTTGTGTGTACTTTGTTTACTTACTCTAAGTTGTTCTAGTGCGGCTTGGCCCGTCACACATATCGTGTTGCGAATGAACTCGCAAACATAGTATCCACATAAGTTATTGCCGGGTCCCTGATACGCATACTTTACGAGAATAGAGAGTTCAATAAAAATAATAATCAATAAAGCATGATATAATGGAATTGGAAGCAGAATCAAAGAGATACGCACCTAGCTGGCTAGTATTACTTACATTTTGGTCTACAAATTTTAGTTCTTCTCGACCATTCACCCACGGCCCTGCCGTGAATCTTTTCCAAACCCCGTCGTCAAACAAAATGGATAAAGGAGTAATTAATTACTTGTTGTCACGAAAGTTGCCGATCTAGTGCGATAATATGATTGAAATTACCTCGAGCATCTCTCTAAAGTCTCCCATAGCTCTTTTTCTTTTCGTAACGAGTCCATGACAAGGACTTTTCCGAGTCGGGTTGAATGACTAGCGAATAAAGTGGAACCTACGCACGCATAACTCATCATCGCTAAACTTAACATCGAGTAAGTCAAATGTAATGTGTACAAGAGAGGGTAACAGTACTCACGAGAAGTTGTAAGGCAATAGTATTTCCCATTTGGTTTGTTGTCTCAGTAAATAGCTTAGCAAGAAATCTTCTGTTTGCCCGGGTTTGTCTCTTACCACTTGTTCATGAACTCTATTTGGGTCAACGAACCCAATATCAAAAGGGTCTCCTTTCATGCATTCCATAACCTTTTTCATGCATAATAGTATATATATAAATATATGGTGAGCATATATATATATATATATATATATATATATATACATACATGCAATTAATGAATTGAATGAGATAAGATACAAATTAAAGAAATAGTACTTACACACAATAAAGGCTGATGGTAGCTTTGTCGAGTTCCTTCTGATTGAATAGAAAATGCAAGTCTTGAATGTTGAAGGTGATCGCGTCGTCTCCGCACAAGAAAATCTGATATCTTATATGTCCTGTGATCCATTCTTCCTTTCTCGTCTTGCATAAATCAAGGTAGCACTTGTGCAATTTTCGCATCTTTGTTGGTAGATTCTTGAGCTCCTCTTTCTTGACGAGGTTCTTCCCATACTTCCATGGCTGTATGGGGTTGGCATCGTCTTTGGGCAAGTTGTCTCCCATGATGTTCAAGTATGCAATGTAAGTTATCCCCATCTCATTGGCCTTTCTTTGTAGCTCTGCCTCGTAATCATTTATGGGAGGAGCGTCCCGTGTGTCGAACACTTGGAGCGGGGCGCATGATTGGTTTTCCTGCTCTCCGAGCATGGGAACTGTTTTCAGGGTGCCGCATTTTGCTACTTTCAGCCTCTCACGCCTTGCATCCGCCTTCAAAATCTGGCGATCGTAGTCCGGCACAAGTGGGGTTTCAGGTTTCAAAAGATTTTTGTAAAACTTCTCCACCACCGCCGGATCTATTTTCTCCTTTGGCTCGGCCCGTCTAGGTGCAAAGAATTTCTTGACCTCTTCTTCCGAGATCCTATTGGTCTCCTCGTCGCTGCAATTCCTCGGTAAAACCGGCAATGGCTTGGCGGAAGGCTGTGGGACGTAGTTTTTTGAACTCTTTGGCATACTGTTTCCCGCGGATTTATTTGTGGCAGTAAGAGAGTAAGAGAGTAAACATTCAAGTGGACTTGGATTCATACACAAATATACATATGATTCATACAAAAATACACAAATAAACATTCAAGTGGACTTGAAATTAAAACCCTAAGAATGCTTCATCATTTTAAACGAGTTCCGAGGGGTCCAAACCCTAATTCGGAGAAATCCCGGATGCATATGAGAGGGGCTAGATATAGTGGCTGACCGGAGGATGCTCCAGAAAGCGGCGACTGGCGGCGCTGGAGAGCGACCTAGGGCGCGCGAGGTAGCGGGTTCGCCTCACCGTGATGCGGCCTACCTAAAACGGGCAGCGCCACTATCTAGGGGTCACCGGAGCGTCGTTAACGACGACGGCCAGCGACGGCGCTTGCAGAGCAGCGAGGTGACGACCCTAAACTAAATAAACCCTAATCAAACTAATAACCCTAAACTAAATAAACCCTAAAATTGTTCATACACAACAATATATATACATATATGCAACATTTATCCAATATACACACAAATAACATCAATATCCAATATACACACAATATACAATAATTTATCCAATATGCACCAATATACACACAAATAAGCTCTCACCGCTGGTGGCAGAAAATCGCGAACGGGGTCGGCGGTAGCGGTCGTGGACGCGGGGATGGCGGCGGTGGCTCCGAGTTGGCGGAGGCTTCGGTGCCGGTGGCGTGGTGGCGCGTGTTGTGGCGCGGCGGGCGGTGGCGCCGACAAGGCAGCGGCGCCTCTTTATATACATTTATATATACAATATGTACATATATGCACCATTTATCATGACTTGAATCGGCTCTAACAATTATCATGACTTGAATGAACTACGAATTCCACAGCTACTACATACTGTGGTGTAAGAGTACAACTACTTGGTTAGCTACATTAAGACCACATAATTGGCACTGGCATCGTTCCGTGTATATATGTAAAGTAATAATTCGATGTTTGCTTCCTCTTGTGCGTAATAGTGGAGTAGCTAGCTTAGCTTGCCCGCAAGAGTAGCTGCTGTTTTTTTATCAATCTGGCCAATATACATGCAACATGGTCTGGGAATGGGTGGTATCACGGATGAGCACAACACATGGCCTTTATCATCAACTGCATCTCGAGACATTTTCACAAGATGGCCCTAGTCTGCTAGTTAACTGTCGAGCTAATATGACTCCAAACATACAAAACAGGTTGCGCCTGGACACTAAGTATGCGGGGCCCTGGGGCAAGAGGATAATGAGGGACCCTTGTTGACACAAATGTATTTCAAATATTCTCCATCATCGGAGAACTACTTACTTCTTGGTCGGCACCGACAACGCGACGACGAGGCGGCGGCGGGACGGCAGCGTGACGGCCGGTCGGGGCAAAGGAGGCGGCGAGGGCGAAGGCGGCGCGATGACGAGGATAGAGGCGGCGGCGGGCGTAACGGCGGCAAAGCGTCGTGGCAACGTAGCGCGCAGACGGACGGCAGACGCGGGCGGCGGACGCGAGGCGACGACGAGGGCGGACGCGACGGGCGGACGGAGGCGGCGACGGCAAGCGCGGATTTGCAGCGCGATCTCTACCTCTCTGCTTCGATCGATCTCGGCGGGAAGAGGAAGAGAGGGCTGCAATACCCCTTTAACATTGGTTCCACCACGAACCGTGTTAAAGGGGGGCATTTATTTGGTTTCACATACATTTCTTTAACACCGGTTCGTATGGAACCGTGTTAAAGAAACATTATTTCATGCATTAAAGGGGCATTTTAATTCAAAAAATTGGATATGAATTTAGAAAATTCATATCTTCTTCATTTCAACTCAGAAAAATATGAATAATATATAATAATTTTCAGAAAAATAATATCTATCCATTCATGTAAAAACATTTTATATTTAATTTAGATAAATTTTTTCAAAATGATTAAAACGCTTACATATAAATTTTGATTATTCAATTCAAACAAAAATAAATTGTCAAATCCTAAAACTTTGAATATAAGAAATATTAAGCATCTAAAAAGGAATCTAACCCTATTTTATTAGAGAAAATCATATTTTAATGCCGCATCTTTTGTATTAATATTTTTGAATTGATTGGATATTTAAATGCCGCATCTTTTGTATACACTTGAATCTGACCAAGCCTCGCTCAACTTGCATTTGATTTTTAATAAAATAGCATATTGTGAACCTAAAAATGATTTTTGTAAAAAATCATGAGCATCGTATCATGTACCTGTAGTTCATATCTGATCCACTTCCTACCGTTTTGGCAGGAATTTGGCTTTTTACCAGAGGTGGACGGAAAGGTTTCAGATCCCCCTGTTTGTACATTGTCCATATAAGGTGGTCTAGTATTTTTGTAAAATGTGTTGGTGGTTTTTTGAATTAGCCATTTTTTGGTTGCTTCACAAAATCGTCCGTTTTTTATGCTCGAAAAATAGAAAATGCCTTTTTGGTGCGATAAAAAGGAAAACTTCCTCTTGCAACATTGTTTGTCATGCGATGATGCACATGTATGCACAATATGGTTATATTATCACAAACTATGCCTTGATTCTAGCCATAACATTGGTCATTTGACCCGAAAGCCAAGAAACCTCGAATGAGATAGGTCATTTTGTGAAGGAAATAGAACTGGAATTAAAATACAGAATGCAACCAATAGTAAGTTACATAAAGCACGACTGAAAATTAAGATAATGGCCAGATTAAGTAACAATCGGCCAAACTTGTTTCGGAAGGTTGGAGTGATTCAGTCATGCTCCTGCCTACACCTGTAATACTCGCCACTGAAGTCGTCGTACTCGCCGCCGCTGTCATCGCTGTCGTCGTCGGGGTCTCCGTAATTGAATGTAACACCCCCAGAATCGGCCCTATGCAAGTTTTAGCGCTTCCCGCCAAACCCGCATAGAAACGATTCAAAGGTGCCCACCAGGCACTTTCATGCGGGTGGAAAACGAAGTAATATCATTACACAATAGTACTCGATGGAACCCACAAAACATATAAATATACAACAGCGACTCAATGAGTCAAGAATACAGATATAATATACTAAGATCCAAATCACCTTGAAATTGAAAGAGCGTCCGACTACGGACAAGATGAAAATGGGGCTAAGAGCCCTGGAGAATAACCAATGGCGTCCATAACCCTGCCCAGGCCAAGACGGAAGGGTAACCCTGCTAAAGACGTCGAAACCTGCTAAAACAAAAGGGGTGCCGACAAAGGGCAAAGGAAAAAAGAGGAGCGTCGATCGAGGCCAAGACAGCGAGGCTAGAATTCCAAGTCCTCGCCACATAGGTATGGTGGATCGCAGCAAAGCATGCACTAAACAACCTATAGAGACTCGATGTATCGGCTTGACGAGAGGGATAAGAAAGACCTATCGATCAGCTGATACTACCACCAAACATACCCATCCAGTATTTCTCGAGATCAAACGAGGAAGTCAACCGAGGAACTCACACAGTTGGCAGTTTTATTTATACAGTTATCGTTGCAGCAATTACTAGTCAGGTATAGATAGTCATCCTGATATAATAAGTAGTGGACACTTTTAGTTAACCATTCCGTTGTAGTTGCACACTTACTAGTCAGTTACAATTAGCATGAGATATTCCAAAACCCAGCAGTTGTTGGTACTTTTAATTAGCCATTCCGTTGCAGTGAAGCTGATTACTAGTCATATCGGATACAAGTCAAATTATAGCAGTAAAATTTAGTTATAGTTGTCTATGATCGAGAACTATGCTCCAAGTCGTCCATAACCGCGGACACGGCTTTTCGAAAAGATTTAACCCTGCAGGGGTGCACCAAAGTATCCACACGCACTTCGACCCTTTTGCCGGATCGGTTAACATACACCCATCGGTATGTCGGCGGGGCCTAAGTCATGACGCTTCCCGGACCCAAAGCAAGTACATGGGGCCACCCACTAAGCTACCAACGAAGTCGGCCGGTCTCGAGACGGACTCGTGGTTTGCGCCAATGGTCAGAAACGATCGGGAACCCAAAATGAGACTGGCTTGTCGATACCGTGAAACCACTCTTACCTAAGCGGTACAAGTGCGACTCGCACAATTTAAATTAAGTAGTAAAGCATGGCATAAGTACAGAATAGTAATAAAGCCCCAAACTACTTGTGGCCCCCGGTACAATACTTTGAAATCAGGTACTAATCGATGGGGGTGCCCACACACCCCACCTGTGGTTAGCGCGCTCGATCTCGGAACAGGTGTCAGGAACTCGGGGTCCTACGGGACACAAGTGGAGGGTTAACAACCAAATAACATCTATTGCCCACCTGTGCCTCTGCATTTACCTACTTCAATTTTAGTTATTAAACAATAATTAAGTTAAACGATAATTAAAGCCATGATCATCTCCAACATTAAACATACAGCAACAGTCCAACAACTGCGGTACTTGACGACACGCAACAGCACTTGGGCAAGCGACTACGACGCGCAAGTCCAACTATCTACCAAACAACCGGTAATAGGATGTGTCCAAGGCAATATAAGGCTGCAAGGGATGTTCCGGGTACGAAAACTAGAGCATCGCAACACAGATAGCAATAGATCAACAGGAGGGAATAAATACTATAAAAGTAAGATAGGTAGAAAGGGGGAGATGCTCCCCTGAAAACATTGCCGAAGGTTCATCCGAAGATCGGGTCGACACTCGCATCAACTCATCGGCCTAGTCCGTGAAGAAGCAAAACACTAGAAGAAACACCGGATGGACTATTTAATTCTACGGTAGAAAATCGGGCATGATGAATGTATGATGCATGACATGGCAAAGGATGCGATGCAAAATAGGCCATATTAAGCGGAACCGGGGTCCCGACAATTAAATATATGGTTCTGGTTGTTTAGATACCCCGCATTTTAAATGTGGTATTAACATGGCAAAACATAGCATCGGTTCGCTACACAAATTTAAATGGGACCAATATTAGAGTAGATTTGCCCGCATATGGCCTCCATATTTAATTATAATGTGAATCGGCATAAGGCCCCCAAACCACATGACAATATGTATGCAAGCATGGCAATTTTATATGCAACAAGTAATATTATTTATAAAATATAGGTCACGGAAAAGAGGGTCACACTTCGAAAGGTGATCTTGGGGTTCCGGGGTTCGGGGTTCGGTCTCAGGGTTCAGGGTTCGACGGGATCGGTCTTCGAAGGTCGGATACAAGATGAAGAGCTTGGCGTTCCGGGAGAAGGACTTGGTGTGGCGTCGGGGGCGCATCGGACTCGCCCTGGTCGATGTCGTTCTTGTCGTCGTGAAGACCTTGTCGGGTTCGCGGGTCGGGTCGGACTTGGCGTCCAGGGTGAAGTGCTTGTCGTTCCATGGCGATTTTGGCGGCTTCGGAGGGTTTGAAGATCGGCCTTCGGATCCATGAGGTAGACCTTGGTGTTCCATGTCGGAGTACTTGAAATCCGTGAAGAAAGTCTTGTCGCCCTTGGGTGGAGAACTTGTCATCCCGAGGGTCCGTGGCTTCGGTGGTCGGGGTAGTAGGTCATGGCGTTCCGAGATGGTGCTCTTCGATCATCGGTCCGGGGACTTGTATTTCTCGGTGGACGATCTTGGCGGATCACGAAGGTTCTCGGCTTGCGACGATGCATCCCCAGAAGCTCTTAGCGTTAATGCCCAAAGCAAGGTCTTGACAGAAATTGTACTTCATGCTATAGAACATTAAGGTGGTACTTGGCATGATGTATCATCCCACATCACTAACACCAGGACAGAAGACAAGAATTGTCCCCATTCGAGGACAACAGGAGTTCTCCCGTGCGAAGATGAACACGCAAAGGAGCTGTAGGACTCGGTGAGAGAACGACAGCTTGCAGAACTAGGAGAGGTGCCCGTCGGTGGAAACAGACATGGTGGCAGGAGTAGAGTCGGCAGCAGCGGGGCACCATGGAGGAGCTCCGGGCTAGGCGCGAGGCGGTCGAAAGCAGGAACGTGGCGAGGGCGGCGCTTCGAGGGCACGCGCCGGGCGCACAGAGAGGGCGCCGCCGAGGCGGAGAAGACGCGGACGAGTGGCTCGGCGAACTGGCGGCGCGGCCGGTGGCGGGCCGGCGGAGAAAGAGGACGGCGGGACGAGACTTGGGCACTCAGCGCGCCATGGGCGGACCACGCCTAGCGGCCGGAGGAGACGCGGGAGGGCAGCCAGGCGGCCGAGGCCAGCGACGGCGTCCGAACGGGAGGGACCGTGGCCGACGGAGGCAGATACGGCCGAGAGGCACCGATGGCGGCGGACGGGCGAAGGTGGCCGGCGGCCATGAAGGGGCGATGGTGGCGAGCTTAGCGACCTGCGGCGAAGGCCTAGGGCGCGGCGGCGACGGGAGCCTTGGCGGCGAGGAGCTTGGCAGGTGGCGGTCAGCGCCGGGGAGAGAGAGGATGGGGAGGGGATTGCGGCGAGTGGGAAAGAGAGGGTTCCGCGCGTGGGGAGTGGTGGGGCCAGGCGGGGTCGGTCGGGAGGGTGGGGTGTGCGTGCGAGTGGGTCCCGGGGGTGGGGCAAAAGATGGGACCAGGGTGAGTGCGGGGCACGCCAGGTGGTGGGTGGCTGGCTAGGGTGAGGTGGCGGCTGTTGGTTGGCTGGAGGGGAAGGGAGTGGTGAGGTGGAGGAGGGGATCACAAAGTGAGGTGGAGGGAGGCTGGGTAGAATAGGGTTGGGTAGAATTAGGACTAGATATTTTTAGGCTAGGGTCTGGAGGTGGCCGGCCGGGCTTTCGGGCCTAGCGGCTGCCTCCCAAAAAAAAATTTAAATATTTTACTTGTTTAAAACGGGGTGTTTGAGAAAACAAAAACAGGCTTTTCAAAAATGGTTTTATGCACATAAATGCAAGATGACATGACGATGCTCAAATGCAAGGTGGCATGATGACATGAGCAAGCGGTCATGACGATGCAATGCACGAAAACAACGCGATTTTCTATTAGTGGTTTTACCCGGGGTGCTACATTGAACTTTGAAGGCGGAGTACGCGTGGGCTGGACTTGAGGGTAGCGCAGACGGGGGTTAGAGTCGGTGGCAGTGTCATAGGCCATGACGCTCTGGAGAGTCCGACCGCGCCACCATAGCCGACGGCCGGCCTCGTTGAAGTTCGGAGGAGGTGGGCCGTCCTCCTCGTGCTCGGGCGCGCTCACGCCGATCCATGAAGAAGGCTTCCCAAGTAGGGAAATAGTCGGGATGCCATCTGGGATTCTCCGCCGCCCACGTGAGCTCGGTAGTAGTGGTTCGTGATGGCCATCCGGCCACACCTAGAGGGACAGAGGAACTGCACGCCTCCGGCCAAAGATCCAGCAGACGGGACACAAGAGTCAAGGCGGGGTAGTTCGAGGCGCAAAGCGCCTCCGCCTCCCTGGGGGTTAGTGCTACGGTGGAAGCCATGGGAAAGAGTGATGGGGTTGCAGATATGAGTCTAGAGATGTGTAATGACAATGGAGGCCAACCTTACATATATATATAGTGAAGAACTGGCGGGAAGAACTGGAGGGAAAAAATGGCGGGAAGAAAAATGGCGGGAAGAAAAATGGAGGGAAGAAATAGAAGGAAGAAAAATGGCTCATTTAATACATATACCGTTAACAGAAGAAATATGACATTGTTCTAAAAAATAGGACGGTTGGAGGGATTTCAGCAGCCTGGGCCAGACATCACTAATGATAGGGGTGAGTGTCGACATTATATCGTGGTGCATTTACCTTGTCCCGAATGATGTCACCAACCGTGACTAAAGATAAACCTTTAGTCCCGGTTGGAGCCACACATATAACGGTGTTTTCATCTGAAGGTGTATGCAGCGAACGTAGGACACTCGGAAAGTACAAATGCTGATCGATCACATATGGATATACATACAACTGGTCACACGTTGATTCCCCATGTATGATGATCGGTACTATGTGCCCCGCGTTGGAGAAGAAGAAGGTCTTGTCATTGATAAAGACCTCTTAATCATGACGCCGTACGTCGATGGAGTTTATTAATTATTGGAGCTGGGGATGATGGGGAATTTAGTTAATCATCATGGCGGGATCCAACTCTTAATCTCTCTGCATCCTGGATACAGAGAAGTAGTACGTTTTGGCAGTGTGAGGGGCTGGTTGATCAGCCATCGAGCGCTGAGAGCGACCTCCGCGCTTGGACGCACACGCGCGCGCCCCCTGGCCATCACGCCATCACGGTGTAGCCAGCCACCGTGCTACAGCAATTGGGATCGACTTGGCGCGGAAATTCCTGCCAGGACAGCGTACGTCGCAGTGCGCTCGCAGCCAGCTTCCAGCCGCAGGTCCCCCGGCCCCGGTGGGAACGGGGAAGCTGTCCGATCCAGCCTAAAGTAGTGACGTCAGGGAACGCGTGGCGACGGCGATGCGGACAGATAAGCTTAGCAGTTGGCAGCCAATGGGGAGAGAGCGCCACAGCTAGCTACCTCTCTACCTAGCTGGCTGGCGCGGAAAATGTCCCAGGTCTCATTTCACATGCATTACGGGCTCGGTCCTTGAAGCTAGCTTGCAGTACTAGTAGTTCGGCTAACTAAGGATGATTAATTAGAATGAGATCCTCCGTTCTCTGTCTGTCCGGAATATGCCAAATATTTTCTGACCCGGAACACACCATTATGATTCCATCCCGAACTGGCAAACTTCAATGGCCTCAACATTGTTGCTCCCTCTCCGATGCTTCATTTTCCTGATCTCGTGCGGCGGCGACAGATAGATCGATCAATCCAGAGCTGCGAAGCAGACCGACCGGAGGGCACGCGGGAGCTTGGCATCCATTACCGCGGACTAACTGCTTGTTGCGTCCAAGGCAGAGCAAGAAGTGACAAGATCGAAGCAGAAGCGCGTAATCAGATTAAAATGGGAGCAAGTTGTAATAGCAGCACTCGCGTTGTTTAATTACGAGGTTTAGTAGTGCTTATACGATAAGGAATCATTCCCACGTACTACTACTACACGATCGAACGCGGTCCAATTAATCACCGGGAAGTGATTTGATTACGCGCGCGCATGCAAGTGGTGGATTCGGTGACCACGACCTCTCCTGCCTTGGCCTCGCCTCGGAGCTAGCGCATGCATGATTGGGTGCACGCATCCACGGACGGAAACGCTTCTGATTCGTGCCCGCGCCAGCGCCAGCCACAGAGAAAAAAGAAGGAAGAACAGCAGGCAACGAACCCATGCTTCCTGGTCGATCGATTTCAGAAGCAAGCCGTTCCACAACGAATCATGTCCATCGATGGTCGAATTGCACCAGCCCGAGGTGAAGAATAGTTAAGTTCCAATCTCGGAAGAAAATGATACTATCAGGTTCAATGCAAGAATTAACCATGATGATTTTTAAGGGGTCACACTTTACAAGATCTACATGATCAGCTCGATGCTTTAAAAGCTCTGGTTCTTTAAAATTCCGGTAGGTTTCTAGTTTTCACACGATTTTGTGGCTTGACCAAACATTATATTTTGCCCGGGCCCGTAAACAAATACGGCCCACTGTAAATTGACCCGCGTGGCCGTTATATCTACCGTGCGGAGGCCAAATACAGGGCAAAAAATCGTCCGACTTGTCACTTTCTCCATTGTCTCTCCTTCCTCACCACCAACGAAATCCATCAACCAATCGCCGCCAAAATCCTGCCAACAACTGCAGATCCAGGAAATCACCGTCACGAATATGCCTAGGACACAGCCAATGGAAGTTGCGAGCTGATAGGCGGGTTGTTCCGCATCCTCCCGCGGCTACTAAACCGCCGACGACCGCAGCTTCGACAAGGAGGAGCACCAGCGCCGCATGGCCTCGCTAGGGACAAGAAAGCGGGCCACGGGGAAGTGAACGAATTTGGGAGAGTTGTCGATGCCTCCCTCCGCTAGTGCAACTTCACCACCAACGACTTAGGCATGAGGAGATCGGGCGAAGGAGCGCGTCGTGCACCAAAGGCCCCCACCAACTTTCGACTCCAAAGGGGACTTTGACTTCACCGAAGAGAACGATGAGGATGAGGGGGAGGAGGAGGGCGGCTAGGGCATGGTTGGTCTGGACAGAAAAGAAAAGCGGACAGAGTCACCTACAAGAGGGACGGAACCGTAGAGGAGTTTTAGTTGACGCCTCCTGATCGCTCTCTCCTTGAGACCGGCCGAGAAAACATATTATGCTTTTTCGATCGCTTCTTGTTCTCTCCCCTTACACACTCTCAACTTCCGCTCGCTAGCTGTTTTGCTGCATGTTCTTCTCTAGCAAAAAGCATTCGATTTTTCTGTTCTTCTCTAGAAACTTGTTTTGAATTGAAATTTGTTCAAATATGAAATCTATTTAAATTTAAAATCTGTTCAAATCCGAAATATGGTCAAATTTGAAAATCTACTCAAATACAAAAAAATTCAAATTAGAAACTGTTCAGAATTTCGAAAAGTTTAAATTTTGAAAAAAGAGTTTGGATTCTTTAAATAAATAAGAAAAGAAATACGCAAACAGAAAATAAAAAGAAAAAACAATCAAACAAAGGACATGAAAAACTGAAAAAAAAAATCCAGGAAAAACTACCCCGCTGTTTTAAAATATAAGATATTTTAAGTTTATAAAATAAATGTTTAGACTTCTTTACTACGTAGTTGCCTCGAGTTTGATTCGTTTCGCGCATTTCCGGTCGTCCTCTTCTCCCGAATAAAGCACGCGGGGCGACAACCCAACCAAGAATCCTGGCTCTTACGTTCAACCGTAGGCATGGAGATGTAGGTGCAGGTGGTCAAATTAATCTTGCCGATGCACGCGATCCCAAACCGTCCAGACCGCACGAGCGCGCACGCACTGTCAAACGCGGAATCCACGGGTCCATCTTGCGGCTTCACTTCTTTCCAGGCCGCACGGGCGCTTGCGAATATGCTCGCCTGGTCAAAACACTGACACAGCACGAGAAACTATGGCCAGACCGGTTCGTCTCCTTGCACCAAAAATTCGCTTGAAATTTTGTCTGATTAGGTGGTCCACTTCATGCAATCGGCGCACCCATCATAGGCCGCAGTCACCGACAGTAGCTAAGCTACATAGCCTAGCTACGGACATGTGTATACATAGCATGTATATTGACGGCAAGTCACGTATAGTATAAAACAGCACTCCGCGTCTACGTACCAGAGCCAAGCAGAAAACGTCCCCGTCCAAATAACAAACACAGCTGAAATTCTTTACAATTCAATAAATCTAATCCGATCTGGTGACATTTCTCTACCGGTGTCGATCCAACTTCCTTCATCGACCTGGGCCATACCCGTTCAAGATTAGTGTAGTTTCGCAAAAAAAAAAAGAGATTAGTGTAGTGGCACATAGATTAACAAATCAAAGCTGCAGCGTATTTCCAAGTTGATGGCACTAATTAACACGTCATTAATTTATCTGTGTCCGAAGTAGGTCATCGTGACAACGACGCCCTGGCCTGGAACAGAATATATACCACGAGCTACTGTTGTGTACGTAAGGATAGCTCCCAACTGTGCAGTCAAAACCTACCGGTTGATCACGGGACACCTAGCATTTGGACAAGAAAAATGGCAGATAGAAAATATACTACGCCCTCTGTTTTGAAATATAAAATGTTTTAACTTTATAAGATAAGCATTTCTATAGATTTGAAATAAACCTACATAGAAAAGAAGGTCTAGATATACTTTTTATTTACAAAACTAAAACATCTTATATTTTAAAACAGAGGGAGTCGCATTGTAGCGCTTGATCCGTGCCACATAAACGCAGGACTAGTACAGTACCGCACCACAAATCTGTAGCATTACAAATTAAACATATTGTTGTTTGTGTGTGGATACCATCCTTGATACTCTAGTCTAGAGTACTCCTTATTTCTGTACAGATTGTGGTGGGAAGCATGGCAACATGTTCCTTCCTATAGACCTTCCCATTTCCGGTCATATATATAATACCTGTTGTAGTTTTGTTTTCTCATTTTTGCCATTTCCTTCCGTCCTTGTTGTGCTTTGAATATTGCCGTCCAATGGTATGCTCCGATCTAAACATCCTCGTAGACTTACTTTACACTCAACGCACCCCATGCAGTGCCATGCCATGCCGCGTCTTGAACTTCGTGACGGGGCTTTATCGATTATGAAATGGTTACAACGAAGTTTTCTTTGGTTATATGTACGCATGTACGTTCCAGAATTTAATAAACACACGGCAGGCGCTTCCGTCCCTGTTCAGCCACGCACGCACTCGTTCTCTGCATACCGATCGATCGATTCAGCCTACGCCAGTAGTACGTGGCTCCCAAGTTCATGTACGTAGGACAGCTGGTGTTATCCTGTTGTACACACAAATACAAGCTGATCGATCGAGTAGCTCCGCGCGATCGAGGCACTGGTGTAGCTATCTTATTATTAGATCATGGTACTCCTTACGTTTTAAATTAATTAACCTGAATTTGTTTAAATTTAAATGTATCTCACACTAAATATGTCTATATATATCTGAATATAGATAAATCCAGATCAACTAATATTAATCGGAAGAAGTATATCAAATATTCTCTCCGGCGCTAGATCAATATAGCTAGATGTGCGATGAGATTGGACAGGCACGGTGCGTCGTCTCACGCCGGGGTTGGCGTCTCGTGTTGGCAACACGCGGTCGACCTGTTGTTGCTTCGGTGTGTTGGTGAAGCGCCAACAATTTGGATCGATCGGAATTTATAAATGCTGTGCCCTGACGACGACATGGTTAGTAGTTAATTACTCCCTCCGTTCTAGGACTTAAGCCGTCCTCGTTTTGCGTGTTTTTTCTTTGACCAAGAATCACTCTAAATACATAAAGAGTTTTGGTATAAAACTAGTACCACTGGAAAGTATTTTTCAATATGAATCCAACGGTACTAATTATGTACAATATAATCAAGATTTTGTTGTTCATTTTTTCGGTCAAACTTTGTTTTAAAAAACGTGTGCGCCTTAAGCCCTAAAACGGAGGTAGTAGTTGTTTCTAGCATAACCAGGCCGCATGGCGCGAACATGTGGCCAGGGGAGAAGGCTTATGCGTGTTGCAGCGTTTCGTCGTCTTGGCGTGGTGCCATGGCTAGCTAGTTTTTTTTTAAAAAAATGGGTGTTTTATTATTTAATAATAAGTTTGTATCCAGCATCTCCATAGTTAGGATGTACACAGCCGATCAACCATACAACTGAACGACCGAAAAAGCACGACAGTTACAAATAAAGGTAAACAAAGCGGAATTCTCCAGACTAGCTATGGTAAGTCTATCTGTAAATCACGTTGTCATTCATGTCGGGAGAAGATATCCCTCGACATGTCCTCCAAACACGTACAACCCTCCGTAAATAAGTTACGGAACTCCATACGTTGAAGAGAGACCAAGATTATAGGAACGCCATGGCTTGATAGATAACCTGCAGAGGAGAATATACAATTTTATTAAAAATATTATCATTCCTATGTAGCCAAAGCGATCAAATAATGGCAAGCGCTCTAAGCCTAAATAAAGTCTCATATTTATCCATAATCCTATTCAACCAGTTGCCAAATATGTTGGCTATCGAACATGGAGGGGACAAACCAGAGGCTACTTGGATGATTGACCATATAGTACGAGCAAATTTACATTGAAAGAATAAATGGTGTATTATCTCATTATGGTGACAAAATAAGCATTGTGTATTTCCATGCCAATTCCTCATAACAAGATTATATTTTGTGAGAATAACCCCTTTACGAAGATACCAAGAGAAGATCTTCGTTTTAAGAGGTATTTTCATTTTCCAAATTTTACTATTGTCATCGACTGCAATATCAGGTTGTATCAAAACTCTATACATTGAATCAACAGAAAACTAACCACTCTGTAGTAATTTCCATTTAAATTCATCCACAGCCTCTGACAGTTGTATTATGGATAACCTTAATAAAAGGTTATTCCAAGACACTAGTATAGTGCCTATGAGACTTCTTCTAAAAGACACATTGGAGGAATTAGTTTCTATTACCATGCAAAGTATATCCCCTTTGTGCTTAACGACCGAATATGACTAGCTAGCTGCATCCGACCACCACTACCCGCACGCAGGCCGAATCTCGCCGTATCGGCATGTGACGCCCTCGGCGGTTCAAGACGTGCCTTGTACGTGTCCTTGCGTGATCATTACGATAGTTTTATTTTCAGCAAAGAAATGTGTCGAATACTATGAAATCTGCACACAACGGTCAAATGAATAGGTCGCTGACACGGGCCTATATTGAAGGAGGAACATTGTCAAATATTGTTCTTAAGAAAAGTAAATTGAACTTCTTACACCTACATTGTACTCCTCTAGGGGATCCCCCTCGACCACCCGTCCATGTTGGGTCACCTTACTAGTCTCTCTCTCTCTCTCTCTCTCTCTCTCTCTCTCTCTCTCTCTCTCTCTCTCTCTCTCTCTCTCTAGTTAGAGCATTTTCCTCACGCGGTTGCCATGGAGTTATCAGTCGCTCGTCGCGATGAAGGAGGGCCGGAGTCATTGCTGCTCGTCAGACCGGGGCTAGCCAGCCGGACTCGCCACCGGTCCATCCCGTCTCCGACGACCTTAGGGTATTAGAGGTGTGGCGGGCCACGTCCTCTCGCCGGTGGGAGGTCTCAGCGTTTCGTCTAGGCTGTTTCTAGTGTCTCCGTTGAGGCGACAGGTAAGTCCTGAAGTCGAATAAGATCCTTCGCCCAATCCTTACTCCGGTGGTGTGTCTAACATCGGCGAAAGACGCGTGGAGTCATGTGTCCGACGGACCCCTTGGGATTCGGCAGTCTTTTGTATTTGTTGGTGTGGTTTGAGGTTAGTCGCTTCAGATGTACATTTCTCATCTTTGGCGATAGTTGCTACTCTGGTGTGCTATTCTTTTGTGGCCTTAGCATGATAACTTTCCGTCCATCTACTATAACAAGCTCTACTACGGCGAGTTTTGCCCGGCTCCGGCAATGAAGGGGCGAGATGGCGGCGCGTCTTCGGCTCATGAGTGTTTGTAGTTTTCGCTATATGGTCCAATGCCCTATTTGTAATTTTTATTATTTTTATGACTGTCTGTACTGCTCTTGATAATTACTAATGGATCGGTGGAATTTCTAAAAAAAGAAAACCCAGACCGGAAGATTCTTGAACATCCCTAAAACCCAGAAAACTAAACATCAGATGCTTTGCGCTAGTAACGGGTGCAACAACAGTTGTATAGGGAATTAGGGATTGCCCATGCTGTTCTACAACAAAAACAAGCGTGAGTTTTACCGCTACTAGTAGCTGCCTCGAGTTTGATTCGTCTCGAGTATTTCCGGTCGTCCTCTTCTCCCCCGATCGAAGAAAGCAAGCACGCGGGGCAGCAACCCAACCCAAGAATCCTGGCCTCCTACCTACGTTGAACCCGAGTCACCATGGAGATCTAGCTGCTGGAGGTGGTCAAATTAATCTGGCCGCTGCACACGATCCCAAAACCCGTCCAGACCGCACGCACGAACGCACGCACGTCAAACGCGGAATCCGGGGGTCCATGTTGCGGCGTCACTGCTTTCCAGGCCGCACGGCCGCATGAGAATATCCTTCCATTTTACTCGCTGCCGCTCAGCTGGTCAAAACACAACACGAGAAACTATGCCAGATCGGAACGTGTACTTGCACGAGAAATTCGCTCCAATTTTTTTTCTGATTAAAGTGGTCCACTCTATGCAATCGGCGCGCCGATCATATATAGGCCGGTCACCAACAACACCTAATAAGCTAGGTAGCCTAGCTAAGGACAATGTGTATATATACATAGCATGTATATCGACGGCAAGCCTCGCAGTATAAGAACATCTCTACTCGTTGGGTGAATTCAGACGAAAATCGAACTTTTTGGCCGACGAACAGTTTTCTGCAGACGCTGAGTTTCACCGCTGCCCCATGCCGAGTTCTCAGGTCCGGCTAAATTTCATTAAAGATGGACGAATTTCATTAAGATGGACGAA
This sequence comes from Avena longiglumis, assembly GCA_030063025.1. Lineage (NCBI taxonomy): Eukaryota > Viridiplantae > Streptophyta > Magnoliopsida > Poales > Poaceae > Avena > Avena longiglumis. The sequence goes on along the minus strand of CP125974.1, from coordinate 42,227,722 downwards.
TATAGACGGATTACATCAAATTTAAACAAAAGTAGTACATAATAAACTAAAAGCCGTTGTGGACTTCGTCGGTGCCATCGCCGTCCTACATGCCGAAGTTGCTGTAAAAAGCCGTATAGCCGGGATCAGCCCGGCCATCATCCTCGCCGCCGTAGTCGTCATCGCTGCTCGGCGGCTGGTGCTGGCGGGAGCTCCCCTGGCCTGGGTCGTCGCACCTCCACGGCTGGTAGGAAGGGGTGTCCTCCTCGTCGTCGTCGAGGACGAAGAGCGGGGCATCCTGGTAGGCGAGAGCGCGCCCGGACATCGTTCGTCTCCGGGCCGCCTGCTCCTCGGCCTGCTGCTGCAGGCGTTGGACGCGCAGCCGCTCCTGCTCCTCCCAGTCCTTCCTGGACCATTCTAGGATGTCCGACGAGGAGAGCTCCAATAACGGCGGCTGCGGCGCCGAGTCGCGGAGCGACTGCTCCAGCGCCATCCTCAAGGCGTTGTCGTCGGGTGGCGCCGAGCCTTCATCCTTCGGGCGCGGGGCGCAGGTCGCGACGTCGTTGCGGCTCGCCGATGACCAGGCCGCGAAGGTGTCATGGCGGCGACAGCGCCAAAGGAGACGCCTCGTGGCTGGCGCAGCCGACGAAGGCCCGTGACGCCGAGGATCGGCGTGGACCTCGAGGAGTGGCAGCGAGGCGGAGGAGGATCTCATGCTGGCCATCCTCTCGCATCGGGCCATTGAGGGCGCGTCTCGACCTGGCCGCCGGCGTCGGTGTGCGCGGGAAGCCGAGACGCGGCATGGTCCCGGCGTTGATGTGCTCCATCATCGTCACGAGCGCCCGGCCTGGCGAGCTCCACCAACGCCAGCAGCCAGCCGAGTTGTTGCGCTTCGGCGGCGACTCGTTCGGCGCCCCCTCGTGGTGGGAGAGCTCCTGGGCGCGGCGATCCGCGAAGAACTGCTCCCAGTACAGGAGGTTGTCGGCGCTCTCGGCGGCGGAGAGGTCGTCCGCGCCGATGTACTCTTGGATCTCGTACGGCAGCTCCTCCGGCGTCGGCGCCAGCGGGATAGGGATGCCATCGGCGCTTAGCTTCCACCCCGGAGGGTTCCGCGTGTCCGGCGGCGCCATATAGCTGGCCTTGTAGAGCAGGCGCGCCTCCCAAGCCTGGAGGGCGCCGCCGGCTGCTCGCCGCCGCACCGCCGGGTATCGCCGCCATGGCTGGAAGCGTGAGAGAGTTCGCCGGAGTTCGGGCTGGTGGGCCGGGGGAGCTGTGAGAGAGTGTGAAGAACTCCGTCGAGGGCGTACGACTTATAAAGGACGAGGTGAACGGCGGGGGCGAAAAAAAAGAAACGACGGAAAGTTAGTGACCACCAATTCGTCGCGGGAGCCGAGACGGCGGCAATGACGCCGCAATAATACTATCCGTAATGATCCACGCCAAAAATAATTTATAGTATGTGAGTATATTCTCTTCGGCTCTAGCTAGCTAGACCTAGTTAGATCTGCGATGAGATTTGTACACGCACGGCGCGTCATGGCATGCCGCGGGTTGGCGTCTCGTGTTGGCAACGCGTGGTCGACCTGGCTGTTGTTGCTTCGTTGTGTTGGTGAAGCGCCAACAATTTGGATCGATCGGAGTTACTAATATATTCTGTGCGTGCCCCTGCCCCTAACGACGACATGGTTAGTTAATTTAGTTGTTTCTAGCATAAGTACATAACCAGGCCGCGTGGCACGGACATGTGGCCAGGGGAGAAGGCTTATGCGTGTTGCAGCGTTTCGTCGTCTTGGCGTGGCGCCATGGCTAGCTAGCTGCATCCGGCCACCACTGCCCATGCGCAGGCTGAATCTCGCCGTATCGGCATGCGACGCCCACGACGGTTCCACACTAGTAGAAAACGTCCTATTCGTCCCGGTTGGTAAGGGGCATTAGTCCCGGTTATCCAATCGAATCGGGCAATCGAGGACTAAAGTTTACCTAGTCCCGATTGCCCCACCAACCGGGACAAATGGGGTACACGTGGCGGCGTCAGAGGACGAGGGGGGTGGAGCAACCGTTTTGGTTCGTAACACGAACCGGGACAAATAACCTTCTGCCGCGGCAGAGATTTGACACATTTCTCTGCCGCGGCAGAGAATTCATTTTGGCACATTTTGTTGTCGCGGCAGCATTTTTACCACTTTTTGTGCCGCGGCAGAGAATTCATTTAGGTTATTTTATTGTTTATTTAGTGTTTTGCACTCATTAATGAAGGAACCATTATATTACACAAGATCATCATGACAATATTACATTCGATACACGGATCGAGTTCATGCACTACATACAAAAGTTGCTCTTTTTACAATCCCTATTGTCTATACACAGCCGAATAATATTCCCCTTTTGGATTTAGGACTTCTGCATCCAAGAATCCCGCCAATTCCTCCTGAATTGCTCGTACGCGATCCTTTGGCAGAAGACCGTCCCGTAGACGTTCGATCTGATTTAAAAAAGGAGTCAGCCTATATAAATAAAACTAAACATAATTTGATTGTAATTAAATGCTATAGAAATTGTTTACATACGTGGAGTTGCTCTAAATTTTTGCCTTCTCATCGCACGTCTGCCGGATGAACTCGCAAACATAGTATCCACATTGATTGTTACCCGGTCCCTGTGTGAGGCACTTTACGAGATCATAGTTCAATCAAAATAATGATCAAGCATGATAATAACCGTATCAAAACTAGAATCAAAGAGAAGCGCGGATATAGCTTGTGGTGCTTACATCTAGTGCTTCAAATGTAAGCTCCGCTTTCTAAACACCCCTAGCCTTGTTGGTGAACCATTTCCATGCGCTGCCCGACGAAGAAAACAAATAAAATAAGTTATTAATTACTTGATATCATAAAATTCACGAATGTTGCCGATATAGTGTCGTAATGATTAGAATTACCGCTGGAGAAGCATCTGCATGTCCTTCCACTGCTCAAGGAGTTTATGTTTCGAGTCCATGACCAGTACACGCCCTTTGTCAAGTTGAATGATTAATAGAATATAGTGGAAGCTGCGAATGCATAACTAATCAATTATATAGTTAACTTCGAGTAAGCGAAATAGAAAGTGTATAGAAGACAATAACACTCACTCGAAGTTGTAAGAAAAAAGTATTTTCCTTCTGGTTTCTTGAAAGCTTAACGCGTGTACTATATTATCCTCCATATCCTGGGGGCTTGTTTTGAGATTAGCTTTATGAACCCAATATGGGTCAATGAAGCCAATGTCATAGATTTGTCCTCTGCTGCATTCGTGAATCTTCATTCTGCATATTACAATATGATTATATACACGCAATAAACAAGGTGAGATAGCTGGAGGCTAAATTAATTGTAGAATTAGTACTTACAGATAATAGGCACTGATGATCGATTTGTCCAAGGCGTCTTGATTGAATAATTGAAATAGTTCATCAAATTCAATGGATATCATGTCATCCTTTTCTTTCCCATGATGCTTTTTTTTACCCTCAGCACTATCCAGTTAGCCCCGGCCTTTGTGGCATGCATGTAGCAGTTATGCAATCTTCGCATTTTTGTTGGAAGATTATTTACCTCCTCAGGTTTGACGAGAGGTTTGCCGTCGGTATTTGTATGCTACTTCACCACAGGAAGTACTCTAACCGATAAGTCTGGCAATACTCATACCTTGAGCGACAGCTCCAGACAGTAAACTACCGGATCATACTGCTCTTCGGACCCATATTTGCTCGACCCCACATTGGTTTGGGAAATCACCTTGAGAGGGGCGCAAGACTGTTTTGCTTGTTCTCCGAGCTGGGCAACAGATTTCTCGCTTGCATCAGTACTGCTCTTCGAGGCTTTTTGTGCCGCATGTGACTTTAAGAATAGAACGCTCATAGTCTGATGACAGCTTTGGCTCGGGTTGATGAAGAGTCTTTAGCATTTTCAACACTTTGGCTTTTTCTTCTTTGGTGCTGGGGAACTCTGGCTCTTTCGGACGCCTCAGCTTAACGAAAAACGCTGTCGTTTCCGCATCAACGATCGCCGCAGTCTCCTGTTCAGTACAGTCATAAGCTCTCTTGGGAGGAACCTTTGGTACTTTTGGAAGAGGCTATTGTTTACATTTCGGCGATCTCTTACCACGATGCAGAGTAGCAGTACGCTTACGCTTTTTATCCTGAGGCGCCGGCGATGGCTGCGCCGGAGATTGGTGAGGCGACGGAGCCTGGTGAGGCGACGAAGACGGCTGCCGCGGCGGCGACGACCTCGCTGGAGACGGGTGAGGCGGCGACGAAGATGGCCTTGGCATGTGATTTCGAAGCATGATACATTCCTTCGGCCATAGAATGGTGACGTTTGTTGCGTCTCCCAGTACAGTCACATCCCCTTCACCTGCAGGGTAGTGAAGATCCAAAACTTCAAAGGTGGGCATGATTTCATCCACCCCGACAACAACGTAGCCCTCTGGAACCGGACGACAGTGGTAAGTTGGTGTGGGTCCAATTGCAAAGGCATAGCCGACCGCCACCTTCATTGATATGTTCACAACTTTGACATGTAGCTCGCAGTGTGTCATCTCTGTGATATCATCCACTGGGTAGCCAACAGGAGCCATCGTCGGTGCACCATAGTCATCGCCATTGTCATCACCCGGGACCTCGGTGGAAGCCACACTGCTTTTTCGATTATTCAATAGACCAATAGCATCGAATGCAGTGTGCTGCTGAGATGGGCCGGTAGTACTTTGCTCTTTAAGTGCGTTAATTTCATCTTATTGTTGCTTTATTCGTTCTTCAATTATACGCATTCGCTCTTTCTGAATATCCGCTTCAACTTCCGCCCTGTCCTTTCTCCTCTGACGGCTTCTATCAGGATATTTCTTCCTCTCTTCGGGAAACCCAGTCCTCCATGGTTGGGAGCCTCCTGTGCCTCGTGTTCGTCCATCATGTTCCTTATTTCCAAGGGCGAGTGTGAGCTCATCATTCTCTCTATCGGGAATGAATTCCCCATCTTTATCATCCTTTACTGCTTTTCTCATCCTCTCGATTGGCAAGGGGTCTTCTTTATGTCGTATGTTATATATACACATCCCTTCCGAGTCCAACGTGCTCCCATGCCCGTAAAACCAATTCATTGCACGTTCTACCCAATCGTCTGTCTCTGGGGTGATCTTTTTAGCACGCAGTTCATTCTCAAGTTTCTCCCACTTAGGAATGCCAGCCCTGTAGCCACCTTGCCCCATAGTATGGTGATACTTCTTGTTAGCATCATTCAGCTTATTCGTTGCAGACATTTTCTTAGATTTTTTTGATGTCTTGTAATTTACAAACTCAGCCCAGAATGGTTTTATCTTCTCAAACTGAATCTTCTTGAAATCGAGTCTTCTTTCGACATAGTCAAGGTGCAATCTTTTCTTCCAGCTTGGAACACCGGCCATCTTCTTCATAGACCATTCCCCGACCTTAGCCTCCATGGCTCTCCCATGTTCTAAGCGTCCTCAATCGATCCTACGATTTGGATCCAGATCTATCTTCAGTAGTTTCAAATTAACCATGAGCCTCTTCCACAGTAAATCTTTGGCCTTGTTAGGGACAAATAAACATGTTCCCTCTTCTTCCGCATCAGCAGGCCTATTCCAATTTCGAATGGTGATCGGGATTAAGTCCCTAACGATTACTCCGCATTGTGCCACAAATTTGTTTGCGACAACTTCGAGCCGCTTTTGCTGCCTTCAACGATATCTTTGATCCCGAACCTCTCATGGTCTTCCAACTTTTGGTTCGCCTCGCTTTTTCAAAGAGATTTGTTCGATCCGAGGGCTAAAAGAATAAAGATCGTCACATTATTTCTATATAGATAGCATATGATTAATTAATGAATTAATTATATTACATGCATCTCGCCAGAGCGTCTTCTCGATTACACAAGGCATCGCCTTCTCCCTCACGGAAGGCATCACCTTCAACCTCAAACAAGTCGTCTCTTCCGGCAAAAAAAGGATCACCCTCACCGGAGTTGTTCAGAAATGTCGATACATCTAAATTTTCTTCCCCGCAGACCACACCTTGGATCAACTCTTCATGTTCTTCGTCTCTGTCGTGTGGGTCCATATTTTCTCGCATAGGTGGAAAACGGATAAGTCAAAGCGGCTAAGGGAGAATGTTAGTACGGTGTTGAGAGATATAAACCCTAATTCGAGAAACCCTAATATATACATACACAATAATAAAATGAATTTACAATATCGTAAACCCTAATTCGGAGAAACCCTGCTCGGATCCTATTGAAGAACCAATACCGAAAAGAAAGGCGGCAATCAATACATGGCATAATACAATGCGCAATCAATATGTACATCAACACAGGGGGTAGTTGATCTCTGGCTTCGGTCTCGATCTTGATATCGTATTCTACCGGGAAGAACCAAACACCAAAAAGAAAGGGAAACAATCAACACATGGCATCGATGCAATGCTCAAGCAAGTATGATGATATGACAAGTTAATTTGAATTGAAATGTAACCCTAACACATGATCAACAACTTAATCGGGGTTCCGAGGGGTGAAAGCCCTAACTCGGGGAAACTCCGGGTGTATATGAGAGGAGTTGAATTGTTCTAATTAAACTTGTATTGAAAGTTGTTGAACAATGCATGATTATAGCTTAAATAGGTAGTTCTCATTTTTCTGAACATTTTGATATATTACTTGTATTTTTATGACTTATAAATAAAAAGATATTAAATTCACAAGTTTATATCAATTTCTGGAATTATTAAATCATTTAAAATTGAATTACTGTGTCAATATGACATTAGCAAAGGGTTGGGTTTATATTTACCGAGACAGAACCTAGCCACTATGACTGACTGCTGGGCCCTAGGACACATCAGCAAGCCACCGTGGTGGTCAAAGGTCACGAGCCTGGTAATAATGCGTCGGGTGACATCTGTTGGAATTATACCCTAGAGGCAATAATAAAGATGTTATTATTATAATTCTTGTTCATGATAATGTTTATATTCCATGCTAGAATTGTATTAAGCGGAAACTTTAATACTTGTGTGGTTTGTGAACAACACCGTGTCCCTAGTACCTCTATGGACTAGCTCATTGATTAATGATGGTTAAGGTTTCCTAACCATGGACATGAGTTGTCGACATTAATGAGATCATATCATTGGGAGAATGATATGGATGCACCCAAACTAAGCGAAGCAATTAGATCGTGTCATCGTGTTCATCTTTGCGAAGCTTTTCTTATGTCAAATATTGTATTCCTTAGACCATGAGATAATACAACTCCTCGCATCGGAAGAAAACTTTGAGGTCATCAAACGTCATCCTATGAGAGGGTGATCATAAAGGTGTCTCTCGATGATCGGAAAGTATCTGCTGGTTGTATGTATCGATATGGATTTGTCCTCCCAAGTCGGAGAGATATACTTCAGCCCACTCGTAATCGATATCAACACCGCTTGCAAGCATGTGGTTAAGGAGTTAATCACAAAGTGATATCGGATTACGTAACCAGTAAAGTACTTGCCGTGAACGAGATTGAACTAGGTATGTCACCGACGATCAAATCTCGGGTAAGTAAAATATTGCGAGACAAGGGAATATATATATGGGATTGATTGAATCTCGACATCGTGGTTCATCCGATATGATCATCGATGAATGTGGAGTCAATATGGGTTTCGCACTCACCGCTGATTATTGATAGAAGATCATGTCTCGCATATTCTCGAACCCAAGGGTCACACACTTAACGTGTCTCGACGCTAGGATAGATTGGATAATTGGTTTATGAGTTTTTGTTCGAGTCTCGGATGGGATCCGGACATCACGAGAGGTTCCTAATGGTCCGGAGAATAAGATTCATATAAGGCAAGCAGTTTTGAAGTTCTAATTGTTCCGGTTAATCGGTATTATGGGAAGCTTCCAGAACCTTCCGGAAGGGGACCAACGTGGTCCCACCTGTCGGGAGGGGGCATGGGCCTATGAGGGAGTGCCCTGGCCACATTGGGCCAGGGGCATAAGGCCCCATAGGGCCCAGCCGACCAAACAAGGGGAAACCCTAGTCCTGAGCTTCTAGAAGGGGGTTCCTTGCCCCCACTCCCTCCTTTGTCACGCCTAGGCTTGGGGAGGGCTAGTCGGCGCCCACCCTCTATATAGAGGCTGGGGCACCACCCCCCACACCTTCCCCTCAAGCCTAGTCGCCATGCTGCCCTCCTCTCTCTCTCCCTCCCGACTGCGTGTAGGCGAAGCCCTGCTGCAGAAACTCTCCACCACTTGCACCGTGCCGTCGCGTCAATCCGTCTCTCCACCATACTTGCTGGACCAAGGAAGTAGGATACGTCGAGGTGCTGCGCAGCATCTCCGAGGCATCGCCACTTGCGGTGCTAGATCGGATCGGATCGCGAGGAGGAGAAGAGTACGACTACATCACCCACGCCCGACTAACGCTCACTGTAATCTTCAAGGGTATGAAGATCTAATCCAATCTCTCGTTTTTGCATCTTCTAGATTAGATCTTGGCTTCCTCCGCTCGCATCCGTAGAAAATTTTGATTTACTATGCCGCGAAAACCTTCAGTGGTATCAGATCTAGATCTATGCGTAGATGTGTTTCACGAGTAGAACGCAACATGGTTGTTGCGGGCGTTGATGTTTTCTGTTGCAAGCCTCTTGTTTATGTTCTTATTATGACGCGGGATAGTGAGATTGAAGCGGTCTAGGCCAACCTTACGCGACGTCGTTCGCGAGACCGGCTCTGCACTTGACGTGTGGCTTGTCCCACACATGCGGCTGGTGGATGCCAGTTTCTCTCACTACAGTTTTCATGGGATTTACAGCGTAGTTTGGCAACCATAATATCACCGTTGTGGCTTTCCGTAGGTAAGAATCGTTCTTAGCATGCTACTCCCATAAGCCACGTAAAACATGCAACAACAAAGTAGAGGCGTCTAACTTGTTTTTGCAGGGAGTGTTTTCTGTGATATGGTATGGCCCAAGATGTGATGTGTATAATGTATGCGATGATCATGTTTTGTAATGTTTCACGACTTGCATGTCTATGAGTACACAACCGGCAGGAGCCATATGGTTGTCTTTATAATTGTGTATGACCTGTGTGTCAACTTCTTATACGCCATGTAATAGTTTCACTTTATCGCTAAGTAGTTAGCAATAGTTGTAGTTGCTATTCGTGGTGGAAGCAATCATGGTGGAGTGATGGAGATCATGCCGGCACGCACAAGATGGAGATCATTGCGCGAAGATTGGTTATACCATGTCACATAAAGTTATATGCATGTGATGTTTATCCTTTTATGTATCTTATTATGCTTAGATCGCGACGGTAGCATTATAAGATGATTCCTCACTTAAAGATCAAGATAAAACTGTGTTCTACCCAACTATGCACCGTTGCGAAAGTTCGTCGTGTCCAAGCATCACGTGATGATCGGGTGTTATAGACTCTACGTTCACATACAACGGGTGAAAGCCAGTTTTGCACACGCGGAAATACTTGGGTCTAACTTGACGAGCCTAGCATGTATGCATACGGCCTCGAACACATGAACCGAAAGGTTAAGCATGAGTCATATGAATGATATGATCGACACTTCGTTGTCCACCATTGAAACCACATCTCTTCTCGTGAAGATCGGATTAGGTGTGGTGAATTTGGATCATGTTCACTAAACAACTTGAGGGATGTTGAATTTAGTGGGAGTTCATCTAGTAATTTGATTAAAAGTTGAACTAGTTATCATGAACATAGTCTAATTTGTACTTTTAAATATTGTAGATCAAATGGCTAAGTCAAACTTCAACTTCAACGTTTTTGCTGAGAAGGAAAAGCTTAAAAACAATGGGTCTAACTTCACCAACTGGTTCCATAATCGAGAATCATTCTCTGGCGGTCAAAGGACTATGTCCTTGAGAATGCGTTAGGTGACTCCCTATCATACTACCGATGAGAAATCTGTCTATTATTCGCAAGAAAGATGATTATGGTGTGATTAAGAGCACCATGTTGTTTGCTATGGAATCGGACCTTCAAAATCGCTTTGAAGACTATCCTGTGCCTTTGAGATTCTCGAGGAGCCGAAACCATGTTTCACTCCGCCCGCTCGAGAGATATGAGATCTCCGAGAAGTTCTTTAACTGCAAGATGGAGGAAGGAGTTCGTTAGTGAGCACGCCATTAAGATGTCGGGCTACACTCAACGCCTTGAGCAACCGGACTGCAAGATTCCAGAGGAGCTCAAGATTGACAGATTCTCGCAATCACTCCTCCCAGCCTACAAAAGTTTTGTAGTGACTCACAATCGATTGGTTCCATCGATGCGATCACCGAGCTCTTCGCAAAGTCAAGGGTCTGCGGAGGTGGACATCAAAAGGATAATCATGTGTTGATGGTCAACAAGCCCCCACCTTCAAGAAAGGTAAGGTGCAAAGAAGCCCTTCAAGAAAGGCGGCGCAAGCGCGCGTTCGCCGAGAAGAAGCTCGTATGGTCCTAAGCCGACACCGAGTGATTCAATTGCAAGGACAAGGGTCACCGAAGCGAATCGTCCAAGTACTTAGCGAACAAGAAGGCTGGCACCATCAAAGGTATATTTGATATACATGTTATTGATGTTTTCCTTACTAGCCCTCGTTGTAGTGCCTGGGTATTTGATAACGTTCGGGCTAATATTTGTAACTCAAACATGAGCTACTAATAGACGGCGGCTTGAGGGATGAGGTGATGCGCGCTGGCAACGGATCAAGAGTTGATGTGATGGCCATTTGCACGCCTCCTTAGTTTTACCTTCGGGATTAGTTTTAAACCTCAATAAATGTTATTATGTGCCTGCGTTGAGCATGAACATTATTTCTGGATCTTGTTTATTGCAAGACGGTTATTCATTTAAATCGGAGAATAATGGTTGTTCTATTATATGAGTAACATCTTTTATGGTCATGCACCTATTGTGAATGGTTTATTTCTTCTAAAACCGAAAGGGATGAAACACACATCCATAATATTGAGGCTAAGAGATGCAAAGTAGATAGTGATAATACTACTTATTTGTGGCAATCGTCTAGGTCATATTGGTAAAGCGCATGAAGAAACTCCATTCGATGGACTTTTGAGTCTCTTGATTTTGAATCATTTGACACATGCGAACCATGCCTCATGGGCAAGATGATCAAAACCCGCTTCTCCCAGATGATGGAGCGAGCAACGGACTTGTTGGAAATCATACATACCGATGTATGCGGACCGATGAGTGTTTCGACGCGTGGTGGATATCGCTATTTTCTCACTTTTTACCGATGACTTAAGTAGATATGGGTATATCTATTTAATGAAACATAAATCTGAAACATTTGAAAAGTTTAAGGAATTTCAGAATGAAGTGGAGAACCATCGTAACAGAAAGATTAAGTTTCTACGATCCGATCGTGGAGGTGAATATTTGAGTTATTATTTTCTCACGCATCTTAAAGCAAGCGGAATCGTTTCGCAACTCACGCCACCCGGAACACCGTAGCGCAATGGTGTGTCTGAACGCCGGAATCGAACCCTATTAGATATGGTCCGATCGATGATGTCTTTTACTGATTTGCCGTTATCTTTTTGGGGTTATGCATTAGAAACCACTGCATTCACTTTAAATAGGGCACCATCTAAATCCGTTGAGACGACACCGTATGAACTATGGTTTGGTGCTAAACCTAAGTTGTCGTTTCTTAAGGTTTGGGGATGCGAAGCTTACGTCAAGAAGTTGATGCCGACAAGCTCAAACCCAAAGCGGAGAAATGCGTCTTCATAGGATACCCTAAGGAAACTATTGGGTATACCTTCTATCACAGAACCGAAGGCAAAGTGTTTGTCGCAAAGAACGGTTCCTTTCTTGAGAAGGAGTTTCTCCCGAAAGAAGTGAGTGGGAGGAAAGTAGAGCTAGACGAGGTTATTGAACCTTCTCTTGAATTGGAGAGTAGTGCAGCACCTGAAATTGTTCCGGTCATCGCACCAACAATAGAGGAAGCTAATGACAAGGATCATGAAGCTTCGGACGATGTCACTCGAACGTCGCAGGTCGACAAGGTCGCGTGCCCCTCCTGAGTGGTACGGCAACCCTGTCTTGACTGTCTTGTTGGTAGAAGACAATGAACCTACGAACTATGAGGAAGCGATGATGAGCCCAGACTCTGAGAAATGGCTAGAAGCCATGAAATCCGAACTGGGATCCATGAGCGAAAACCAAGTATGGACTTTGGTGGACCCTCCTAGCGACCGAAAGGCCGTTGAGTGAAAATGGATCTTCAAGAAGAAAACAGACGCGGATGGTAATGTTACCGTCTATAAGGCACGGCTTGTCGCGAAAGGTTTTCGACAAGTTCAAGGTGTTGACTACGGTGAGACTTTCTCTCCCATAGCGATGTTTAAGTCCATTCGGATTTTATTAGCAATTGCTGCGTTTCATGATTATGAAATATGGCAGATGGATGTCAAGACTGCGTTCCTCAATGGCAACATTGATGAAGAGTTGTATATGATGCAACCCGAAGGTTTTGTCGATCCTAAGGATGCTGATAAAGTATGCAAACTTCAGCGTTCTATTTATGGACTGAAGCAAGCATCTCGGAGTTGGAACCTTCGTTTTGATCAAGTGATCAAGAGCTTTGGATTTGTTCCAAATTTCTACGAAGCTTGTATCTACAAGAAAGTGAGTGGGAGCTCGGTGACATTTCTGGTACTATATGTGGATGACATATTGATTATTGGAAATGACATTAACATGCTTAACGATGTGAAGAGTTATTTGAACAAGTGTTTTTCAATGAAAGACCTAGGTGAAGCTGCTTATATATTGGGCATCAAAATCTATAGAGATAGACAGAGACGCCTGATAGCTTTAAGCCAGAGTACATACCTAGACAAAGTTCTGAAAAGGTTCAGAATGGATAAGGCAAAGAAAGGTTCAGTGCCTATGTTGTCAGGTAAGATATTGAGCAAGGCTCAGTGTCCAGCTACAGTAAATGATAGAGAAGCTATGAGCAAAGTGCCATATGCCTTGGCCATAGGTTCTATCATGTATGCCATGCTGTGTACTAGACCGGATGTGTCAAATGCTTTTATTTTGACGAGCAGATATCAAAGTGATCCAGGAGTGGAACACTGGACAGCCGTGAAGAACATCCTAAAGTACCTAAATAGGACTAAAGAAATGTTCTTAGTCTATGGGGTGATGAACAACTCGTCGTAAAAGGTTACGTCGACGCTAGTTTCGACACCGACAAGGATGATTCTAAATCTCAGACAGGATACGTGTATATTTTGAATGGAGGAGCTGTGCGCTGGAGAAGCTGCAAGTAAAGCGTGATCGCGGGATCTACAGTAGAAGCGGAATACATGGCTGCTGCAGAAGCGTCAAGTGAAGGAGTTTGGATCAGGAACTTCATCACTGAGCTTGGCGTGGTTCCAAGTGCATTGGACCCACTGGAGATATTGTGTGATGTCACTGGCGCCATAGCACTCGCTAAGGAACCAAGATATCATCCAAAGACCAAGAATATCTACCGCAAGTTTCATATAATCCGAGATTATATAGCAGACGGAGATCTGAAGATTATCAAAGTACATACAGATCTGAATGTCGCAGATCCATTGACTAAACCTCTTCCATGTGTAAAACATGATCAGCACCTCAGTGCCATGGGTGTGAGATTGTTGCCAAATGTAAACTAGATTATTGACTCTAGTGCAAGTGGGAGACTGTTGGAGTTATGCCCTAGAGGCAATAATAAAGATGTTATTATTATAATTCTTGTTCATGATAATGTTTATATTCCATGCTAGAATTGTATTAAGCGGAAACTTTAATACTTGTGTGGTTTGTGAACAACACCGTGTCCCTAGTACGCCTCTATGGACTAGCTCATTGATTAATGATGGTTAAGGTTTCCTAACCATGGACATGAGTTTTCGATTAATAATGAGATTATATCATTGGGAGAATGATATGATGGACAGACCCAAACTAAGCGAAGCAATTAGATCGTGTCATCGTGTTCATCTTTGCGAAGCTTTTCTTATGTCAAATATTGTATTCCTTAGACCATGAGATAATACAACTCCCTGGCATCGGAAGAAAGCTTTGAGGTCATCAAACGTCATCCTATGAGAGGGTGATCATAAAGGTGTCTCTCAGGTGACCGGAAAGTATATATTGGGTTGTATGTATCGAGATGGGATTTGTCCCTCCCAAGTCGGAGAGATATACTTCGGGCCCACTCGGTAATCGATATCAACACCGCTTGCAAGCATGTGGTTAAGGAGTTAATCACAAAGTGATATCGGATTACGGAACTAGTAAAGTACTTGCTGTGAACGAGATTGAACTAGGTATGCATCGACGATCAAATCTCGCAAGTAAAATATCGCGAGAAGGGAATATATATGGGATTGATTGAATCGACATCGTGGTTCATCCGATATGATCATCGATCAATGTGGGAGTCAATATGGGTTTTCAGACCCCGCTGTTGATTATTGATAGAAGATCATGTCTGCATACTCTCGAACCCGAAGGGTCACACACTTAACGTGTCTTGGCGCTAGGATAGATTGGATAATTGGTTTATGAGTTTTGTTCGAGTCTGATGAGATCCGGACATCACGAGAGGTTCCGAATGGTGGAGAATAAGATTCATATAAAAGGCAGTTTTTTGGAGTTCGAATTGTTCCGGGTTAATCGGTATTGTCTTGAAGCTTCTAGAACCTTCCGAAGGGGACCAACGTGGTCCCACCTGTCGGGAGGGCATGGGCCTATGAGGGAGTGCCTGGCCACATTGGGCCAGGGCATAGGCCCCATAGGGTTTGTAGCCCAAACAAGGGAAACCCTAGTTTGGAGCTTCTAGAAGGGGTTTCTTGCCCCCACTCCTCCCTCCTTGGCCACGGCCTAGGCTTGGGAGGGGGGCTGGCGCCCACCTCTATATATAGAGGGCTGGGGCACCACCCCCACACCTTCCTCCAAGCCTAGTCGCCTGGCCTCTCTCTCTCTCCTCCCGATCAAGGCAGAAGCCCTCACGCAAAACTCTCCACCACTTGCACCGTGCCGTCACGTTGTAGATCCAATCCGTCTCTCCACCATACTTGATGGACCAAGGAAGGATGAGACGTCGAGGTGCTGCACGTGTGCATCTCCCGGAGGCATCGCCAATTGCGGTGCTAGATCGGATCGGATCGCGAGGAGGAGAAGCGAGTACGACTACATCACCCACGTTCCGACGAACGTTCCGCCGTGCGAATCTTCAAGGGTATGAAGATCTAATCCAATCTATCTTGTTGTTTGCATCTTCTAGATTAGATATTGGCTTCCCTCTGTTCGCATCCGTAGAAAATTTTGATTTACTATGCCGCGAAACCCTTCAGTGGTATCAGAGCTAGATCTATGCGTAGATGTGTTTCACGAGTAGAACGCAACATGGTTGTTGCGGGCGTTGATGTTTTCTGTTGCAAGCCTCTTGTTTGTGTTCTTCTTATGACGCGGGATAGTGAGATTGAAGCGTTCTAGGCCAACCTTACCCGACGTCGTCATGAGACCGGCGCACTTGACGTGTGGCTTGTCCCACATGCGGCCGGTGGATGCCGATTCTCTCACTATAGTTGTCATGGGATTTACACCGGAGTTTGGCAACCATAATATCACCGTTGTGGCTTTCCGTAGGTAAGAATCGTTCTTAGCATGCTACTCCCATAAGCCACGTAAAACATGCAACAACAAAGTAGAGGCGTCTAACTTGTTTTTGCAGGGAGTGTTTTCTATGATATGGTATGGCCCAATCTGTGATGTGTATAATGTATGCGATGATCATGTTTTGTAATGTTTCACGACTTGCATGTCGATGAGTACACAACCGGCAGGAGCCATATGGTTGTCTTTATAATTGTGTATGACCTGTGTGTCAACTTCTTATACGCCATGTAATAGTTTCACTTTATCGCTAAGTAGTTAGCAATCGTTGTAGTTGCTATTCGTGGTGGAGGCAATCATGGTGGAGTGATGGAGATCATGCCGGCACGCACAAGATGGAGATCATTGCGCGAAGATTGGCTATACCATGTCACATAAAGTTATATGCATGTGATGTTTATCCTTTTATGTATCTTATTATGCTTAGATCGCGACGGTAGCATTATAAGATGATTGCTCACTTAAAGATCAAGATAAAACTGTGTTCTACCCAACTATGCACCGTTGTGAAAGTTCGTCGTGTCCAAGCATCACATGATGATCGGGTGCTATAGACTCTACGTTCACATACAACGGGTGAAAGCCAGTTTTGCACACGCGGAAATACTTGGGTCTAACTTGACGAGCCTAGCATGTACAGACATGGCCTCAGAACACATGAACCGAAAGGTTAAGCATGAGTCATATGAATGATATGATCGACACTTCGTTGTCCACCATTGAAACCACATCTCTTCTCATGAAGATCGGATTAGGTGTGGTGAATTTGGATCATGTTCACTAAACAACTTGAGGGATGTTGAATTTAGTGGGAGTTCATCTAGTAATTTGATTAAAAGTTGAACTAGTTATCATGAACATAGTCTAATTTGTACTTTTAAATATTGTAGATCAAATGGCTAAGTCCAACTTCAACTTCAACGTTTTTGCTGAGAAGTAAAAGCTTAAAAACAATGGTTCTAACTTCACCAACTGGTTCCGCAATCTGAGAATCATTCTCTCTGGCGGTCAAAAGGACTATGTCCTTGAGAATGCGTTAGGTGACGCTCACGCCATCGCCGTACCGATGAGAAATCTGCTCATCAACGCAAAGATGATTATGGTGTAATTAAGAGCACCATGTTGTTTGCTATGGAATCGGACCTTCAAAATAATTTTGAAGACTATCCCGGGCCCTTTGAGATTCTCGAGGAGCTGAAACCATGTTTCGACTCAGCCCGCTCGAGAGATATGAGATCTCCGAGAAGTTCTTTAACCGCAAGATGGAGGAAGGGAGTTTCGTTAGTGAGCACGCCATTAAGATGTCGGGCTACACTCAACGCTTTGAGCAACCGGATCGCAAGATTCCAGGAGCTCAAGATTGATGTGGTTCTCGCAATCACTCCCTCCCAGCTACAAAAGTTTTGTAGTGACTCACAATCTGATTGGTTTCACTTATACGATCATCGAGCTCTTCTCAAAGCTGAAGTCTGCGAAGGTGGACATCAAAAAGTATAATCATGTGTTGATGGTCAACAAGCCCCCACCTTCAAGAAAGGTAAGGTGCAAAGAAGCCCTTCAAGAAAGGCGCGCAAGCGCGCTGCCCGCCGAGAAGAAGCTCAGTCCGTCCTAAGCCGACATCGAGTGATTCTATTGCAAGGAGAAGGGTCACGAAGCGCAATCGTCCAAGTACTTAGCGACAAGAAGGCTGGCACCATCAAAGGTATATTTGATATACATGTTATTGATGTTTTCCTTACTAGCCCTCGCTAGTGCCCGGTATTTGATCTCGTTCGCCATAATATTTGTAACTCAAACAGAGCTACGAATAGACGGCTTTATAGGGATGAGGTGACGATGCGCTGGCAATGGATCAAGAGTTGATGTGATGGCCATCACGCCTCCTTAGTTTTACCTTCGGATTAGTTTTAAACCTCAATAAATGTTATTATGTGCCGCGCTGAGCATGAACATTATTTCGATCTTGTTTATTGCAAGACGGTTATTCATTTAAATCGGAGAATAATGGTTGTTCTATTTATATGAGTAACATCTTTATGGTCATGCACCTATTGTGAATGGTTTATTTCTTCTAAAACCGAAAGGGATGAAACACACATCCATAACATTGAGGCTAAGAGATGCAAAGTAGATAGTGATAATACTACTTATTTGTGGCACCGCTGCTCAGGTCATTTTGGTGTAAAGCGCATGAAGAAACTCCATTCTCGATGGACTTTTGGAGTCTCTTGATTTTGAATCATTTGACACATGCTAACCATGCCTCATGGGCAAGATGATCAAAACCTGCCTCTCCCAGATGATGGAGCGACCAACGGACTTGTTGGAAATCATACATACCGATGTATGCGACCGATGAGTGTTTCGACGCTGTGGATATCGCTATTTTCTCACTTTACCGATGACTTAAGTAGATATGGGTATATCTATTTAATGAAACATAAATCTGAAATATTTGAAAGTTCAAAGAATTTCGTAATGAAATGGAGAACCATCGTAATGTAAATATTAAGTTTCTATGATCCGACCGTGAGGTGAATATTTGAGTTATTATTTTCACGCATCTTAAAGCAAGCGGAATCGCTTTCGCAACTCACGCCACCAAACACCGTAGCGCAATGGTGTGTCTGAACCTAATCGAACCCTATTAGATATGGTCCATCGATGATGTCTCTTACCGATTTGTTATCTTTTGGGGTTATGCATTAGAAACCACTGCATTCACTTTAAATAGGGCACCATCTAAACTGCTGAGACGACACCGTATGAACTATGGTTTGGTGCTAAACCTAAGTTGTCGCTTTAAGGTTTGGGATGCGGGCTTACGCCAAGAAGTTGATGCCGACAATCTCGAACCCAAAGCGAAAAATGCGCCTTCATAGGATACCCTAAGGAAACTATTGGGTATACCTTCTATCACGTAACCAAGGCAAAGTGTTTGTCGCAAAGAACGGTTCCTTTCTTGAGAAGGAGTTTCTCTCGAAAGAAGTGAGTGGGAGGAAAATAGAGCTAGACGAGGTTATTGAACCTTCTGTTGAATTGGAGACTAGTGCAACACCTGAAATTGTTCCAGTGCCGCCTGCACCAACAATAGAGGAAGCTAATGACAAGGATCATGAAGCTTCGGACGATGTCACATCGAACGTCGCAGTCGACAAGGTCGCGTGCCCCTCTGAGTGGTACGGCAACCCTGCCTTGACCTTGTTGGTAAGACAATGAACCTACGAACTATGAGGAAGCGATGATGAGCCCAGACTCTGAGAAATGGCTAGAAGCCATGAAATCCGAATTGGGATCCATGAGCGAAAACCAAGTATGGCCTTTGGTGGACCCTCCTACCGACCGAAAGGCCGTTGAGTGCAAATGGATCTTCAAGAAGAAAACGGACGCGGATGGTAATGTTACCGTTTATAAGGCACAGCTTGTCGCGAAAGGTTTTCGACAAGTTCAAGGTGTTGACTACGATGAGACTTTCTCTCCCATAGCGATGTTTAAGTCCATTCGGATTTTATTAGCAATTGCTGCGTTTCATGATTATGAAATATGGCAGATGGATGTCAAGATCGCTTCCTCAATGGCAACATTGATGAAGAGTTGTATATGATGCAACCCAAGGTTTTGTCGATCCTAAGGATGTCGCTAAAGTATGCAAACTTCAGCGTTCTATTTATGGACTAAAGAAAGCATCTCGAGTTGGAACCTTCGCTTTGATCAAGTGATCAAGAGCTTTGGATTTGTTCCAAATTTCTACAAGCTTGTATCTATAAGAAAGTGAGGGAGCTCGGTGACATTTCCGTACTATATGTGGATGACATATTGATTATTGGAAATGACATTAACATGCTTAACGATGTGAAGAGTTATTTGAACAAGTGTTTTTCAATGAAAGACCTAGGTGAAGCCGCTTATATATTGGGCATCAAAATCTATAGAGATGTACAGAGACCGATAGCTTTAAGCCGCAGTACATACTTAGACAAAGTTCGGTG
>CP125974.1:42038636-42207893 GCA_030063025.1 Avena longiglumis | reverse complement strand
GGATTGGGTTTCACGGGCTGTTGGAGACGAAGAGAACAAGGAGTTTAGGGGCAAATTAGGAAAGATCTCATCCAGCGGGATTCTCCTTAATCATAGCGCCAAGATTTTTACGCCTTCTCCTTAGAAACGGAGGGAGTACTAAAATATGGTACTCCCTTCGGCCCGATTTACTTGACGCGGTGGTTTTTATACAAAAAAGTCCTCGGCAAATTTCCGACAAGCTCCACGATCCTCGTCGTCCTTATCCCCTTCCTGGCGCTCCACTGTCTGCTCCGCCGCTCGCTCGTCCGTGTCGCGCCGCTCTCGCCAAGCATCGCCATACACGCCCGTGAGCTCCCGCCCACCTCCTCCGGACCGATTCCCCACGCAGCTCCCCAGGTCAAGTCCCCAATCTAATTCTTGCCTGAAAATCGGTTCTTGGCGACAGATTCTTGACTCAAAATCGATTCTTGGTGTTGGAGATATGCCCTAGAGGCAATAATAAATGTATCTATTATTATATCTTTGTGTTTATGAAAAATGTTTACATTCATGCTATAATAGTATTAAAAAGGAAACATTAATACTTATGTGATTTGTAAACTTAAATTGAAGTCCCTAGTATAAGCCTCTATAAATCACTAGCTTGTTGGTTGTCGTGGTGGTGGCACGGCAGATGCCATGGGTAGGCTAAAGTATGGGGCCAATGGATGCTAGTGGGATCTGGGGAGGGAAGATGCAACCGTGTCCACACTCAAGTTGCTAAAGTCTGGATCTTTATTTCTTTCTTGTTGGGTTACAAGTGCTCCTCGAGCTGTATACAGGGGAACAAGATGAATCTCCCCAGCCTAACGGTGCTCAAAGAGTCGATGCCTTCCTCAGGATCCAAGCCTCTCCTTATAAAGGAGTGCCTTGGGTGCCCTTAGGGCTGACGAGGCAAGCATATTCGTGGAATATGCTTGTCCCAAAATAGTAGTTCGGCGGCCTCCTTTCTCTGTCGCCCTTCTAACGACGACAAGGCTCCGATGGCCCCCTCTCCTCGTGCCTCGGCTCAGGTGTCACCTCCGTGACCTCCTTCCGCCCTCCGACGCTGCATCCTTGTCTCTTGTGCTTGGCGCCGCTCTGATTCCTTCTAGCCTGCAGCTATAGTTTGACCTTGGGCTTCTCCTTCTCCTGCAAGCTTCGTATCACTCGGCCTTACCGTCCCTGGTGTAGCTCGGCTCGTTCTTCACTTGCATCAAGATCACTTGGGCTAACCCGGCCGACCCTCTTAGTAACTCGGCCGGGTAACTGCTTGATACATATACACGGGCTTCGCCTGCCTCGGCGACATATTCATGATTCGGCCGACCGGACTGTAACTTCGGAAACTAGACGGGATTGTACTGTCTTTCCCGTCTCGACCTACCCGAGGTCAACCCCCGACATTAGTCCCCGAAGGTGTGTAGCCTGCAGATAGCTTTGGCCGGGTCATATCACTTCATTATATTCTTGATTTTGTTTCCGAGTTATATCTTCATCCGAGGTTTCCTCGTTCCTTCCCTCGTACGCCATGTCCCACGTGTCATCCCTTCATTGTTCGTCTAGTTTTTAGGTCCTCTCGATTATGACATGCTACGATTAACTTTGTACTGTTGCGCCGCCAGCCGCGACACCGGGTGCCGTTCCCCTTAGGGATCAGAACGCTCTTTCTTCGTGTGTAGCGTTGGTGTGGCTCCGCTCACCGTCGATGCGTTAAATCTTGCACCCGCGATCTACACGGGCAACCGCCACACCCACGATCCCACTTCCCTGTTCATGGCTCGATTATAAAGAGAGGGGCTGCGTTTGGGGGATTCACTTTTCCCTTATCGCCGCCTCTCCTCCTCCTTCCTTTCAGCCGCGTCCCCTTGCAGCCGGGGCCGCTTGCCAGAGCCTCCGCCGGTGAAGATTCCGCTGCGCCGTTCTTCCTGCCTTGCCCGCGCTCCGCGGCTTTGGCTCCGTCGCCGGTGAGTCCTCTCTGGTCGCCTTGCCCTGATCTTTCCCTAGATTCATCTACTCCGATTCCGCGCTCGTAAGCCGGTTCCTCTGTGTTCTTCGCCATTGTTCTCGTGCAAAGTCCCGACGGGCCTTGCAGCTCTAAACTCCTCCGCCAGTCTTTCCTCCGCGATATTTCCGCGCATATGTCTAGTTCGTTAGCGGCGCCTGTTTGAGGACTACGACTGGCTCAAGCCCGGCGAGGCTCGTGGCGGTTCTTCACACTGCCGTGAGATTGAATGGCTCATCCGGACTCGAAGAATTCCGCCGAGGTTTCTTGCCGTACCCGGCAGTGAATCCTCCGGATATCGAGAGGGCGAATATGTGGTTTTCATGTCGCACTTCGCCGGTCTCCCTCTTAGTGATTTCGCTAGAGAATTCCTCGACTACTTGACCTTGACCGCATCATCTTCTGCTAACGCCATAGCTTCTTCGCTTTCATCTCCGCCGGAGGATACTTGCCCTGGGCCGGTGCATGTCTGGTCGAAGTTCTTCGAGTCCGCTCCAACGTTGTCCACGACAAATCTCGCACCCTTCCAGAAGTTGCTCACTCAATGTGGGCGCGTCTATCACACCTCGGAGGAAATCTGTGTTTCCTCGTGTCACCAGTTGAGTCGTGCAAGAAGTGGCACAAATCATTCTTCTATGTCAAACGAGGGCGGAGGACAAGATTCGGCTACCTCCATTCTCAATTGGCCCACCTTCTAAAGTGAATTGGCTCTACAATCCGAGGAAAACTCATGCCTTGGCCGAGGCCTTCGAGATTCGGCTTAAAGAGTTGATCCGGGCCGGGTTATGTGGCGAAGACCTGATGGCAACTTTCATTAGTAGCGGATCTGCCCCTTCGAGCGGACCCACAAAGGCTACATGAGTGGTCCCCTTGACCCTAATCGAGTCTCGACCGTGGAGCTGGATAACTACCTTATTTATAAAGCGGCGTCCGAGCTATCTTTAAGAGAGATGCGAGGATTGGGCTTGGGATTAAAGCCATTCACCGCGATCATCCGCCTCCCGAGGTGAGCTTAATCAACATCGCCCGCCATTCCATTTTTTTTTTGAAACTGGTTTATCTAATTTCTTTCTCCTCGTCTTGCGGAGGTTTGCAGAGCGTAAAACGAGGACGCCGGGTTCTGCTCCCTTGGCCCGACAGAGTACCCGATCTTGGTGAGCCGGACTCGAGGAGTTCGTCCCTAAGTCGGATCCCGCCGGCTCGAGCTCGCAAGACTTCAACACGAGGAGGAAGGTGATTCGGACGAGGTCCAAATTCTTGAGGTAGTTGCCGCCATGCCTATTTCTTATGCATTTCCGGCTTCTACTTTCCCAGCTAATCCGGCCGGTCAGGTTCACGACGCCGAGCCTATTTCTTCCCGACCTCCCGTTACCTCGGGGAAATGCGGGGCTCCTGCTAGTGCCTCGGAGGCGGTTCCTAAGAAACGAATGAAGAAATCCGCTCCGAACCCTCCCAGGCGCAAGACTATGCCTGGGGTCGCCGGGTAAGTTCCTTTTGCTTATACTTCTTGTTTCTCTCTTTATGTTTCTCATACTGACGATTCTTCTTTCTTATTTTTGCAGTGCTCCTCTTTCTGTTAAACCCGGCGGTCCTAGTATGACTAGCCCGATTAACCGCCATCTCCTCCTCCGTGATGATACCGGATTCCTAGTCCTATTCGTCCTGCTTCTCCTCCGACTCGAATCGCAGCTCGTTAAATCGCGATGTCCCCGAGCCCTTCCATTGACTGTATTCAAACGCCCTTGAAGTTTTCCGAACCCGCCGCCTTCTATGGGCCCCAATGGCTCTCGAGCCTCTATCTACTCCGTGGTTTCTCACGGCCATTCAGGCCTCGAAAAGGTCGTTATCACGGTGCCCTCGACCATAACCCCGCTTCTCCTAAGGACGCCGTCCCCACTTCAGGCGTCACTTCCTGCTGATGCCTCCTCTAAAGCGAAAAGTTGCCGTCAAGACTTCTTCTTCTCGAAAGGTCTTCTTGGCTCTACTCAAGTATTGGCGACGTCTTGCGTAAAGGGAGTCGGCTACTAAAGTCCTTACTTGACCTCCGGCACCCAGCTTGCTCTTCATAAGAGCCTGCGACTGCCGTGGTCGACGAAACTGCCGAGGTAAAGTTTTAACTTTCGGACACCCGATGGGAACAGCCTTGGGCGCGGGTTGAGTATGCCAATAATTGGAACAACGCCGATCGGTTTGAGGGTAATCCTATGAACCAGCCCTTTCGACTTTTCGACATCGGCCGTTTTGACCATCTTTGCCAAGTTCATCGTTGATACCAACAGGATGAATGAGGTAATTATTGCTTCTCCGAGTTTTAAATTATTCCTCGGATGTTACTATATGCTCTAGTCCGAAACTTGCAAGGAAATAACTTGTTATACACTTGGAAGTTTGACTTAAATTATCTCTAGGGTTAGATTAATCCGCCATCTAGATCCGAGTTTAGTTCTGCGTGATTCGGACGTTTTTAGCTGTGATCATCCATCTACCTAGATCTGAGTTAAGTCCTGCTTGACTCGGATCTAGTTTAGCTTTGAACATCCAGCCTCCTAGATCCAAATCAAGCTCTGCTTGATTCGGATCTGGTTTAGCTTTGAATATCCACCCTCCTAGAGCCGAATCAAGCTCTGCTTGATTCGGATCTGGTTTAGCTTTGAATATCCAGCCACCTAGAGCCGAATCAAGCTCTGCTTGATTCGGATCTGGTTTAGCTTTGAATATCCAGCCACCTAGATCTGAGTTAAGTCCTGCTTGACTCGGATCTGGTTTAGCTCTGAACATCCAGCCTCCTAGAGCCGAATCAAGCTCTGCTCGATTCGGATATGGTTTAGCTTTGAATATCCAGCCACCTAGAGCCGAATCAAGCTCTGCTTGATTCGGATCTGGTATAGCTTTGAATATCCAGCCACCTAGATCTGAGTTAAGTCCTGCTTGACTCGGATCTGGTTTAGCTTTGAACATCCAGCCTCCTAGAGCCGAATCAAGCTCTACTTGATTCGGATCTGGTTTAGCTTTGAACATCCAGCCACCTGGATCTGAGTTAAGTTCTGCTTGACTCAGATCTAATTTAGTTTTGAATATCCAGCCACCTAGAGCCGAGTTAAGCTCTGCTTGATTCGGATCTAATTTAGTTTTTACTGTCAATTTATCATTTTGCCTCATTGCTCAGGTTGCACATGACCGGCGGACCGCCGAGTTCCAGAGGTTGCTTTTTACAAGCAAGTGGAAGAGAAATACGAGAAAGTTCTTCCGTGGTGAAGAAGGTATGTCGATAGTTCCTTTTCCTTATTCCCAACGTTCTCATGTATTTGTCCACGGAATGCTTACACTTCTTGTTGAATAGGTAACATTAATAACCTCAATATTCGCCTTGAGAAGAAGATCAAGAACACGGAAGGTTAGTTTCCTTTCTATTTTACTCCTTCTCCTTTTAATATATATGCTAAGTCTCCTTATTGCGTTTGTGGTAAAGCCGAGTTGCAAGACTTTGCGATGTCACATCAAGATTGCATGCCCATGCTCGACGTGATGCTGCATTTTTTAGAACAAACGCAGTTCATTTGGCGCAACTACAAGAAAAGATGATGAGATAGCTCATTGCGATCCGAGGTGGATACCCTCAAGCTCTCTCGATCCGAACTAAAAGGTCGACCAAGAATTTTCCGAGGAAAAGAATCGGTGACTTTGGATCTGCAGAAGAACAAAGAACTCTCGAGGCGCCGAACTTAAAACCTGGTTTGGCGAGGAAATTGCTCGTTTGAGAAGAGTAAGGTTGATTGGGCCAAAGACCTTCGATAATGATGAGCTACATTCATCGTAGCTACTTGGCATGGCCGAATTATATTTTTCTTTTTGTCCCTGCTACCATTTGACACATTCATGCTTTATGCAGATCATTTCCCGAGGCCAAGCCCGTGAGTTCTAAAGCGGTTCTTGCAGCTCGGCAGCCGAGGTGAACACGTTACCGTTGATTCGAATATTCAATGGAGGATTACTTGGTTGCCGGTGCCGCAGTTGGTCCGATGAAAATTATGGGCGGGACTTGGTGCGAGCCGCTATCCGAGCTTACCATGTACTCGGCGAATACCTCGGGGACTCGATATCAACGAAGTCAAGTTATTGGTGAAAAGGCTAATGGCATCCGAGAGGCGTTGAGTCTTTGGAGGGAATCTGCTTTGGGCGTCTTTGGTGCCGACATGGCCCTTGTTATCATGTCATGGTATGAAGACATCTCTTGACATCACGAGAAACTTGCGCCGGCTCCGTGGGGGTTGAAGATCCCACTTTTGTTGCTCTTCGCAAGCTCGCGTTCCAACTCGTCGAGTACGCCCGACGGCACACTTGGAATGAAGGGCCGAGTTTTCTCCTGCACCCGGATCGAGGTTATGGTGAGGGTGCTTGGATGATAATTCGGCGGGGGAAGGTGAAAATGATTCGCATCCGATAGCTCGGCTCAAGCTCGGACGACAGCAGCGATCGTGATCCTCTTCCAAAGGTACTGGCATTCTACGCCGGATGATGCTCTGAGCAACCTCGTGCCGTAGAAGTTGCACTGGTCGGCGGAGGGAGGTAACCTCACCGAAGTTCCTCCTACCTCGAGTGCCCCACTTTGAGCAAGTAGTCCTCCCCAACGAACAACGCCTAAGTTATTTCCGATCCTCGCATGTCGGGCGTATGATGTAGGCAAAATATTTGTCAACCCTCGTATGATTTGAATTTCTTTTGCCATGTATGTTGTGACATTTGGTTAAGTGGGTGTTCGTCAATTCTTGCTTTTTGGCCCTCAATTTCTGACCTTTTAGGGCTTATCTTTGCCTTTATTTTTTATGGTTTTATCCATGCGTGAGCTTTGAATATCATATGATATTGATCTGTTCTGAACATAGATTAACTACTTCCTTGTGAAAGTATATAGCAATCGCTGGATCATTGTTTGTCTGAAACTTCAATATGTAAATCAAATTTCAGAGGTAGTATAAAACTAAGTGCGTTCAACATAAGTTTGAGGTAGCATACGGTATTTCCCGAGTCGCTGCTTTAGATGCCGAGATTTAGATATTAATATGAAATTGATATATCATATGGCAGTCCCCGAGTCACTGCTCTGGGCACCGAGGTTCATATTCGTAACATGAAATAAAGATAACATATGGCGCCCGATCCACAGTCACTCCTCCGTGCCGAGGTTCAAGTACACAACGAAATAGATATAACATATGGCGCCCCAGTCCGCTTCGGGCGCCAAGGTTCAAACACATCACGAAATAAATATAACATATGGCAGTCCCCGAGTCATTGCTCTGTGCCGAGGTTCAAACACATAACACGAAATAAATATAACATATGGCGCCCCGAGTAATGGCTGCTGCAGGTGCCGAGGTTCAAATACATAACATGAAACAAATATAACCTATGGCAGTCCCCGAGTCACTGCTCTGGGTGCCGAGGTTCAAATACATAACATGAAATAAATATAACCTATGGCAGTCCCCGAGTCACTGCTCTGGGTGCCTAGGTTCAAATACATCGTTGGATTTTGACTTTGAGATATAATGCTACGAGTAGAATGGCCGAAGTAAAGCCACATTCCAGGGATGCTTCGTTTCTTCGCCATTTTATGCGCCTTGTTCCTCCGGATCGCGGCGTCGATTAGATAATATGCATCGTTGTGCAATGCTTTGCTCACAATAAACGGTCCTTCCCATGGGGGTGACAAATTGTGCATGCCGGCCGTGCGTTTCATGAGTCGGAGGACCAAATCTCCTTCTTTGAATACTCTTGGATTCACTTTCTTGCTGTGATACCGCAAGTTACATTGATAAATAGCCGATCATGATAATGTCAACTCTCCGGCTTCTTCCAAGAGGTCTCACATCTTGCCGAGCTATCTCATTTGTCTCGAGGTTGTGTCTTGAGCAACTCTTGGCGAGTCATATATTATGTCTACGGAAGTATGCGGCCGCCCCATACACCGTAAAGAATGTAGTGTAACTGTTGATCTATTCGGAGTAGTCCGAGGCTCCATAATAATTTGGGATTTCTTCGATCCAATATCCCCGACCTTTGCAAAGGTTCAACAAGTCGCGGTTTTATTCCCCGACAGCAGTCCATTAGACCTTTCCACTTGTCCATTGGATCTTTGGGTCAGCCATAGAGGCAATATCTAGTCTTATGTGCTTCTCTCGGCAAAATCTAGCAGCTCCTTCCGCAAAGTTTGTGCCATTATCCGTAATAATACTGCGGGTACCGTATCTCAAGATGATATCCTTGAGAAATTTCAACATTGTGTGCCCATCACACTTTTAAATTGGTTTTACTTCAATCCATTTTGTGAACTTGTCTACCATAACCAATATGTGGGTCATTCCTCCTCGCCATGGCTTGAATGGTCCCACCATATCTAAACCCCATACGAAAATGGCCGGTGATGGGTATTGTTTTAACTCGCCAACGGCATATGTATTCGTTATATCTCGACACCCATTGCATTTCTTAACTAATTCTTTTGCTTCTTTTAATGCCGTTGGCGATAAAATCCATGCCGAATGCCTTGGCTACTAAAGCCTTGAGATGAGGCGTGGTGCCCACATTCTCCTTGGTGTATGTCTAGAAGGATTTCGACCTTCATGGAACTCACGCATTTCTGCAAGACGTTTGTTACGCTTCTCTTATATAACTCATTGTTTATGATTGTATAGGCTTTTGCTCTTCTTACGGTTTGTCTAGCTAATACCTCATTACTCGGCAACATCGCGTCTTTTAGGTAAGAAAATATGGGTTGCGCCCATATCGGTGTTACTTTTTCTGATGTGATCTCACTGTCTATCTCCATGTTCTCTGCCGACGTATATACCTCGGATCTCTCCATGATTGTGCTTACCTCGACTGTCCCCCTCTTTAGGGGTTTCGAGTCATTCTGCTGATCTACCTCCATTGGCGTGTGATCTTCTGCAGAGTTTGCTGGGATAAAGATAGATTCGGACTCTGGTGATGGGATTATTGATGGTTTCCTGAGGTGCTCCAGGGCAATACCTGGAGGAATTGACTGCCGGGTTGATCCTAATTTTGACAATGTGTCGGCGTCATTTTACGCTTCGAGGTATGTGGTGGAATTCACATCCTTCAAAGTATCCACGATTTTTGCACATGGAATCAGATAAAGCCATATTAGCATCTAACGCGTCCCAACCGCTCGATACTTGTTGTACTACTAGATCCGAGTCACCATAGCATAGGATTCAAGTATACCAATTTCTTTTGCTACTTTCAATCCATGGACTAGCTTCATATTCAGCTACATTGTTGGACGCAGCAAAATGTATTTGCAGTACATATTTCAATCGGTCTTTTTTAGGCGAGGTTAGCACTATTCCTGCTCCCAAACCATTCCTTAGTTTGGAACCATCGAAATGCATTGTCCAGTAATTTGGATCTGGCAATGGTGGCTCATACTGCACCTCGCCCGCCCATTTAGAAAGTCGGCAATGCGAGATTTGATAGCATCTCTTCTATCAAACTGTGGAGCATACGGTGATAACTCGATCGCCCATTTTGCTATTCGGCCACTTGCGTCTTTGTTGCTCAATATGTTGGCTATGGGTGCCTCACAGATTACTTTGATGGGGTGCTCTTCGAAGTAATGCTTAAGCTTCTTTGCCGACATATATACTCCATAAGCCATCTTTTGATAATGCGGGTAATTCTGCTTTGAAGTGGATAATACCTCACTTAGATAATAGACCGGCCTCTGAATCGACTTACCATCTTCAAGTCGTTCCACTACGACTACAGTACTAACTAATCTATTGGTAGCCGCTACATAGAGTAGCATAGGTTCTTTCGATAATGGAGAAGCTAAAATGGGTGCCGTAACTAACATCTTTTTCAACTCACGAAATGCAAGGTCCGCCTGCGGAGTCCAACTGAATTTGTCCGACTTTCTCATCAGCTGATAGAGCGGTAGTGCCTTCTCTCCTAGCCGACATACAAATCGACTAAGCGAGGCCAAGCAGCCCGTGAATTTTTGTACATCATTCAAACATTTTGGCAATTCCATTCTTTCTACTGCTCTTATCTTTGTTGGATTAGCCTCGATACCTCGGCTGGACACAAGGAAACCGAGTAGTTTTCCTGCCGGCACGCCAAATATGCATTTCTCTAGATTAAGCTTCATTCGGAACCTTCTTAGGTTCGCAAAAGTCTGTCGTATATCTTCTAGTAAAGTTTTGCTCTCTTTAGTTTTTATGACCACGTCATCCACATACACTTGTACATTTTTCCCTATCTGATCATGCAGACATTTTTGCATGCATCTTTGATATGTTGCTCCTGCATTTCGCAGGCCAAATGGCATTGTGCGATAACAATAAGCCCCGTACGGGGTGATAAATGCAGTCTTTATTTGATCGGCCGGATTTAACGGTATCTGGTGGAAACCAGAATACGCGTCTACAAACGATAACAGCTCACAACCAGCGGTCGAGTCAATGACTTGGTCTATTCTAGGAAATGGAAAAGGATCTTTCGGACACGCCCTGTTCAGGTTGGTGTAGTCGATACACATTCGCCATACAATGGCTACATTGGGGTCATCTTTCTTCTTTTCTACTAGCATCGGATTTGATAACCAATCCGGATATAGTACCTCCATGATGAACCCGGCTGCGAGGAGCCGAGCTATTTCATCCCCTATTACTTTTCTCCTGTCTTCGGCGAAGCGGCGGAGAGGTTGCTTCACCGGCCTTGCTCCTGGCCTGACGTTTAAAGAGTGCTCAGCCAACTCCCTCGGAACACCTTGCAGATCTTGAGTTGACCATGCAAATATGTCCCGATTCTCACGGAGGAAGTTGGTGAGCTCGCCTTCCTATTTAGCATCAAGGCCTGCACCAATAGTAACAGTACGCTCTGGGAATTGCTCATCAATCTGAAACTTCTTCGTCTCTTTAGTCGGTGAAAAGAGACACGCCATGAGGGTTGGCGGTCTTGATGTTCATTGTGCCAACCGAGCGAGGGCTGCTACCTCTTGAATCCTTCTTTTCTCTTGCTATAACCAATGACTCGCCAAATTTGACCCGCCAAGCACACTCCATTGACTTCTTGTAATCCTCGAATCATATCACCCCTCGTGGTCCGGTAACTTCATCTTTAGATAACTTATATGACAATGCTCATGAATTTGGCTAGTCGGCGTCCGAGTAGAGCATGATAACAACTTTCCGGATCCACCACTTCAAATTCTAGATTTTCGCTCTGCGCTTATCTCTTGTATCGAATAACACGCCCTCGGACTTTTACCGATAGGCTCACATGAAAGCCCTGGCACTATCCCATGGAATGTTGTCCTCGTGGATTGCAGCATGTTCTGCGATATTCCGAGTTTATGCATGGTATCTTTGTACATGATGTTGATACTGCTCCCATTGTCAATAAGTACTTTTGAAAATTTCACGTTGATGCTTGGTCCAACAAATGTCGGATCCAACACAAGTGCATATGATCCTGGACTTGGCATTATTCTGGGATGGTCCTTTATGCTCCAGGTTACCTCCTGATCAGACCATGGCACATATCTTGGTACTGACGGCATAACTGCATTCACTTCCATATGCCGCACACACTTTGCTTGTCCTGTTGTTGTGAACACACAATAAGATTGGTGATGTTCCTATAATCATTACGTCCGGTATTAGCCGGATTCATCCTTCCGCCCCGACTGGTTCATTACTTGATGCCTTTGCATCCTCCGATCCGAGTTATCACACCTCGGGGAGGCGGTAGCATCGCTTGTTGTGTATTTGCTCCGATTAATTGCGATGATCTTTGTTGCACTTGATGGGCGCTGAACTCTATTTGGGTTCCCATCGCATTTTCATCCAGCACATTGGGTCGATGATTGATTGGGCTGATGCGGATGGGTTTGATGTGTGAAATTTGCACGGCTGATATAACATGGATTCGAACGTGTATTTCGGCCTCTCTTGCCATTGCTTCTTTTTCTCTGGGGTCCATTGCCTTTTTCCCTCATTTCTTGATGTCCACTGTTGAGGTCCATTCTTCTGTCGCTGAATTGCTCCATGACTCGGCTGATCTTGTGCTACTGCTGCCACTTGGGCCGAATTATATCTATAATCCGGTCTCTCCTCTCTTCTTCTTCCTCTGAAATCACGCCTAGACGACCCGGCCAATTCTCTCGCATAATGGTCTTGTTGCTCACGATGATCTGCCGACATTAATTCCGGTTGGGTTGGGTCGCCCAATGCATAGGAGTCTGCTACTCTGATAGTCTCTGCCAGTGTGGTTGGCATATCTCTTGCGCGCCACAACACGCCGGGCGTAACGACAGCCTTTGCGCGAACCAAGCGATTGCTTGTGATTCGATAACTCCTTCACATGAGTTTCTCGGGTTGCACCATCGAGTTAAAAATCTCTATCTGTTTATTCTGCCTCGCTGCACATGGCTAGCTGTATTTGTTTGGCCTCTTGTATGTCTTGGTAAAGTTCTTGTTAACATTTCTTGAAATCTAACCAGCTGATCTTGCCGGTGGTAGATTATTCACCATACCGCTGGTCCTTCCAACATCTGTGGGACATACCGCTTTGCCCATCTTAAGTTGCCACCGCTATCTTCACAGGTGGCATAATCAATCAACCAGTCTTGTGGCTTGGTACTTCCATTGTATGTTTTGTGCCTCTTGCTAACGAAAATTCGGCACCGATGGTTCGCCCATGATCCGTGGTCCAAAACATGTCGGGCTGGTGGACCTTGTTCTTCCAACACGGATCGGTATAGCCGATCCAACTTTACTCTTGCATCACTTGGGCAAATCTGCATGTGGATTTACATCACCGCATCCCATAGTGATTGTTTCCACCACGATTGCGTATTCCACCTCGGAATAACCATCATTGTACCTTTCATTCATCGATTGTGGCGAGCTGGCCTTACTTCTCTTTCTGCCGAGGCTCATGTCTTGGCTGCGGGTTGGCGGCATCTCTCCTTACTTCGGCCGGGTTTTCATGATTGCCTCTCGCGGGTTCTCTCTGCCGAGATCCCCATTGCCTCGCCCCCGCCGTCCTTTTCCACACGCCGTGGTTTCTCTCCCCACTTTTACCTCGGCTTGCATTGCCTCATTCTCATTTGCCTTTCCAAATTGCCGGGTCATATGGAACAATTTGCGTGTTCCTCTTCCCTGAGGTTACTGCTTTGTCTCTTCGAGCGTTGTTTCCGGGTGAAGATGCTGCTGCCGCGGATAAGGCAGGCTCTGCCCCTGCCGAATGAACCATCCATGAAGCCCCCGGTCTTGTCGAGTTAGTTCTGAGTATCTCCTCATTTCTTTGGTTCGCGATGCGCAGCTCATTCCTCTTTCTTGTTGTTACTGAGCTTCCCGTCAACCCTCTAATTCCAATGCTACGGCATTTGCCGCTCTCGGTGTTCTTTGCGAGTTTGTACCTCGGAAACCCAAATCACCTAATTACTCTGTGAGCTTCATGCTCTTTGTTAATGTCATCCATGAGGTTCTTCCCTCTTAATCTTAGTTCGTCCACCGCTCGGGTGCGATATCAACTTATTAGCTTTTGCATATTCTCTCGTGGTCTGTTCAAGGATTCCAGTGATACTTTTTGCCTCTACCAAGCACCTTTTGCTGGTTTCTTCTAACTCCTGGCGTTTGCGGATCAAGTATCGGCGCTTCTGGTGTGGTTAAGTTTTCTATAGTCGCTGAAGAATGTTCTCTGGCCTTTCGAGGTGGCCCTCTCACTCGTGGTGCCTTTGGGGTGGTGTCATGTAGCTCGGTCGGGTTTGTCCTTTGGCGGAATTACCTCGATGGTTTGCGTGATGCGCTTGGAGTGCTTGTGCGCTATGCGGGTTCTTCTGCTTGACCCGGCTCTGCTGTTCAACTTGAGCTCCTGCTGCGACCATCACCTCGGCGCTGCAGGATGCTCTCTTGATGGACGGCTTTGCTGCGCTCTGATGGCTCTCCTGCAACAACAACCTGGTGAGGATAAATGCCGGTGATGTTGACGCCGACGTAGAGCCTGTGCTCGCCCAGGCTGATGAAGACCCCATTGCGCGGGGGAGTTTTCCCCCTGAAGCTTCCTGCATTGTCGCTGACATAGTCGCAGAGACCAAATCTCTGGACCAAGCCAGAAACAATGCGCTCGCCGGTGTTGATGAAGTTTCCTGTCCGGATCACAACTCCAGCTAGCACCGCTGCTGGCCCCACGGTGGGCGCCAACTGTCGTGGTGGTGGCACGGCAGATGCCATGGGTAGGCTAAAGTATGGGGCCAATGGATGCTAGTGGGATCTGGGGAGGGAAGATGCAACCGTGTCCACACTCAAGTTGCTAAAGTCTGGATCTTTATTTCTTTCTTGTTGGGTTACAAGTGCTCCTCGAGCTGTATACAGGGGAACAAGATGAATCTCCCCAGCCTAACGGTGCTCAAAGAGTCGATGCCTTCCTCAGGATCCAAGCCTCTCCTTATAAAGGAGTGCCTTGGGTGCCCTTAGGGCAGAGGCAAGCATATTCGTGGAATATGCTTGTCCCAAAATAATAGTTCGGCCTCCTTTCTGTCGCCCTTCTAACGGCGACAAGGCTCGGTGGCCCCTCCTGCGTGCCTCGGGCTCCAGGCTGTCACCTCGTGACCTCCTTACGCCTCGGCTGTGCATCCTTGTCTCTTGTGCTTGGCTCGTTACGATTCCTTCTAGCCTGCAGCTATAGTTTGACCTTGGGCTTCTCCTTCTCCTGCAAGCTTATCACTCGGCCTTACCTTACCTTGTGTAACTCGGCTCGTTCTTCACCATCAAGATCACTTGGGCTAACCCGACCCTCTTAGTAACTTTCGGTAATGGCTTGATACACATACACGGGCTTCTCGCCTCCGTACCTCGGCCGACATATTCATGATTCGGCCGACCTGGACCGTAACTCGGAAACTAGACGGGGATTGTACCTCTGTCTTTCCCCGTCTCTGACCTACCCGGGGTCAACCCCCCGACATTGGTTGATAAATGATTGTGGTTTCCCTGTCATGGACATTGAGATGTTATCGACAACAAGATCATATCGTTAGGAGAGTGATATGGTGGACATGCTCCTATAGATAAGCGTAGCATAAAGATCAAGTCATTTTAATAGTTCAATTGCTATATGCTTTCTGATACATAGTAACCTAATTCCTTCCATGAGATCATGCATATCACCTTTACGGATGGATGCTTTGATGACATCAAACACCACACCGAATCGGGTGGCTATAAAGGTGGCATTGAGTGTTCGAGAAAGTATTGGTTGAAACACATGGATCAAGGCGGATTTGTCCATCCATATGACGGATAGATATACTCTGGGCCCTCTCGGTGAAATGTCATCCAATTAGCTTGCAAGCATGTGGTAGCTCACAAGGGATCACATATCAGGAACAAGAAAGAGTACTTATCGATAGCGAGGTTGAACTAGGTATGCAGATCAAGCGATCATAACCTCGGATAAGTATACTATCGTGAGACAAAGGGAAATTGATATCGTATGTAAGTGGTTCATTCGATTGCAAAGTAATCATAGAAATATGGGAGCCATATGAATTTCCGATTCCTCTATTGGTTATTGTTAGAAGTGTCTCGATCATGTCCGCATAATTCACGAAGTAGGGAGACACACTTAAGGATTCGACGTTGTTTGAGTAGTTATGGAATGATGAGAAAGAGACCGAATGTTGTTCGAGTCTCGAATGGGATTCGGGATATCACGAGGAGATCCGGAATGGTCAGAGAATAAGATTCATATAAGGAAAGTCCCATTTGGAGTTGGGGAATGGTTAGGTGTTTTCATCGGGAATGTTCTAGAAGGTTCGAATGTCGGCACTCAGGGGAAGGGTACATGGATGTGTTATATCAAGTTGGTATGATTGCATCATGTACTCGGTGTCATCGCTGTTCAAAATAGAGGGTTTATTCAAATCCTAGTTTGAAAAGTCAAACGGCTAGTTTGAAAGTCAAGCAGCAGTTTTGGAAAGAGGAGGAGTGGAAAGCAGGAGTTGGGGAGTTCCCTCCTCCAACTGGCGGCGCCCACCCAAGCTGAGTTGGGGAGGGACTCCTCTCCCTCCTCTTGGCCGGCCGGCCCCCTCCACCTATATAAGGAGGGGCAGGGCTCCCCTCCTTGACACACAACTTCCACGCCTCAAACCCTAGCAGCTGCTGCCCACCATAGCCGCCCCTAGGGTTTCTCCCCTAGCCGCCGACTTGGGAACCTCCAAACCCTAGCCGCCGGCTCTAGCACCTCTTCCTCGGCGTGTCTAAACCCTAGATCGTCGGGGGACTCTCTCATACTCCACCATACTCGCTCCGGCTTAAGGCAAAGCCCTGCGAGATCTCCCCTCTACTTCCGGTACCACGCCTTTGTGTTGCCGGAATCGCGAGGAGAGTGCTACAACCTCCGCTGCCTGCTAGAACAACGGAGAGGAAGGTCTTCGTCGAGTACCGAACATGTGACCGATTGGGAGGCTAGCGCAGCTTGTTGTGGAAGGATCGTCTACGCGATCTTGAGATCGGGAAGAGTACGACTACATCACCTGTTGGAATTATGCCCTAGAGGCAATAATAAAGATGTTATTATTATAATTCTTGTTCATGATAAAGTTTATATTCCATGCTAGAATTGTATTAAGCGGAAACATTAATACTTGTGTGGTTTGTGAACAACACCGTGTCCCTGGTACACCTCTAAGGACTAGCTCATTGATCAATGATGGTTAAGGTTTCCTAACCATAGACATGAGTTGTCAATTGATAATGAGATCATATCATTGGGAGAATGATATGATGGACAGACCCAAACTAAGCGAAGCAATTAGATCGTTTCATCGTGTTCATTGTTGCGAAGCTTTTCCTATGTCAAATATTGTATTCCTTAGACCATGAGATAATACAACTCCCTGGTATCGGAAGAAAGCTTTGAGGTCATCAAACGTCATCCTATGAGAGGGTGATCATAAAGGTGTCTCTCAGGTGATCGTAAAGTATCTGTTGGGTTGTATGTATCGAGATGGAATTTGTCCCTCCCAAGTCGGAGATATACTTGGGCCCACTCGTGTCGATATCAACACCGCTTGCAAGCATGTGGTTAAGGATTTAATCACAAAGTGATATCGGATTACGGAGCAGTAAAGTACTTCGTGAGCGAGATTGAACTAGGTATGACGTGCAAGCGATCGAATCTCGGGCAAGTAAAATATCGCGAGGCGAAGGGAATATATATATGGGATTAATTGAATCCTGGCATCGTGGTTCATCCGATATGATCACCGATGAATGTGTGGGAGTCAATATGGGTGCCCAGACCCGGTTGATTATTGATAGAAGATCATGTCGCATATTCTCGAACCCGAGGTCACACACTTAACGTGTCTCGGCTAGGATAGATTGGATAATTGGTTTATGAATTTTTGTTCGAGTCTCGGATGGGATCCGGGATATCACGAGAGGTTCGGAATGGTCGAGAATAAGATTCATATAAGGCAATGCAGTTTTGGAGTTGAATTGTTTGGGTTAATCGGTATTGTCTGGAAGCTTCTAGAACCTTCGGAAGGGACCAACGTGGCCCCACCTTCGGGAGGGCATGGGCCTATGAGGAGTGTCCTGGCGCATTGGGCCGGGGCACAAGGCCCATAGGGCCCAGCCGATCCTAGAGAGTTTAAATCGTTTAAACTAGAGATAGGGTTTCTACAAGGGAGAGTCCATGCCCCCACTCCTTATCCTTTGGGCTTGGGGAGGGGCTGGGGCTGCCCACCCCTCTATATAAAGAGGGTGGGGGCGCACCCCCACACCTCTCCTCCAAACCCTAGCCGCCTTGCTAGCTTTCCTCTCCCTCCCATTTGTTTGTGGCGAAGCCTGCTGAAATTCTCCACCATATACACCACGCCGTGTTGTAGATCCAATCTATCTCTCCACCATACTTGCTGGTCCGAGGAAGGAGGAGACATCGAGGTGCTGCACGTGTGCATCTCACGGAGGCACCGCCACTTGTGGTGCTAGATTGGATCGGATCGCGAGGAGGAGAAGCGATTACGACTACATCACCCACGTTCGGACGAACGTTCCGCTGTGCGAATCTTCAAGGGTATGAAGATCTAATCCAATCTATCTCGTTGATTGCATCTCCTAGATTAGATCTTGGCTTTCCCTCTGTTCGCATCCGTAGAAAATTTTGATTTACTATGCTTGAAACCCTTGATGGTATCGAGCTAGATCTATGCGTAGATGTGTTTCACGAGTAGAACGCAACATGGTTATTGCGGGCGTTGATGTTTTCTGTTGCAAGCCTCTTGTTTGTGTTCTTCTTATGACGCGGGATAGTGAGATTGAAGCGGTCCAGGCCAACCTTACGCGACGTCGTTCGTGATACCGGCTCCGCACTTGACGTGTGGCTTGTACCACACATGCGGCTGGTGGATGTCAGTTTCTCTCACTATAGTTGTCATGGGATTATAACCGGAGTTTGGCAACCATAATATCACCGTTGTGGCTTTCCGTAGGTAAGAATCGTTCTTATCATCTACTCCCATAAGCCACG
Organism: Avena longiglumis; assembly: GCA_030063025.1. NCBI lineage: Eukaryota > Viridiplantae > Streptophyta > Magnoliopsida > Poales > Poaceae > Avena > Avena longiglumis. The sequence goes on along the minus strand of CP125974.1, from coordinate 42,189,325 downwards.
TAAAACATGCAACAACAAAGTAGAGGCGTCTAACTTGTTTTTGCAGGGAGTGTTTTCTGTGATATGGTATGACCCAAGATGTGATGTGTATATTGTATGCGATGATCATGTTTTGTAATGTTTCACGACTTGCATGTCGATGAGTACACAACCGGCAGGAGCCATATGGTTGTCTTTATAATTGTGTATGACCTGCGAGTCAACTTCTTATACGCCATGTAATAGCTTTACTTTATCGCTAAGTAGTTAGCAATAGTTGTAGTTGCTATTCGTGGTGGAGGCAATCATGGTGGAGTGATGGAGATCATGCGGAGCACAAGATGGAGATCATTCTTGCGAAGATTGGCTATACCATGTCACATAAAGTTATATGCATGTGATGTTTATCCTTTTATGTATCTTATTATGCTTAGATCGACGGTAGCATTATAAGATGATTCCTCACTTAAAGATCAAGATAAAAATGTTCTCCCCAAGTATGCACCGTTGCGAAAGTTAAATCGTGTCCAAGCATCACGTGATGATCGGGTGCTATAGACTCTCGCTCACATACAACGGCAAGCAGCCAGTTTTGCACTGCGGAAATACTTGGGTCTAGCTTGGCGAGCCTAGCATGTACAGACATGGCCTCGGAACACAAGAACAGAAAGGTTAAGCATGAGTCATATGAATGATATGATCGACACCTTGTTGTCCACCATTGAAACCACATCTCTTCTCGTGATGATCGGATTAGGTGTGGTGAATTTGGATCGTGTTCACTAAACAACTTGAGGGATGTTGAATTTAGTGGGAGTTCATCTAGTAACTTGATTAAGTTGAACTATTTATCATGAACATAGTCTAAATTGTACTTGCAAATCATAGATCACATGGCCAAATCCAACTTCAACTTCAACGTTTTCTTTGAGAAGGAAAAGCTTAGAAACAATGGGTCTAACTTCACCAATTGGTTCCGCAATCTAAGAATCATTCTCTGGCGGACAAAAGGACTATGTCCTTGGTAAGCGTTAGGTGACCCCCTAACTGCTACGGTGATGAGAAAGCATCTATCGATCGCAAAGATGATTATGGTGTGATTAAGAGCACCATGTTGTTTGCTATGGAACCGAACTTCAAAATCGTTTTGAAACCTATCCGGGCCCTTTGAGATTCTCAAGGAGTGAAAACCATGTTTGAGACTCAAGCCCGTTCGAGAGATATTATATCTCCGAGAAGTTCTTTTGCAAGATGGAGGAAGGGAGTTCCGTTAGTGAGCACGCCATAAAGATGTCGGGCTACACTCAGCATGTGAGCAACTGGAATGCACGATTCGGAGGAGCTCAAGATTGAGGTTCTGCAATCACTCCCTCCCGGCTACAAAAGTTTTGTAGTGACTCATAATCAGATTGGCTCCAGATATGATCACGAGCTCTTCAAAAGTGAAGGCTGCGGAGGTGGACATCAAGAAGGATAATCATGTGTTGATGGTCAACAAGCCCTCTTTTAAGAAAGGTAAGGGGAAAGAAGCCCTTAAAGAAGGGCGGCAAGCGCAATGCTCTGCGAGAAGAAGCTCAAGTCTGGTCCTAAGCCGACCTTTGAGTGCTTCTATTGCAAGGACAAGGGTCCTTTGGAAGCGCAATCGTCCAGTACTTAGCGGACAAGAAGGCTGGCACCATCAAAGGTATATTTGATATACATGTTATTGATGTTTTCCTTACTAGCCCTCGTTGTAGTGCAGGTATTTGATACGGTTCGATTCTTGATATTTGTAACTTGAAGCAGAGCTGCGGAATAGACGGCGACTGCGAGGGATGAGGTGACGATGCGCGTTGTAGCGGATCAAGAGTTGATGTGATGGTCGTCGCACGCTCTCCTTAGTTTTACCTTCGATTAGTTTTAAACCTTAATAAATGTTATTATGTGCCTGCGTTGAGCATGAACATTATTTCTGGATCGTGTTTATTGCAAGACGGTTATTCATTTAAATCGGAGAATAATGGTTGTTCTATTTATATGAGTATCATCTTTTATGGTCATGCACCTCTTGTGAATGGTTTATTTCTTCTAAATCTTGAAAGGTATGAAACACACATCCATAACATTGAGGCTAAGAGATGCAAAGTAGATAGTGATAATACTACTTATTTGTGGCACTGTCGTCTAGGTCATATTGGTGTAAAGCGCATGAAGAAACTCCATTCTGATGGACTTTTGGAGTCTCTTGATTTTGAATCATTTGACACATGCGAACCATGGTTCATGGGCAAGATGATCAAAACCCCGTTCTCCGGTATGATGGAGCGAGCAATGGACTTGTTGGAAATCATACATACCGATGTATGCGGACCGATGAGTGTTTCGACGCGCGGTGGATATCGCTATTTTCTCACTTTTACCGATGACTTAAGTAGATATGGGTATATATATTTAATGAAACATAAATCTGAAACATTTGAAAAGTTCAAAGAATTTCAGAATGAAGTGGAGAACCATCGTAACAGAAAGATTAAGTTTCTACGATCCGATCGTGGAGGTGAATATTTGAGTTATGATTTTCTCATGCATCTTAAAGCAAGTGGAATCGTTTCACAACTCCATACCCGGAACACCACAAATGCAATGGTGTGTCTGAATACGGAATCGAACCCTATTAGATATGGTCCGATCAATGATGTCTCTTCTTGATTTGCCGTTATCATTTTGGGGTTATGCATTAGAAACCGCTGCATTCACTTTAAATACGACTCCATCTAAACCGTTGAGACGACACCGTATGAACTGTGGTTTGGTGCTAAACCTAAGTTGTCGCTTTCTTAAAGTTTGGGGATGCAAATCTTACGTCAAGAAGTTGATGCCGACAAGCTCGAACCCAAAGCGAGAAATGCGTCTTCATAGGATACCCTAAGGAAACTATTGGGTATACCTTCTATCACGTAACCAAGGCAAAGTGTTTGTCGCAAAGAACGGTTCCTTTCTTGAGAAGGAGTTTCTCTCGAAAGAAGTGAGTGGGAGGAAAGTAGAGCTTGACGAGGTTATTGAACCTTCTTGAATTGAGAGTAGCGCAAGACCTGAAATTGTTCCAAGCGTCACCGCACTAACAATAGAGGAAGCTAATGACAAGGATCATGAAGCTTCGGACGATGCTGCTACTGAACGTCACAGGTCGACAAGGTCGTGTGCCCCTCCTGAGTGGTACGACAACCCTGTCTTGACTGTCTTGTTAGTAGAAGACAATGAACCTACGAACTATGAGGAAGCGATGATGAGCCCAGACTCTGAGAAATGGCTGGAAGCCATGAACCAATTGGGATCCATGAGCGAAAACCAAGTATGGACTTTGGTGGATCCTCCTAGCGATCGAAAGGCCGTTGAGTGCAAATGGATATTCAAGAAGAAAACGGACGCGATGGTAATGTTACCGTCTATAAAGCACGCTTGTCGCAAAAGGTTTTCGACAAGTTCAAGGTGTTGACTACGATGAGACTTTCTCTCCCGTAGCGATGTTTAAGTCCATTCGGATTTTATTAGCAATTGCTGTGTTTCATGATTATGAAATATGGCGACGGATGTCAAGATCGCTTTCCTCAATGGGAACATTGATGAAGAGTTGTATATGATGCAACCCGAAGGTTTTGTCGATCCTAAGGATGCTAGTAAAGTATGCAAACTTCAGTTCCATTTATGGACCGAAGCAAGCATCTCGGAGTTGGAACCTTCGTTTTGATCAAGTGATCAAGAGTTTTGGATTTGTTCCAAATTGCTACGGCTTGTATCTACAAGAAAGTGAGTGGGATCTCGGACGTTTCGTACAGTATGTGGATGACATATTGATTATCGGAAATGACATCAACATGCTTAACGATGTGAAGAGTTATTTGAACAAGTGTTTTTCAATGAAAGACCTAGGTGAAGTCGCTTATATATTGGGCATAAAAATCTAGAGATAGACAAAGACGCTCGATAGCTTTAAGACAGTACATACCTAGACAAAGTTCGAAAAGGTTCGTAATGGATAAGGCAAAGAAAGGTTCAAAGGCCTATGTTGTGTAAGATATTGAGCAAGGCTCAAAGGTCCAGCTACGGTAAATGATAGGAAGCTATGAGCAAAGTGCCTTATGCCTCGGCCATAGGTTCCATCATGTATGCCATCTTGTGTACTAGACCGGATGTGTCCAATGCTCTTAGTTTGACGCAGATATCAAAGTGATCCAGAGTGGAACATCGACAGCCGTGAAGAACATCCTAAAGTACCTAAATAGGACTAAAGAAATGTTCTTAGTCTATGGGGTGATGAACAACTTGTCGTAAAGGTTACGTCGACGCTAGTTTTGACAATCGACAAGGATGATTCCAAATCTCGAACGGGATACGTTTATATTTTGAATGGAGGAGCTGAGTCGGAGAAGTCGCAAGCAAAGCGTGATCGCGGGATCTACAAGGAAGCGGAATATATGGTCGCCGCAGGTGCCAAGTGAAGGAGTTTGGATCAAACTTCATCATCGAGCTTGGTGGTTCCAAGTGCTTTGGACCCACTGGAGATATTGTGTGACAACATCGGCGCCATAGCACTTGCTAAGGAACCAAGATATCATCCAAAGACCAAGCATATCAATCAAGTTTCATATAATCCGAGATTATATAGCGGATGGAGATCTAAAGATTAGCAAAGTACATACGGATCCGAATGTCGCAGATCCATTGACTAAACCTCTTCCACGTAAAACATGATCAACACCTCGATTGCCATGGGTGTGAGATTGTTGCCGATGTAAACTAGATTATTGACTCTAGTGCAAGTGGGAGACGTGGAATTATGCCCTAGAGGCAATAATAAAGATGTTATTATTATAATTCTTGTTCATGATAAAGTTTATATTCCATGCTAGAATTGTATTAAGCGGAAACATTAATACTTGTGTGGTTTGTGAACAACACCGTGTCCCCGTACGCCTCTAAGGACTAGCTCATTGATCAATGATGGTTAAGGTTTCCTAACCATAGACATGAGTTGTCAATTGATAATGAGATCATATCATTGGGAGAATGATATGATGGATGACCCAAACTAAGCGAAGCAATTAGATCGTTTCATCGTGTTCATCGCTATGCGAGCTTTTCCTATGTCAAATATTGTATTCCTTAGACCATGAGATAATACAACTCCGGTATCGGAAGAAAGCTTTGAGGTCATCAAACGTCATCCTATGAGAGGGTGATCATAAAGGTGTCTCGGTGATCGGAAAGTATCTGTTGGGTTGTATGTATCGAGATGGAATTTGTCCTCCCAAGTCGGAGAGATATACTTGCCCACTCGTAATCGATATCAACACCGCTTGCAAGCATGTGGTTAAGGAGTTAATCACAAAGTGATATCGGATTAAACGAGTAAAGTACTTGCCGTGAACGAGATTGAACTAGGTATGACCAGTAACGATCGAATCTCGGCAAGTAAAATATCGCGAGACGAAGGGAATATATATATGGGATTAATTGAATCCTGCATCGTGGTTCATCCGATATGATCATCTATGAATGTGTGGGAGTCAATATGGGTGCCTGCACTCATTGTTGATTATTGATAGAAGATCATGTCTCATATTCTCGAACCCACAGGTCACACACTTAACGTGTCTCGACGCTAGGATAGATTGGATAATTGGTTTATGAATTTTTGTTCGAGTCTCGGATGGGATCCAGATATCACGAGAGGTTCCTAATGGTCCGAGAATAAGATTCATATAAGGCAATGCAGTTTTGGAGTTCGAATTGTTTGGGTTAATCGGTATTGTACCTAAGCTTCTAGAACCTTCCGGAAGGGGACCAACGTGGCCCCACCTTCCGGGAGGGGCATGGGCCTATGAGGGAGTGTCCTGACGCATTGGGCAGGGCACAAGGCCTCATAGGGCCCAGCCGATCCTAGAGAGTTTAAATCGTTTAAACTAGAGATAGGGTTTCTAAAAGAGAGAGTCCATGCCCCCACTCCTTATCCTTTGGGCTTGGGGGAGGGGCTGAGTCGCCCCCTCTATATAAAGAGGGTGGCGCACCAACCCCACACACCTCTCCTCCAAACCCTAGCCTTGCTAGCTTTCCTCTCCTCCCGATCGCTTGTAGGCGAAGCCTGCGCAGTAAATTCTCCACCATATACACCACGCCGTCGTGTTGTAGATCCAATCTATCTCTCCACCATACTTGCTGGTCCGAGGAAGGAGGAGACGTCGAGGTGCTGCACGTGTGCATCTCACGGAGGCACCGCCACTTGTGGTGCTAGATCGGATCGGATCGCGAGGAGGAGAAGCGAGTACGACTACATCACCCACGTTCCGATTAACGCTCATTGCATGAATCTTCAAGGGTATGAAGATCTAATCCAATCTCTCTTGTTGATTGCATCTCCTAGATTAGATCTTGGCTTTCCCTCCGTTCGCATCCGTAGAAAATTTTGATTTACTATGCCGCGAAACCCTTCATCACCCACGAGAATCCGCTCTCGTTAAACACTTTGGAATCTTCGAGGGTGAGTTATTCTATCGACTCGTTGCTACAATCTAGTATATAGATCTTGGCTTGTTTGTTTGTATGCGGTAGAAATTTTTTGTTTTCCATGCTACGAAACCCTACACTTGGAGCTATAGGAGAAATCCAGGTTCAGGAGGGAGGGGATACATGAGGAGGAGGATCTTGGAGGTGACGAGGGAGGGAGATGTGGAGGCAGAGATCGGGCACCTGGAGATATGGAGGCGCAGCTCCTTCCCGCAAGGTACCTGGTGGGTGGTGGCGCAGGCGCAGCTCCTGGAGATATGGAGACCCTCCTAGATGCTCAAGGTCAATCCTCCTAGCCACAACTCCTGGAGATATGGAGGCCCTTCGAGGACATCCCCGTCGTCTCCTTCCGGCAAGGTCAATCCTCCTTCCTTCCTTCGTTCCTTCTTTCCTTTATGATATATTGGATGGCAACAGCAGCTTCTTGATAAATGCTTAATATTCTTGAGACTTGAACTAGTATAGACTTTAGTTATGCTTAATATTCTTGGAGTACCATACTGCTTTCTTATTTTTGATATATTGGCAATGACTGATATAGTGGATCTTAATTCTGCATCTCCTTTTTTCTGTTGATATGGTCGGTGTTTCCTGATGTTCAGTCAGAGTTTGTCCCTACCGAAACTAAGTGAACCATAGTGGCATATACTTCCACAAAGATAATTACAAGGAATAACTTACTTGTCGATATACAAGCTGAATACTCCATTAGCATGTATCAGGTCATATGTACGTGGATAAGTAGAGAAAGCTTCACACCTGACATAGGAAAAAATGCCTCCTCAAGTAGTGAGTTTTTTCTTTATCTTTATGGAAAAGTAGAAACACTACAATATTAGCTCTGTAACATTAGAAGTCCATGTATGTTCCAACCAGCAGCAGTATCACCAACATGATCAACTCTTGGAAGATGGCTTATACACATCGAAATATTTACATACCTATAATATAGAAGACATTCATGCATCCTTTTATGAGTTTGTTTATAAGTAATCATTCAGTGCAAACTAAATAATTTCAAGGAGTAACTTACTTGTCGATATACTAGATGAATACTCCATAGAGGACATGTATGTTAGATTATCCAATGACTCAGCAAGTGCCTACTATTTCCTTTTTGTCAGTAGGCTTGCTGTACTCATACTCCAACTAACTTACTTGGATGCACCTGTTTGTACATGCTTTAAAAGTATTGGCTAGTGCTATATAAGTTTTGGCTACCAGTTGCAGAAGGTTCAGTTCTAGAGTACAAAATCTAGCTGTATTTTCAAGCCTACGATTCAATTCTAAAGTCCCGCAAATTAGAGAGGCCCTTAGATGTGTTCATTGACCCTAACACAAGGTTCTAATCACACGACACATAAGTTTTGGCTACCAGTTGCAGCTTTTGGCTTGTACTTACAGGAGTCATTTCCACTGATATATAAGATCAGAATATCAAGAAATAACATTGATAAGGGACATTGATTTGTCTAAAAAGGATATGTATCTTTATTATGGATTAGAAATAAATTAACAGAAACCACTTGTTTATAGTACAAATAATATTAGATCCACAAAATTTCAACCTCCTGCTGACTCAGTTGCACCTATGGAGTAAAAAATAATATGTAGACTGACTTTACAAATACTCCTGTAGCAGTTTACAGTATCACACAAATATCAGGTTATATCATGTTATATAACCCAAGTTTTCTGATACACTCTATGGAGCTATATATTTTTATCCATCAGATATTACATCATCACACATTTACATCATCACACATCATCCTGTCTACAATACAATGTATACTACATAGAAACAAATACATGATCTCTCTATATAGTACTGAGGTGAGATTTTCCTGTTGAGTCTCACTCATTCTGCTTTTGGTTTGGATATTCCCTTGGTCCAAAAATGGTCGAACCAACCCTGATTAATTTTTTGTAAATAGTGGTGTCGGTATCCACACCTTTGACTCGACGCCTTTTACGGATAAGGCTTGTTGAGTCATTCAACCATGTCTCATATATACTTCCTGGGATAATTATGTGATCATCCAAAATTACTTGGGCTTTTCTCTTTGATGCTTTGGTTGTTTGTTTTTCCTTCTCCTCCTCTTGTTGAGCCAATGTCGCCACATGATCTTCTATAATCTCCAAGCTTTTCCAATAGCATTCACCATCAAATCTTAGAACCATAGGCAGCTTTCCCTCCTTTAGCAGCTGATCTTTGCCCATGTGTGTTATTGCGTACGTGTTGTCTCCTTCAACTTTCATAATCTGAATCATGACAGACTGGAGGCTATTGAGCAAAGTGTCCACGTCATACCCATCAAATGATTGCTCAACCGACTCAATTAGTTCCTTCAGTGTGTTTGGTGCATAGCGAACCGTGAGGGATTGAATGGATCTGAAAAATCCAAGATCCAGGGCATTCAAGTCCGGTGAATTTGGAGGTTGTTGCAACAACTTAATATCCCGTCCCGATTCCTTCACGACAGCTAAGAAAACTGGATCATTTGGAAGAACGTGTGTTCTTGCGTTGTCTTGTTGGATATAGATGGTTCCTCATTGTTCGGCCATAGATATGCAATTGCGGAATTACCATTTCACAAAGGTATTCCCTCATTACATCTCTCGTAACTATTATTGTCTTCAGTTCCATCGTTCCTTTGACCCTATTCTTGGAGTTGTATTTGGCTGCAGTTTCTTTGACAAAAGCCCAGATTCCGATTTTTCCATCAAACGTGACTTCTCTTTTCTCATTGAATCTTGGTTTGGCAACCGCTGTTAAGAACATCACCTTTCCAATGCTATTCTTGTGAATAGTTACGCGGGATCGCGTTCTTCAGGTGATAGATAATATGTTCCTCGCATTGTCATGTCAAACCATTTTTCGTCGATATGAACTATGTTCTCCATACCGAGGAACGATGGCTCTTCTTGATTATCGTTGTTTGATCAATCATTGAAGTGCGTAACTTGAGCCTTTCAATCTTGTTTTCGTGCTTCAAAGCTGGTTTGAGTGTACTTGTGTGGCGCTTTATTTTACCCCATTGGAATCTTCTCTGCAAGGTAGAATAAGCGACACCCAATTCTCTTGCTAGGGACCTCAGTGTAGACCTTTGGTTTAGAGGAATGGAAGTCATTCTTGACAGACCAAGATTTGCTCTCTTTCGTCCAACCCTCCCCTTCTTTTGATTTGAAACATCCACCTGTAGCCCTTCCTTATCTTGACCTATTGCCTTTTTCCATATTCTATCAATTGTCCGAGACTTGTCTCTAAAAGAGCAGCTACAAGTTTTTATCCGCCTTCTCAACTTTCCGCCTTCTGAGAGCTTTCAATGCAATGTATGTCGCGAATCTGTGAGAATCAGGTAGCTCTCTATGGTCAGCCTGCTCATGTTCTTCTTCTTGTATTTGTGCATCTTCTTCTTGTATTTGCATATGTTCTTCTTCTTGTATTTGTGCATGTTGGTCACCATGTATTTCTGCATCTTCTTTTTCTTGTATTTTTACATCTTCTTCCTCTTCCTCTTGTGGACTCAAGTTGAGATCCAAAAGAGCTCGTGGCATTTGAACCTGAACAAACAAGTGAATAAAGTTACTCCACTTCTTGAATTTAACACATAAACAATGCTAGTGCAGGCAAAGAAAATTGAGGGTTTAACACATAAACAATGCTTGACAATGATATTTCAGTATTTCATATTATATATTTGTGATCTGAAGCCTAATATTTGTAAAGTAAATTATATATTGTTGGTCACTCACTGAACTGTTATTGTTGGTTAGCAGTTATTGTTGGTCACTCACTGAATTGTTTTCATGCAGAATGAAGGAAGCATTGGCATAATATTTTGAACTTATAAATGTAAGTTCCCTGTTTATTCTCAGGGATTTGATTTGAGAATTCGCACTGAAGAAGAGGATTGTCGAGGGAGGCCAGTGCTTGGCAAGTGGCGGGCATGGACAAGGAGGCGGGCGTAAGGCAGGCAGCAGCAGAGCTGCTCAAGGTGGGATGGCCGGGGGGAGCTCATGACGGCCTCGTTTCGCTCCTAGAGGCCCCACCTCCTTTGCAAGGTAAACCTGGAACAATGGGCTATTGATAACAAAGAAAATGTTAGTGCAAGTTTAATAACAACCCCAGGAAAATGTTCAAGCAGTAAAATTTCAGAAAATGATTTTGCAAGGTAAAATTTCAGAAAATGGTTTCTGATGTATAGTGTTACTCCTGATATTGTTAAAATGGTTTCTGATGTATAGTGTCTGATAGTGTTACTCCTGATATTGTTTTTGAATCTCATAGTAATATAATGGCGTGTTAACAGAGGCATCAAGAAATATTAAGTCAACTTTTACCAGTTTGGCAAATATTAAGGGCCTCAAACTTCTTGGAAATATACCTTGTCAACTGATCTGCTTTGCTTAATCAAACAACACCAGGACCAAAGAATCTGTTATTTTTTTATTTCACTAATTTTTCATCAGAATCATTATTTAGCTTTTAGCTGTCGACAGACAAATCAACTTCATGAATTAACATTTTAACTTGGAGCTGTTTCATTTTTGTATCCAGGTAGCTAGGTTTGAAACATATGGGACTTTGGGTGGCATTGTGAAGAGTCGAACTGGCAACAAGCAAGTAGGCTTCCTAACGAACAGACATGTTGCAGTTGACCTCGATTATCCTAACCAGAAGATGTTCCATCCCTCGCCCCCTAATCTTGGACCTGGAGTTTACTAGGTGCTCTCGAGAGAGCAACATCTTTCATTACGGATGATGTTTGGTATGGTATCTATGCATGAACTAACCCAGGTAGCATTTGGTGTCATGAAAATTGCTTGGTATGTAGCAGTTGAACAATTCAACTACCAACTCTAGCCAAACTGAAAGAATGAATTATTTGTAGGTCTTTTATTCTTTAGAATACATCTATATCATATTCTAGCAGGCCTATCATGCAATCCATTCACCACTGCCCATTTTATCTTTTTTACTGTCTACTTGTTTTTTACTGTGAATTTGTGTTTATAGTTTCAGTGTTCTCTGAAGTATCATTTACCCTTGTGATGCATCTGCAAAAACATTTGTCCAGGCTGATGGTGCATTTATACCTTTGGGCAGTGGTCCTTGGCGACGGGGGAGCGAATGACGAGGAGGATGTGGTCACCTGGGATACCAGCCGATCCCCTATACATGGAGGGCGAGGCAGCGGCGGCGGCGGCCTTGTCCAGGTGCTTGTCAAGCACAAAGTGGATTCCCGAGGGCCGGCGGCGAGTGCGGAGTGGCCATGGGCGATGTGGCCGAGCGGTGGCACCCGAGCTCGGTGTGGCGGCCGGCAGGAGCTCGCGACTCTGAGGCCCGCCTCCTTCTGCTCTGGAGGCCGCCTCCTCTGCTCATCGAATGGACACGGACGGAAGTCTTTGGCGGCGCGGGGGCTGGCCGACGTCGACCAACTCGAGCCCAGCTCCGGCACTGGACGGAGCTCCTCCGTCGGGTTGGGTTTCTGTTTTGAATTTGATCCGAGGACTTCTTTCATGAAGAATTCAATATGCAAGGGGTTTTTCGCAAAATACCCAATACACAGGGGCGCGTCATCTAAATCGGGCCGGAGGGAGTATAATTTTCATGTTACGTAATTTTATTGAGTAAATTGATGATCTAGATATGCGAAGGATTTGTAAACTGAAACATAGGGAGTACAAGATTTAATTTATAGTTGTGGTAATGTAACTACATATCTTTTAGTGTACTACACAATAAAAAGTGTTTAGATATATTATCTTTAATAACCTAAAACATCTTATATTTTCCAAATCGAAGGGAGTATTTTGCTATTTTGCGGTACTACGGATGGTAAAAATGACAGACTAGTGTAGAGGGTGTTTTTACCCCCGTTTACATGTGACGTGGAGCTTGGTACAGACGGTGAGACGGAGGGTGTCTAAACTACTGTACATGCCCTAACCCTTCCCTTGCCTGTCCTGCCGCCGCCGCCGCCGGCCGCCATTGCCACTAAGCAGTACGTCGGTGCTCCCACCGCCCCCAAAGGCCAAAACCCACTCGGTACTCACCCACCCGCCAAACCCTATACTACTGCCCTGCCCCGCCCCCAACTCGCGGACGCAGCAGCACCGGAACCTCGCCGGCGGACGCCATGTGAGTGCCTGCCCACCCGCCTCTTCGCGCTAGCATACCAGCTCGCTGCACCTCTCTGCCGCGTCTCCCTGCTTTCTTCGCCTCTTGGTGTTTGATTTTGGCGTGCTTGATGCTGCGCAGGTCGTCGCGGCTGTGCGTGAAGAACCTGCCCAAGGGCGCCGACGAGAAGCGGCTGCGGGAGGTGTTCTCGAGGAAAGGCGAGGTCACCGACGCCAAGGTCATCCGAACCAAGTAAGCGCGCTGCCTATCGGGCCTACCCGTTAGGAATTAGCATCAATTGCTTTGGTTGCTGCCTCTGTGGCAGTTTGAGAATACATAGACTTAAGATGAGCAGCTGCTAACTTGTTATAGAAAATGATAACTTCTTCTGGGCAAGAGATTCCAAATCCCATTGTTTTTGAATTACTTGTTTCCTGCGTTGTTCGAACCTGAGCTTGCTTCGTAATGTGTAGTAGAAACGATTAGCCTGATATGCACGACGCCATATGTAATTTGAAGAAATTATATTTGTTGCCATGGTTTTAAAGCTTAGGCGTCCAGGCGCCCCTCCTCCGCTTTGAAAAAAATGACCGCCTAGGCGTCAGAGTGCCCCTAGATCGCCTTACGTCGCCTTAACGCCTTAAAAACCATGTTTGTAGAGCCAGGATTCTACATCAAACTGAATGGTTTTGCTTTTCTGTAGGGATGGAAAGAGCAGGCATCTTGCATTTATTGGTTTCAGAACCAATGAGGAGGCAGCAGAGGCCCTCAAGTATTTCAACAATACGTACATTGACACTTCTAAGATCACCTGTGAGGTACTTCACTTTCTAAACAGTTTTCAGCCTTTTTCCCCCCCTCTTTGGGCCAGTATCTATTGGATGCATTGCTCTTGGCGATAGATTGAACATGCCTACAAATAATCTGGCGTGTGACAGGTTGCTCGTAAGATTGGTGATCCTGACGCTCCTCGCCCTTGGAGCCGTCATTCCTTAAAAAAGCCTCAATACAATAGCAAAGATAAGACAGACACTACAGATGCTTATGCACAGATGAAAAGTTCCAAGGGCCAAGGAATGTATGTTGATGTAGGAGCTTCTAAAGGCAGTGTAGCTGATGATCCCAAGTTTCTTGAGTTTCTTCAAGTTATGCAGCCCCGTTCTAAAGCAAAGATGTGGGCAAATGATACAACTGGTACCCTTGATGCCACTGACAAAGATAGCACCCTAGTAACTGACTCTAAGAAGTCTCTGAAGGGTACTGATGCAGTTTCTGAAAATGATTCATCCGAGAATGATTCATCTTCTGAAGATGATTTTGAGGAGAAAACAACAAATGATTTGCCCTTGAAAGATGCTTCAGAGAAGCTACAATCTGGAAGTAAACGAGACAACAATATGACAGATGTGGACTTCTTGAAGAGTAAAATTAGAAAAAATTGGTCAGATTCCGAATCTGATGATGAAGATTCTGGAGATCAGTTGGGTACCAGCTCTGATGATGAAGAACCATCTAATGAATTACTTGATGCAAATGAAAGGGGTCAGGTGGTGGATCAGAAGGGTAATCTGAACCAGAAAAATCATGTCGATAAGAAAGCACCCATGGAAGTTGGCGACATGGAAGAGGGGGAAGATCCTGACAACCAAGACGGTGAACATATTGACACCCAACAAAAAGATGAAATACACGCCAATCAAGAAACAGAAGATGTCGAAGCCGCTTCAGCTACTGATGAAAAGAAACTGGCACTGGAGACTGGTCGTTTATATATCTGCAATCTTTCGTATGCAACTACGTATGTTCTTACCTGTTACTTCAGATCAGCCTTTATGTGTTATGTTTGAGATATAGCTGCTTGCCTTTTCTTACAAGCATATTGTTGCTTATGGTTTCAGTGAAGATGATCTGGTTCAGCTATGCAGCCAGTATGGTGATGTTGACCAGGCACATATTGTTGTCGATAAAACCACTAAGCTCTCAACAGGCAGAGGTTATGTGCTTTTTAACCTTCCAGACTCAGCAGTCAGGTGAATATTTGGCTAGCAACTTTACCATGTCTGATTCAGAAGGATGGTCTTATTTTCTGACAGTTCAGCTTACAAGATGTTGTTTAATCCTTTTCTCTACAGATTTACTTTCCTCCTTGCATGATGCATGACACCTTGATATGTTCTTTGCAGGGCACTGGATGAATTAGACAACTTCAGTTTTCAGGGGCGACTATTACGTGTAAAGGCTGCTAAACCATTAAATAATAAGACATTCGAGTAAGAAAATAAATCCCTTTTGGGTTGTTTCCTTTCTTGGGTTTTCTATGCAAATAATGTTCAATTCATTTACTCTTAATTTTCAAGGTCCAATCATTTTGCTGTTGACGAGAAAA
Organism: Avena longiglumis; assembly: GCA_030063025.1. Classification (NCBI taxonomy): domain Eukaryota; kingdom Viridiplantae; phylum Streptophyta; class Magnoliopsida; order Poales; family Poaceae; genus Avena; species Avena longiglumis. The sequence goes on along the minus strand of CP125974.1, from coordinate 42,174,290 downwards.
TGAATCTCAAACAGCAAAAGTTGGAACAAAAGAAAGCTTCTGAAATTGGTGGGGATACGAGAGCATGGAACAGCTTTTATATGCGTCAAGATACTGTATGGTTATCTTCACATTGACTTATTGTTTTTATTTGTGCAACTCAACATGCTGTTTATTTGTTTTTATTGAGACAAAATTGTAGTGCTCACATGATATTGTTGTCAAATATGTCTTTGTTATTCCTTTTAGGAGTAGCTAGTGTTGTTGAATTTTGAAAATTTCCATCGGATCTTTTATGCAAACTGATTGAAGCTATTGTGTTTGTATTTAGGTTGTTGAAAATATAGCAAGGAAGAATGGTATAAGCAAGAGTGAGTTACTTCATAGGGAAGCGGATGACCTTGCTGTCCGTATCGCTCTTGGTGAGACACATGTCATTGCGGAGACCAAGAAGCATCTATCTAGGTCTGGAGTTAATGTTGCTGCCTTGGAAGAAAATACTTCCAAAAGAAACGAGAAGTTGAAAAGAAGCAACCATGTAATACTGGTAAAAAACTTGCCATTTAATTCTTCCGAAGAAGATCTCGCTGCAATGTTTCAGAAACATGGCAGTTTGGATAAAATCATTCTCCCTCCAACAAGAGTATTTGCCTTGGTATGTTCTGCATTTTGCTTGTGTTGTATCACTGTTTGTTGCTATTCGTGGCTGTATATCATTTGCTCTCGAATTGGCAAGCGGGCTTCATTACCTGCACTACAGACAATGCCCCCCTTGACTTCATTGGTTTATCTTGAATTATTTCTTTTGGTTGTCTCAGGTAATCTTTGTTGAAGCAACAGAAGCTCGTCACGCTTTCAAAAAATTGCTATACACACGATACAAGTAAGTTTCTGCAGTGGTGCTAGTTTATTCGTTGTTACTTATAATTCCAGCTCACAAACTTCTGCACTCTGTGTTGAGTACTTAATTGAGATCTGTTTAAACCACTGTTATTATGTAAGGTAATATTTTTTAAGTGAACTGATGCATGACTGGTTGACATATTAGCCTTTTGTAACTCAGTGAAATATGCATCAGTGGTTTTTCGTATCTGATGCTCTCACGCTGACTTGAGGCCACAACCTTGTTTACTGCAGTTAGGAAGGTTCCCTTTAGTTTGTATATTCCTAAGAATATAAGAAATATATCAGCGTCTGCTTTTCTGCTATAAGAAATATTTTTATGCCACTGTATGCCACTATGGATTGCAATTATCAACATCAAGTCAATAAGTTCTGCTTTTTCTTTATTGGACTCATGGACTCATACCTGACTTATATATAGGATGTTAGGATGGAGATCTACTTTTGGCTGATTATAAAGTTCCTGCTGACTTGTAGTTTCTTCCTCTTTCCATTTTTCTTTTTTTTAGTTTTATTTGCCCGTAGTGGCTTCTGACATCTCCGTCAAAAAGATATATTAATTTCTCTTATCTTGGTTATATGAATCTACAATGCTCTATATATATCATAACAGTCTTGCTTTTGTACTACAGGGATACTCCACTGTATTTGGAATGGGCACCTGACAACATTTTATCTCCTACCTCAACACACGTGGAAGAGGAAGATACGAAAACCATTGGTGAGAGGATTATTACAAAAGCTATTGTAGATCAAACTGTGGAAGGAGTGAGTGCTGAGGAGATTGATCCTGATAGGGTGGAGGTTTGCAGATTTCTCTAACTTGGCCTTTCAAATTGTACATTTTAAGACAGAACAGTCTTGTGTCTTCTTGTGGCTACGACACTTATACTTGTAGTAATATACCATTATCCGTTGCAGTCTCGATCTGTATTTGTCAAGAATTTGAATTTCAAGACTACAGATGAATCCTTAAAGCAGCATTTCAGTACAAAATTGAAGACTGGGAGTCTTAAAAGTGCAACGGTATGGATATGTTTATGAATATCGAATGAATTCTCGCATGTCCCACTCTCTTAAGTCTTACCCATCCTTTCTCTGGGTCACTCTTTAGGTGAAAAAACATGTTAAGAAAGGCAAGAACGTTTCGATGGGATTTGGCTTCGTTGAGCTTGATTCTGTTGAAACTGCTACCAGTATGTGCAAGGATCTACAGGTATCCCTGTTGTACCGATCTGTCAGGGCTGTCCTTCCCTCTCGCTATGTGTTTCCTGTTCACATTATAATAATGTGCCCATGTATATATTCGGCATGCTAAATGATTTGCGTGGTAATAGGGGACAGTTTTGGATGGGCATGCTCTGATCTTGCAACTGTGCCATGGGAGAAAGGATGGTCAGAGTGCAAAGAAAAATGAAAAGGATAAGAGTTCAACCAAATTGCTTGTGCGAAATGTAGCGTTTGAAGCGACTGAAAAGGACTTGAGGCAATTATTCAGTCCATTTGGCCAGGTGAATTTCCTCGTTTTGTTATCTAAATATATTTATTGGAAAACCTAGATGAGAGCAAAATGAGTCTCGAGGATTGGGATTCAAATCTCGTAGAAAATCGCAATAATATATCATCATCAAGAATGTTTTAACTCCTCGCAGAAAGAAAGTATTTCACCATAAGTGGATTTTATTACTTGTAGATTCTCTTGGATTGACCCAAGAAAGAGTTTGATGGATGCATTTTTTTTTCTTTCTGACATCTAATGAGTTGCATTGATGAAAACAATTTCAGCTGAAAAGCCTGAGACTTCCTATGAAGTTCGGAAGTCACAGAGGTTTTGCGTTTGTTGAATTTGTGACGAAGCAAGAGGCACAGAACGCCCTCCAAGCCCTTGCAAGCACTCATCTCTACGGGCGGCATCTGGTATGGGCCTTTCTCCTTGGAGGTCACGCCCTATTGCTGCATGCAAGAACCGACTGCATATTATTGACTTTCTTATATTCATTCACCTCAGGTGATTGAACGGGCAAAAGAGGGAGAGACCCTTGAGGAACTGCGAGCAAGGACCGCTGCTCAGTTTGTGGATGAACAGAGCGGTTTCCAGAGGATGTCAAAGAAGAGGAAACAAGCTAGTCTTATGGACGAAGGGTCTGCTAAGTTTTCAAGAATATTAGAGTAGTAGTAATTCTCGCAGGAGCTAATACGAAGCAACCATTTTTGACACCGTTGTATGATAGTATCACTCGCTGTCTCCCAGTTTTTTTTTCATGCAATAGCTTTCTGTTGAAGTGCCGAAGAAACAAAATGTGGCGACTTGTGTGTACAATCTGAAAAACTGCTGTTTGAAAGTATGGTACTTGCTCTGATCCAAATTAATTGACTCGGATTTGTCTAGATTCATATGTATCTACATATTTCAGTGCTCCGTATCTAGATAATTCCGAGTCAACTAATTTGGATCTGAAGGAATAGTAAAAATGATTCTGCTCAAGCAAGACCCATTGATGCCTCAACATTCAGCAAGTCTTTGTGCTTTTCCAGTTGTATAAATCTGCCTCATCTCCAGCAGCTATTCATGTCGTGTCTACGGTAGTCCCAAAATTTATACAGCAGCAGTCTGACAGATTCATCTCTTGTACAGTATGTATTGTTCCTTGTGTGGAAGCAAGTGCATGCTTAGGTTTCGAGTTGGAGGAGGCTGTGTGCGTGTGCCTCTCTCTGATCCTTACCCTGAGCCTGTACTTTGTAGAAGGCGGCGAACCTGATGGATGGCTCCTGCATGCCCCGACGATATTCAGCGTGGCATGGTTTGTCTTGTCTGGACGTTATTCAGGAAATGAGAGGATGGATGGGGTGGGGTTCTGTACCTTGCAGGCGGTGTGATGTTGGTCTTTTCGTCGCGCGCGCCAGCAGTTGTTCAGGCACTCGCCGGTCTCCGTATCTGCAAGTAATCGTTCAGAATTTGGGTTCCTCCTGATGCGATGATCATCGCTGAACACAACTGGTGACCCAAAATGTCAAGTCTGAGGAGGATGCAAACCTTGAGTCAAACACACGCGGGGCGCGGTCGTCTCCAACTTTCCTGCCAAGAAGAAGAGAAAAAAAACGCCTGTTTCAGACAAAATCACCACATCCTTCCCGCCTTAGTCGAGCAAAGTGAGTCTACGACCTTCAGAACGGCGCTGCATGCTCTCCAACTTTTTTGTATTTTAAGACACTGTTGGCCAGCTTCGGGTCGGACGGGTACATTTTTTTTCGCGAAAACGCAAAAAGCTTTGCGTTTTGATTCATCGATAGAAAAGAAGAGTTTTGTACAAAATATACACGGCTCGAATAGAGCCAACACCCTGTACAACTCTGCCCGCTGGACCTACGGGGCTGCGGGGATCAAGGCCCGTAAGCCAATCGCGCCAGCAGCAGCCCAAGCCCTAGCCTCAGACCGAATCGTACACAGAAGACTACCTAGTGCCGACGACACGTTGTTGAAAACCACTGCATTCCGCTGCTTCCAGATCCACCACGCTGTCAGCATGATGAGCGACGATGTCCCTTTTCGCAGCCGGGGTGGATCTCAACGCTGTCCACATCCGAAGTCGTCCTCCCTATCCGGTGGCGGCGCGTGGATCGGATCCATGAGAGCACTTCATGCCAGTTGCCTGGCGAAGGGCAAACCACCATGAGGTGGGTCATGGTCTCACCGATTGGTCACAAAGGGGCAACGTGAGGGGTGGGCCAGCCCCGACGCGTGCGCCAGCGGTCAACAATGTCCCGTAGGCAAGCCAAATGAAGAACTTGACCCAGCGGGATGCCCGAACTGCCTTCAATTTCCAGACCTTGAGATGATGGATCCTAAAAAGGAACTCGTAGCAAGACTTGGCGGTATTGGCGTCGTGGTCCATCTCCAGGAGGGAGTCGAACACGCAGGCTTCGCAGCGGATCCATATTTGCCGACATATCGCCAGGCGGCTGGCTCGGCTGACGCCTCGGATGTCGCAATCCGGGACGCCCACCGAGCCTCTCCTCATCGCGGCGCTTCCTAGCGCGGTTGGGTATGAGCGCGAGTAGGTCCGGCGCTGTCTCACCTATGGTCTTTCCATCCAGCCATCTGTCCATCCAGAAAAGAGCGACCCCATCGCCCACCTCCATGGTACCGGAGGCGTCGAAAACCTGGAGCTCAGTCTTGGAGAAGTGCATGTCAAGGCCTCGCCAAGGTCGCTGCGGGTCAGTGCACATTTTCCATATCCAGCGGACCCGCAGGCTGATTTCACATGGCAGTGGCCTCCATTGACATCTGCCCGCCCAGCCCACAAGAAACCCCTCACAATCCGCTGGATTTGCTTGAGGGTTTGCTTCTTGAGGCCCAAAACAATCACCTGGTGAAGCGGGATTGCCATGAGCACCGACCGGATTAGGGTTAGTGCGGTGACCCAGCATACCACTGCATGTGTAGCACACTATAGTCGTTGACATGACATCCATAGAACACCGTTCCGTAAATATCACGTCCCTCAGAGTGGTACAACAGAAACATTGCGGGTCCATATTACAAACATTCACACGTTATTATTATTACAATACCGGAAGTTCAAGACTTCCAAAAGATTCAACTTACAAACCAAAATATAAGTGTTTCAGCGGAAGTTTCAAATTTAAAACTTAAACTCCAAATTGAGCTCAGCAACTTATTGCTATATATTGTTCATGATGCTCGGCTCAAGTGGTTACTAGAACTATAGTAATTATTCGGACTCCTGGAACTCTCCTCCGTAGACGATGTCGTAGTCCTCCCCTTCTACGGCTCCATACAAGTTGGGCTCTTCATAGAAGACCTCCTCTCAGATGCGTACATTGGAGTACCTTCGGGATTCTTAGAGTCTAAGCAAGGATTCAAAGGAAACGATGAGTAACAGTGTTACTCAGAAAATTCATTATATGCAAGGTAGGAAGTTTGATTCTTTATCTACCACCTCAGACTATTAGTCATTTGCACTATGCAATTTTCGTAAATATTTCTTTAAAGGTTGATTTTATTATGAAAATCTATGACCACCAGCCTTCACAGGTTGACCAGAACTTTCATGGAGTTCCTTTCCTGCCGCGTTCGTAGCTCCTTCCCGGAACAGGGAGTAACAAGTTACAATTATTACACTCTAGAGAGGCGCGTTACTTTTACCATGAGAGATCAACTCCTTGTTGCACAACCGGGCGTACTTTCCCGTCCACAATTCCATGATGTGGGGCCCAGTAGTTGGTCCAAGCCAATCAGTGCCCTCTCCGCGACCTCATATGTCTGCATGATCCTTCGGGCTAGCTCACCTTTGTTAAGCCCCCTTTCGGGCAGGCTAAAACCCTGATGAGTTCCCGAAGACTCTATGACCTAGTGATGCCCGAATTAGTACCATTTACATAGACTATCTCCCAAAACACCATTCATAGATAATCTAGGCACCAAAAGTGTGGGGCGTAAGGGTGCCCACCCATATGTTGGATCCACACAAGGAATCACAACATCACGTTAAGGTCGTCTTGCCTCCATATAAGAGGAAAATGATACAACTGACTTCTCCGTCCCATTCCAAATCTCATGGTTAACGCGTAATATACGATGCTAGAATTGCTGATGTCATGGGTTATTAATTCCTAATTGTTCATCATTAGGGCAAGTAGAACTCTAAGTTCTATTGCACCATCATATCATCACTTAGGATGATATCTACTATTTAGTATCTTGAGAAAATATTGTTTTCTTTTTCTATAGTGTAGATGATAACACACAATTTGCAAATATTTTGATAAAGACTCTTCAAAGGACATGATCAAGTGATGAACTTGCCTTGTGATTGCAAGGTAGTGAAGTCGGATGCTTGCACTGTACCTTGAGCTTCTATGTCTACAAAAACATCATTATTGCCCGGCAAGGACAATATTTAAAGAAGCAAAATGATTATGCAAAGTAATGTAATGCATCATTTAACTTGATATGCATTCTCCCCATTATTATAAAAATTCTTTTTAATAATAAAGGATTTATAAATATTAATTTTTAATATTTATAATAGAATATTGTATTCTTTTATTTTATTTTCCTTTCATTTGACTTTTATTGATTTAATAATTCTTTTAAGAATTATCACTTAAATATCAAAATTGTTATTAAATATTTTTTTAGTATTTTTATAAAATACTAAAATATGAATATATAATGAAAGTGATTTTTATTTATTTTTATCATCTTTCAATAATTTTGTAAAATTCCATAAGGAATATATAAATTACAAAATTATTAATAAAATTTGTATGTCTTAAATTTTATTTCTTAATTTATTTGGATAGGTTGGATTATTGTGAATCCAAAAATATTTTATTTATAATTTTTGGACTTTTATTTTATTTTCTAGAATTTAATTAAGTTCAAGGGCATTTTGGTCTTTTACTATTTATTAAAATAGATTCTAAATGAATTGGGCTGGCCATTTGGGTTTATTGGGCCCTTATAGCCTAGTAGGGCAGGATCAAAACAACCACGCCGAAGGGTTTTTGGCCCACCCAGCCCAACTCACTCGCTGTCTCCTCTCTCAGGCTCACCCCTCTCCTTCTTCTTCCCCGACCCCGTGGTCAGTGGTGTCGTCGCCGGCGATTCCCGCCGTCGTGGTCCGCCCTGGCCGTCGCCGTGGTGCAGGAAGAGGTTGTCTACTGTGCTCTTCCCTCCTGTCCAACTGGATTTGGACATGGAGCTCTCCCGCGACAGATCGATGCCGTCCCGAACCCTAGGATTTGGGTTTGGCGTGGATCCTGGCGCCACCGCTGCTGTCGTGGGCCATGGTGATGCTCCTTGCCTCCAAACGTAGCTATGGTCGCCGCCGTGGTGTTGTATGGGTTGCAGCGCCCCCTTTGGGGTGCTCCCCGTGCCGCCATGGTCGTCGGCCCCTCTGCTTCCTCTTCTATTCTCCAGCGAGGACCTTTGGTGAGTGCTTCCTCTCCTCTCATGCTCTCGCTGTTAGGCCCTCCCATGCTCAATGTTGGTAGTGGCCTCTCTGGTGATTGTCTGGTCCTGATTAGGGTTCTTGGTTCTGTTTAAGGTTCATACCCTGCTGTTGATTAGATACTGATGAATTGGATCATGTGTTGATGATATTTGAACCTGTTAAGTGGTGACTAGCTGTAGCTTACTACTGATGATTCCATGGTTAAATTTCATATGATTCAGATGATACAGTTGCTCTGAAAACAATACTTGGTAAAGCTAGTGGTGCTAATAACTTACCACTGTCATTAATTGGTTAATGACAATGAGTATGGTGTGAGGAAGTCACTGTCTTAGTACAGTTGGCTTAAGAATTTGTGGCATCCCGGAAAACCACTACTAGAAAATCGCTTGGTATTTTGTGTTGTGCATCATCATGACATCATGCATGCATCATGCCCGATTTTCTACCGTAGTATTAAATAGTGCATCCGGTGTTTGTGCTAGTGTTTTGCTTCTTCACGGACTAGGCCGATGAGTTGATGCGAGTGTCGACCCGATCTTCGGATGAACCTTCGGCAATGTTTTCAGGCGAGCACCTCCCCCTTTCTACCTATCTTACTTTTATAGTATTTATTCCCTCCTGTGGATCTATTGCTATCTGTGTTGCGTTGCTCTAGTTTTCGTGCGTGATCTCCTTGCCTTATATTGCCTTGGACACATCCTATTACCGTTGTTTGGTAGATAGTTGGACCTGCGATCGTAGTCGCTTGCTCAAGTCTTATGCGTGTCGTCAAGTACCACGGTTGTTGGAGTATTGCCGTATGTTTAAGGTTGGAGATGATCATGGCTTTAATTATCGTTTACTTTAATTACTGTTTAATAACTAAAATTGAAGTAGGTAAATGCAGAGGCACCGTGGGTGATAGGTAATATTTGGTTTCCCGAGCTCACCGGTGTCCGTGGGACCCAGTTCTTGACACTGTTCGAGATCGGTAGCTAATCACATGTGGGATGTATGGGCACCCCATCGATTTAGTACCGATTCAAGTCTTGTCTTGGGGCCACAATTAGTTTGGGGCTTTATTACTGTACTTATGCCATGCTTTCGCTTTATTTACGATTGTCGAGGAGCACTGTCTTGCTTAGGATCGTGACCCGTTTGCTGTATCGACAAGCCCGAGAGTTTGGGTTCCCGATCGTTCTACCGGCTCCAAACCCCGAGTCCGTCTCGGAGCCGGCCGACTTCGTTGGTGTACTTAGTGGGGTGGACCCGTGCTTGCTTTGGGTGCAGGAAACGTCGTGTCGAAACCCCGTCGACATACCGTTGGGTGTATGTTTTGTGATCTTGTACCTACGATCCGGCAACAAGGGTGTAGGTGCGTGTGGAAACTTTGGTGCACCCTAGTTAAATCTTTTGAAGCCGTGTCCGCGGTTATGGACGACTTGGAGCACAGGTCTCGATCATAGACAACTATAACTAAAGTTTACTATTATAATTTGACTTGTATCTGATATGACTAGTAATCAGCTTCACTGCAACGGAATGACTAAATAAAAGTACCAACAACTGCTGGGTTTGGGGATCTCTCATGCTAATTGTATCTGACTAGTAAGTGTTGCAACTACAACGGAATGGTTAACTAAAAGTGCCCACTGCTTATTCTATCAGGACGACTATGTACATCTGACTAGTAATTGCTGCAACGATAACTGAATAAATAAAACTGCCAACGGTGTGAGTTCCTCGGTTGACTTCCTCGTTTGGTCTCGAGGGGGAAACACCAGGATGGGCTTGTTTGGTGGTAGTATCAGGTTGGTTCCGAATAGGTCTTTCTTACCCCTCTCTGATAGCCGCCAGTTGTATCGAGTCTCTATAGGTTGTTTAGTGCATCTTCACCGCCGCCTTCCACCATACGTATGTAGGCGAGGGCGAATTCTAGCCTCATGCTTGGCCTCGATCTTGACGCTCTCTTTTTTCCTTTGCCCTTTGTGGCACCCTTTTGTTTAAGCAGGTTTTGAGATCGACGTCGTTAGCGGGGTTACCCTTCCGGCTTGGCTCGGCAGGGTTATGGACTCCATTGGTTATTCTTGAGGATCTTAGCCCCATTCGCATCTTGTCCGTGAGTGGACGCCTATCGCTTTCAAGGTGATTTGGATCTTTGTTCAGTACATCTCGTATTCTTGACTCTTGGAGTCGTGTTGTATATATATCTGTGTGGGTCCCATCGAGGCTGTTGTGTAATGTTATTACTTCGTTTTCCACCCGCACGCAAGTGCTGGTGGGCATCTTTGAATCGTTTCTATGCGGGTTTGGCGGGGCTGAAACTTGCATAGGGCCGATCGAGGTGTTCTGAGTGGTATCGAGCTCGGCGGTTGCGATACCCCACAAGTCCAAATCTAGGATAACCTAGCTAACGGCCGAAGTAGAGTGTCAAAACTATTTTTGCAAAATCGGTTGGATAGTTCTGATTAGGTCTGATTTTACTCCTTACCCCTCTGCTGTTCTCCTCTTACCTCTACGTGTTTTGAATCCGCTCTCTTCTCTTTCTTCGAGTCCAGGATTTCTCGTGGTTGGGTTCCATCGTACCTTCAGGGTTTCGTTTCCTCCTTTGGTGACGGTGTTGCTACATCTGGTCTTCATGCTATCCGAGGAACCCTTCGTCTGGTGGGCTTCCCTTTGTTCCTTCTCGTGCCTCCCGGTGTTTTCCGACGCGACGACATCATCTACGCGCATCCGGCGCAGTGATGCATCACTCCTTTGTTTCTGGACCTCGATTGTCGAGATCTTCAATCTGCTTCCGAGAATGGTTGCACGCTTATCTACTGATTGTGCAGAGTAATAGTTTGGGTGCGTGATGGATTGGCCCCCATGCCGACTACCCCTTCTATTCGCTTTTGTACATTGAAGTGGATGAGAATGCATCGGTTCCCTCTTTCTATCGAAGCTAGAGGTGGCTTTATTTGTTGATACCTCTACCTTCGACCTTTTGTTCCCGGAGTGTTCTCTCGACGATCACGGATAACGACCTCTTGTTAGTGGTGTCGCGAAGATCTACACGAAGCGAGAAGATGCAGATCCCCGACCTTCTTTCCGGTACCATGAGGCGGATCTCGAGGGCGAGATCCATTGTTAGTGGTGTCGAATTGTGGCATCCCGCAAAACCACTACTAGAAAATCGCTTGGTATTTTGTGTTGTGCATCATCATGACATCATGCATGCATCATGCCCGATTTTCTACCGTAGTATTAAATAGTGCATCCGGTGTTTGTGCTAGTGTTTTGCTTCTTCACGGACTAGGCCGATGAGTTGATGCGAGTGTCGACCCGATCTTCGGATGAACCTTCGGCAATGTTTTCAAAGTAGCACCTCCCTTTCTACCTATCTTACTTTTATAGTATTTATTCCCTCCGTGGATCTATTGCTATCTGTTGCGTTGCTCTAGTTTTCGTGCGTGATCTCCTTTGCACCTTATATTGCCTTGGACACATCCTATTACCGTTGTTTGGTAGATAGTTGGACTGCGTCGTGCCGTAAGCTTGCTCAAGTGCTGTTGCGTGTCGTCAAGTACCACGGTTGTTGGAGTATTGCCGTATGTTTAAGGTTGGAGATGATCATGACTTTAATTATCGTTTTAATTAATGTTTAATAACTAAAATTGAAGTAGGTAATTGCGGAGGCACCGTGGGTGATAGATAATATTTGGTTTCCGATCGCTCATTGGTGTCCGTGGGACCCGAGTTCTTGACACATTCCGAGATCAAGCGCTAACCCCATGTGGGATGTATGGGCACCCCATCGATTTAGTACGATTCCAAGTCTGTCTTGGGGCCACAATTAGTTTGGGGCTTTATTACTATTCTGTACTTATGCCATGCTTCTTTGCTTTATTTACGATTGCGAGGAGCACTGTCTTTTAGGATCGTGACCGTTTTCTATATCGATAAGCGAGTTTCGGGTTCCCAATCGTTCTGACGGCTCCACAAACCCGAGTCCGTCTCGGAGCCCGACTTTGTTCTTGGTGTACTTAGTGGGTGGACCCGTGCTTGCTTTGTCAGGAAGCGTCGTGTCAAAACCCGACATACCTTGGTGTATGTTTTGTGATCTTGTACCTACCGATCCGACAACAAGGGTGTAGGTGCGTGTGGAAACTTTGGTGCACCCTGCGGTTAAATATTTTCGAAGCCGTGTCCGCGTTATGGACGACTTGGAGCACAGGTCTCGATCATAGACAACTATAACTAAAGTTCTTGTTATAATTTGACTTGTATCGATATGACTAGTAATCAACTTCAACGGAATGGCTAAATAAAAGTACCAACAACCTTTGGGTTTGGGGATCTCTCATGCTAATTGTATCGACTAGTAAGTGTTGCAACTACAACGGAATGGTTAACTAAAAGTGCCCACCGCTTATTCTACGGGGACGACTATCTACATCGACTAGTAATTGCTGCAACGATAATCGAATAAATAAAGCGCCAACGGTGTGAGTTCTCGGTTGACTTCTCGTTTGGTCTCGAGGGAAACACCAGATGGGCTTGTTTGGTGGTAGTATCGAGTTGGTTCGAATAGGTCTTTCTTACCCCTCGATAGCCGATTGTATCGAGTCTCTATAGGTTGTTTAGTGCATCTTGTCGCTTGATCCACCATACCTATGTAGGCGAGGACCGCCATTCTAGCCTCGCCATGTCTTGGCCTCGATCTTGACCTCTCTTTTTTCCTTTGCCTTGTCGGCACCCTTTTGTTTAAGCAGTTTTGAGATCGACGTCGTTAGTAGGGTTATCCTTCCGCTTGGCTGGCGCAGGTTATGGGCGCCATTGGTTATTCTTCGTGATCTTAGCCCCATTCGCATCTTGTCCGTAGTTATCGCTCTATCGTTTTCAAGGTGATTTGGATCTTTGTTCTCACATCCGTATTCTTGACTCTTGGAGTCGTGTTGTATATATCTGCGTGGGTCCCATCGAGGACTGTTGTGTAATGTTATTACTTCGTTTTCCACCCGCACGCAAGTGCCTGGTGGGCACCTTTGAATCGTTTCTATGCGGGTTTGGCGGGAAGCGCTGAAACTTGCATAGGGCCGATTCTGAGGGTGTTACAGAATTCATGTGTAGTTTGAGATCAAATGGTTTCAAATAGTGAAGATATACATAGGGATTTTATTACTTATGATTCCTGTGATGATAGGTAAATGATTTACAGTTGGTTGGTTGAATCTGTGAAGATTGAATGCTTAACCTGATTAATGTAGAACTGTTCTTGTGACACCATATTTGTATGGCACACAAGATTAGATTCTATTTCATTGTTTGGGTTGGTTTAAGCTTAAGATGAGTTTGGCTTTAAAGATAAGTAGAACTTTTCCTTTCTTAAATCCCTAAGACCAATGATGTTGGTCCGAGGTTTAGGGATTAAGCTTTATCTAGTTGATTCATATGGATGGTTTTGGTAGTGGTACCAGCTACTGTTTCTTGAATCAAAGTTTGGAAAAATGATGGTAGGCTTGATCATTTTTATAGATCCATAAGATTAAATTCTAAGGTGCTACTCTTATCCTAGAGATGTGCCTAGAAGTTAAATCTTAGCTATATTCATTCTTGAATTGGAATATAGCTTGATAGCTAAATCAATGATGTTGTTCTGAGATTTAGTTGGATCCTTATACTTTTGTGCTTGCTTTTTAGAGTTTAAAACCTCAGTGATGGATTCACCCCACTTGGGTGCTTTCTGAGAGTTTGAATAAGAGTCAAATCATGTATGCTTGTCTAATCTTAGACATATAGATCATGTGATGGTCTATTTACTCACCACTATCACTTGATGTTGTGGTTGCTAGTGGTTGATCTTGTGGCAGCTTGATCTGGTGCTCCCCTGGTATTTCCAGTTCCTGGCTTGTCCTTGATCTAGACCGTCATATCCTGATTCTGATGGCTTGACCTTGGTCTTGCTATCCACCTGATCTACCCCCTCCTTATGTCACCATCTTGGTGATGTGATCCTGGGCTTTGGTTGGTATGATCTAGCTTGGCTTTGGCTTGGTTTAGCTGCTGGCTACTGTGCTTGGTGTGTGAGAGCAATGGAATGGTGTGGGGATTGGTTTTCCCACGGTGTTAATGATTTTGTTTGGTTGTCTTCATTGTGGTGTTGACAGCACACACCATGCAGTTTGGTGTGTGTGCTGCTTGTGTGCCTGCTGCACAGATGTGGATATGTTCATAATTTTGAAAGTTACTTTCATCTGGTTACTTCTACTTGGCTGGTGAAACTTGCCCCTCCTTGTTGTTATTTGACTTATGGCTTGAAATTATGAAAGATACATTCTTTCATATTGGTGAAACTTGCCCCTTTTTATAAGATTACTCAATGATGAACCTTGATCAGTGCACTTCACTGACAAGTCTGAGAGTAATACAATTTTAACCTTAACTTTCTTTACTTTTGTTTGTGTTTGTTTTGCAGGTACCAGACTTGGGAATTCAAGATTTTAGTTTAGGTTTTCTTCTTTATTTGTAGAATAGTCATATGTAATATTCTTTATTCTTTTGTAATATTAGTTCTACCCTTTTATAATCTTTATTTTATTATTTTGTAATAAAGATTGTACTATTATCAATAAAGAAATATTATTCTTTATTTATTTACTATTGTAAAAAAATTGTGGATGATTTTCATAATTTACATTTTTGTAAATTATTTATTGAATGAAAATATGAAATGGAGATTCTTATTCTTAATTATTATTTTTTATATAAAGTTTGAGTTATTATTGGTTAACTCTTAATTAAATCAAATAATCAAACATCATTCAAAAATCCTTTTGACTTATAATTCAAACACTCAAGTTTTAAATTCAAATTTCATTTCCCAAAACACATAAGTCCACAAAGATCATATCAAAGTCTATAACAATCATCCTTCAAGACTATACCTAATCACAAAGTATGAAAGAAACTTTGATCGCTTTAGGTTTTTATTTGGCGAAAAATTTACCCACATTTTCATAGATGAATGCATGCAACATTTCAAATTCCTAAATCTACCCTTCATTAGTTCCTAAATGCTGGGATGTTACAGAATCCCCCCTTAAATTAAACTTCGTGCCGAAGTTTGTTGAGATATACCTGAATAGTTCTGGATGGGCTTTTCTTAACTCCTCTTCTTTCTCCCATGTGGCTTCCCTTTCAGGGTGATGTTCCCACTGTACTTTGCAATATTTGATTGCTCTATTCCTCAATCTTTTCCAGTTCTCTTCCAAAATTTTACAGGGCTTTTCAACATAGGTCAAGTCTGCTTGTAGTTCTATCTCCTGATGTGTGATTGCATCATCCGGAACTTTCAAACATTTACGAAGTTGTGACACATGGAAAACATTGTGCACATGAGCTAATCTTGACGGTAACTCTAAAGCATAAGCTATAGCTCTGTTCTGACTCAATATCTTGAATGGTCTGATGTATCTTGGACTCAATTTTCCTTTAACTCCGAACCTTTTCACCCCTTTCATTGGACTTACTTTCAAGTATACCATGTCTCCCACTTCTCGATGCCAAGATCTTCGACTTTGATCAGCATAACTTTTCTGCCTACTCTGGGCTATCTTCAGTCTATCCCTAATCTTATCAATGATATCTTGTCTTTTCTTGATATAGTCTGGCGCAAATTCTTTGCTGCTACCAGGCTCATACCAACATATTGGTGATCTACACTTCCTTCCATACATAACTTGGTATGTTGCTGCCTTCAGACTACTCTGATAGCTATTATTGTAGGAAAATTCTGCCAATGGTAGATGATCTTCCCATGTACCTCCAAAATCTAATGCACAAGCTCTTAACATGTCTTCTAGTATTTGATTTGTTCTTTCAGTTTGACCTCCTGTCTCAGGATGATATGCTGTGCTGAAATCTAACTTTGAACCAAATGCTTCATGCAATTGCTTCCAAAATGCTAAAGTAAACACTGATCCCCTATCAGTTACGATCTTTTTGGGTACTCCGTGCTTACTTACTATCTCTTTGACGTAAACTTCTACTAACTTCTCGGCATTATCTTTCTGATTTACCGGAATAAAATGTGCACTTTTAGTGAGTCTGTCCACAATGACCCATACCATATCCTTCCGTTTAGGTGTCATGGGCAAACCTGTGATGAAGTCCATACCTATTTCTTCCCACTTCCATTCGGGAATTTCCAAAGGTTGTAATGGTCCTGATGGACTTTGATGTTCAACCTTCGTCCTTTGGCACGTATGGCATTCTGATACATATTTAGCAATATCCCTTTTCATGTTATTCCACTAGAATAGTTCTTTCAAATCCATATACATCTTAGTACTTCCTGGATGTATAGAATATGGTGTTTCATGTGCTTCTCTGAGTATGACATCACGAATCTTAGTCACATCTGGAACACATAGACGGTCTTGAAACCATAAAGACTCATAATCTCCAAGGCGAAAAACTGATTTTTGCCCTTGAGATATCCTCCGAATTTCCTCAGCAATAAAAGGATCTTCTGCTTGATGTATAAAAATTTCTTGCTTAAGATCCATGTCCTGCTCTGCAACTACCTGCATAGTAGCTAATCCTCCAAGAACCTCTGTTTTAATGAATTGAAGCTAATCTTTCCAAATCCATTTGTAACTCTTTTGGTAACTCCCGATTACTAGGCTGAATATTTGCACTCTTTCTGCTTAAAGCATCAGCTACAACATTTGCTTTCCCTGGAGTATAGTTGATTGTTAAATCATAATCTTTGATTAGTTCAAACCAACGCTTCTGTCTCATATTCAACTCCTTTTTAGTGAAGAAATATTTGAGACTTTTATGGTCAGTGTATAACTCACATATGGCTCCATATAGAAAATGCCTCCATCCTTTTAGCGCAAAAACTACTGCTGCTAAATCTAAATCATGAGTTGCATAGTTGACTTCATGTGGTTTTAGTTGTCTTGAACCATAAGAAATCACTTTCTGATATTGCATTAATACACAACCTAAACCTTGTTTAGATGCATCACAGTATATAGTAAAGTCTTTCCCTGTTTCTGGAACTGCTAAAATTGGAGTTGTGGTTAACCTGGTATTCAACTCCTGAAAACTTGCTCCACACTTCTCATCCCAATTGAATGGTGTATTCTGTTGGAGATATGCCCTAGAGGCAATAATAAATGTAGTTATTATTATATCTTTGTGTTTATGATAAATGTTTACATTCATGCTATAATAGTATTAACCAGGAAACATTGATACTTGTGTGATTTGTAAACTTAATTTGAAGTCCCTAGTATAGCCTCTATACATCACTAGCTTGTTGGTTGATAAATGATTGTGGTTTCCCTATCATGAACATTGAGATGTTATCAACAACAAGATCATGTCGTTAGGAGAATGATATGGTGGACATACTCCTATAGATAAGCGTAGCATACAGATCAAGTCATTTCAATAGTTCAATTGCTATCTGCTTTCTGATACATAGTAACCTAATTCCTTCGACCATGAGATCATGCATATCACATTTACCGGATGGATGCTTTGATGACATCAAACACCACACCATAACTGGGTGGCTATAAAGGTGGCATTGAGTGTTCGGAAAGTATTGGTTGAGACACATGGATCAAGAGTGGGATTTGTCCATCCATATGACGGATAGATATACTGGGCCCTCTCGTGGAATTTCATCCAATTAGCTTGCAAGCATGTGGTAGCTCACAAGGGATCACATATCACGGAGCGAAAAGAGTACTTATCGGTAACGAGGTTGAACTAGGTATGCGAGATACCGACGATCATAACCTCGGATAAGTAAACTATCGTGAGACAAAGGGAAATTGGTATCACGTAAGTGGTTCATTCGATCGCAAAGTAATCATAGAAATATGTAGAGCCATATGAATTTCTAGATTCCTCTATTGGTTATTGTTGAGAAGTGTCTCGATCATGTCGCATAATTCACGAACCGTAGGGAGACACACTTAAGGATTCGGCGTTGTTTGAGTAGTTATGGTATTATGAGAAAGAGACCGAATGTTGTTCGTGTCTCGGATGGGATCCGGATATCACGAGGTGATCCGGAATGGTCCGAGAATAAGATTCATATAAGGAAAGTCCGTTTGGAGTTCGGGAATGATTAGGTGTTTTCATCGGGAATGTTCTAGAAGGTTCGTAATGTCCCACTCCGGAGGAAGGGTACATGAATGTGTCATTGCATATTGGAATGATTGCATCATGTACTAAGTGTTCTCTGTTCCAAATAAAGGATTAAATTGAATCCCAAACTGAAAAGTCAAAGCGGCGTTTGAAAGTCAAACAGCTAAAACAGGAAAGTGAGGAAGAGGAAAGAGGGGCAACCGAGTTGGGAGGAGACCCTCCTCCAACCGCCCGCCACCTCCAAGCCGAGTTGGGAGGGACTCCTCCCTCACAGCGTGCCCCCTCCACCTATAAAAGGAGGCGGGGCTCCTCCTCTGACACACAAGTTCCTATCCTCTAATCTAAACCCTAGCCAAAGTCTCCGGTTTAGAGCTTTTGGTTTAGAGCTTCTAATTGCCCTAGCCTTGGTTTAGAGCCTTCTAATTGGTGTGTCTAAACTCTAGACCACTAATAGCTCTCTCATACTCCACCATACTCTCGGCTTAAGGCGAAGCCTGCGATCTTCCTCTACTTGGTACCACGTTGTCTTCTTAGGAATCGCGAGAGAGTGCTACAACCTCCGCCTGCTAGAACAAGGAGAGGAAGGTCTTCACGTAGTCGAACGTGTGACCATTGCGGAAGCGCTGTTAACCTTGCTACTGGAAGGATCGTCTCGCGATCTTGAGATCGGAAAATGACTACATCACCCACGAGAATCCGCTCTCGTTAAACACTTTGGAATCTTGAGGGTAAGTTATTCCATCGACTCGTTGCTACAATCTAGTAGATAGATCTTGGCTTGTTTGTTTGTATGCGATAGAAATTTTTGTTTTCCATGCTACGAAACCCTACAAGGGTATCGAGCCGTGTCTATATGTAGATCTGTTGCAGTAGAACACAATGGTCATTGTGGGCGTTGATGCTTTTATTGTCGATTGCTTCTTGTGTACTTTGCATCTTGCGGTATGTTGGGATGAAGCGGCCGGGCTAACCTTACATGACATCGTTCATGAGACTTGCTCCACGCTTGACATGCAACTTGTATTGCATAAGTGGCTTTCTTGGTGCTGTTTCTCCTAGCATAGTTAAGATCCAATTTACAACGGGTGATCAACAATGCTAGTATCAATGTTGTGGTTCTTGTTCGTAAGTTAGAACGACACTTATTGAAAGCCCCAAACCACGTAAAATATGCAAAGAAAGTAGAGGCGTCTAACTTTGTTTTGCGGGGTGTCTTGATGATGTGATATGGCCATGATTGTGATTATATTTGATGTATGCAATGTTCCTTATTGTAAGTTGGCAATCGGCAGAGCCATATGGTTGTCTTTAATTTATGTTAAGACCGTGTGTCTATTCAAAGTAGTTGTAATAGTTGAAGCCGGTGGACGACAACCATGGAGAAGCGTCATTGACCTTGATGCAATGCCGGTGATGATGGAGATCATGTTCGTGCTTGAAGATGGAGATCGGAAGCACAAAGAAGAAAGGACATATCATATCACATATTATTGAATTGCATGTGATGTTAATCCTTTATGCATCTTGTATTGCTTAGTAGACGACGGTAGCATTATAAGATGATCCCTCATGCACATGAATTTCAAGTCATAAAGTGTTCACCCTTAGTTAGCACCGTTGCTAAAGCTTGTTGTTTCGAAGCACCACGTGATGATCGGGTGTGTTAGATTCTGCAAGTGTATACAACGTGAGCAAGCCAGATTTGCTCATGCGGAAACTAAGGTTTGATCTTGACGAGCCTAGCATGTACAGACATGGTCTCGGAACACGGATCACCGAAAGGTAAAGCATGAATCATATAGTAGATATGATGAACATGACGATTGTTCGCCATTGAAACTGTATCAACTCTCGTGATGATCGGTGTTGATGTAGTGGATTTGGTTCGTGTGATCACTAAAACAATGTGAGGGATGTTGTTTTGAGTGGGAGTTCACCAAGTTTAATTTCATCATTAATTTGAACTCAATTTATCATAAACTTAGTCTAAACTATTGCAAATATGTTGTAGATCAATGGCAGCCCCTACCATCAATTTTAATGCGTTCCTAGAGAAAGAAAAGTTGAAAAACAATGGAAGCAACTTCGCGGATTGGTTCCGCAATTTGAGGATTGTCCTCACATGGTAATTTGACCTATGTCTGGATGCACCATGGGTGACCCACTGCGGTGATCTTTGATGAAGTAAAGAATGTTTACCTCGCTCGGAAGAATCGGTACTCCATAGTTCAATGTGCTATCTTGTATGGATTGGAATCGGAGCTTGAGAAAAGGTTTGAAGAGTCGACCCATATGATATTGTCGAGGATCTCAAATTGATTTTTGAGACTCATGCGGCAATTGAAAGCTATGAGGCTTCGAAAATTCTTTAAGCAAGATGGAAGAGGCAGCTCCGTCGTGAGCATGTGCTTAAGATGTCAGGCATAAACAAACTTCAAAGCTTGGGTATAGTGATTCCTAATGCTTTGGGGATTTACCGTGTCCTCCAATCACTACCACCAAGTTACAAGAACTTTGTGATGAACTACAACATGCAGAACATGAACAAGACGTTGCCAGAACTCTTTGCTATGTTAAAATCTGCAGAAGTGGAGATCAAGAAAGAGCACCAAGTGTTGTTGGTCAATAAGACCACCAAATTCAAGAAAGGCAAGTCTAAGCAGAAGGGACACTTCAAGAAGGGTGGTAAGAAAGTTACCACACCGGCGAAGAAGACCAAGGCTGGACCCAAGCCTGATACTGAGTGCTTTTACTGCAAGGGAGAAGGTCCTTTGAGCGGAATTGCCCAAAGTACTTGGCGGATCAAGAACGGCAACATCAAGAAGAAAGGTATATCGATATACATGTTATTGATGTGTATCTCACTAGTACTCGTAGTAGTGCACGGGTATTTGATCTTGGTTCGGTTGCTCATATTTGTAACTCGAAGCAGGTCTTTGCGAATAAACGGAAGCTAGCGAAGAGCGAGGTGACGATGCGGCGTGGGAAAGCGGATCAAAGGTTGATGTGATCGCTGACGACGCTACCCCTTCATCTACCATCGATTAGTTTTATACTTAAATAATTGTTATTTAGTGCTGTGTTGAGCATGAACATTATATCGGGATCTTGTTTATTGCGAGGACGGTTACTTGTTTAAGTCGAGAGAATATTGGTTGTTCGATTTATATGGGTAATATGTTTTATGCACATGCACCTTTGATAGATGGTCTATTCTTATTGAATCTCGATAGTGGAAATACACATATCAACAACATTGAGGCTAAACGTTTGAAATCAAGCGATAATTCGACCTATATGTGGCATCGTCTTGGTCACATTGGAGTGAAGCATATGAAGAAACTCCATTCGATGGACTTCTTGAATCACTTGATTTTGAATCACTTGAAAGATGCGAAGCATGTCGATGGGAAAAATGACTAAGACTCCATTTTACGGTATGATGGAGCGAGCTACGGACTTATTGGAAATCATACATACCGATGTATGTGGTCCAATGAGTGTAGCATCGCATGTGGTTATCGTTATGTTCTTACCTTCACGGATGACTTGAGTAGATATGGGTATATCTATTTCATGAAACATAAATCGAAACTTTCGAAAGTTTAAGGAGTTTCAAAGTGAGGTAGAGAATCAACGTAACAAGAAGATTAAATTTCTACGTTACGATCGTGGAGGTGAATATCTAAGTTACGATTTTGGCGAGCATTTGAAGAAATGGAATACTTTCACGATTGACACCGGGAACACCACAGTAATGGTGTGTCCGAACATCGTAATCGAACTCTCTTAGATATGGTTTGTTCTATGATGTCACTTACAAATTCCGCTATCATTTTGGGGTTATGCATTAGAAACAGCCGCATTCACTTTAAATAGGGCACCATATAAATCCGTTGAAACGACACCGTATGAATTATGGTTTGGGAAGAAACCTAGATTGTCGATCCTTAAAGTTTGGGGACGTGAAGCCTATGTAAAGAAGTTACAATGGACAAGCTTGAACCCAAAGCGGAAAAATGCGTCTTCATAGGATACCCAAAGGAAACTATTGGGTATACCTTCTATCATAGATCCGAAGGCAAAATCTTCGTTGAAGAATGGATCCTTTCTAGAGAAGAATTTCTCTCGAAAGAAGTGACTGAAGGAAAGTAGAACTTCGACGAGGTTGTCGAACCTTCTCTCGAAATTGCAGTAGCGCGACCGAAGAAGTTCTGTGGTGCCTGCAATAAGAGAGGAAGCTAATGATGGTGATCATGAAACTTGGTTGAAGTTGCTCTGAGCCTCGAGGTCAACGAGAACTCGTACCACTCAGTTGGTATGATCCGTTATGAGTGTCATGTTGGTGGATAACACCGATGACCCGAGACATATGAGGAAGCGATGATGAGCCCAGATTCAATAAATGGCAAGAAGCCATGAAATCCGAGATTGGATCCATGTACGAAAACCAAGTATGGACTTTGGTGGACTTACCGGATGGCCGAAGGTCATCGAGAACAAATGGATTTTCAAGAAGAAAGCAGATGTTGATGGTAATGTTATCGTCTATAAAGCTCACTTGTCGCAAAAGGGTTTCGACAAATTCAAGGAGTTGACTACGATGAGACTTTCTCACCGGTAGCGAAGCTAAAGTCTGTGAGGATTATGTTAGCAATCACGCATATTATGATTATGAGATATGGCGGATGGATGTCAAAGCATTCCTCAATGGAGATATTGATGAAGAGTTGTATATGATGCAACCCAAAGGTTTTGTCGATCCTAAAGATGCTAACAAGGTATGCAAACTTCAAGGTCCATCTATGGATTGAAGCAAGCATCCGAAGTTGGAATCAACGTTTTGATAAGGTGATCAAAGTTTTGGTTTTATACAAACTTATGGAGAAGCTTGTATTTACAAGAAAGTGAGTGGGAGCTCAGTAGCATTCTTAATACTATATGTGGATGACATATTGTTGATTGGGAATGATGTAGACCTTCTTAATAGTGTCAAGGAATATTTGAATAATAGTTTTCAATGAAGGATCTTGGCGAAGCAGCTTACATATTAGGCATAAAGATTTATAGAGATAGATCGCGCCAAATATCATTGTCATAGAGTACATATTTGGACAAAGTTCTAAAGAGGTTTGGAATGGAAGAAAGCAAGAAAGGGTTCTTGACCATGTTGCTTGTCGACCTTGAGTAAAACTCAAAGTCCGACATCGGCAGAAGATAGAGAAAGGATGAGTAAGACTCCCTATGCCTCAGCCATAGGATCTCTAATGTATGCCATGCTATGTACTAGACCGATATTGTATATCTTTATTAGTTTAACTAGCAGCGATATCAAAGTGATCCGAGTGGATCATTGGACAGCGGTCAAAAACATCCTTAAGTACTTGAGAAGAACTAAGGATATGGTTCTTTCTTATGGAGGTGATGAACAACTCGTTGTTAACGGTTACACCGATGCTAGTTGGAACACCGATCCGGATGATTCTAAATCACAATCTGGATACGTATTTATTTTGAATGGTGCAGCAGTTAGCTGGAGGAGTGCAAAGCAAAGCGTTGTGGCGAGATCTTCAACTGAATCGGAATACATGGCTGCCGGAGGCTTCACAGAAGCGATATGGATGAAAGAGTTCATTACAGTGGGTGTGGTTCCTAGTCTACTGGACCCAATGTCTATCTCTTGTGATAACATGGGCGCCATAGCCAATCTTGAAGAACCAAGGTCACACAAGAAGTGAAGCACATCAAGCTGCGTTTTCACGCTATTCGAGAACATATCCGGGATGGGGATATAAAGATTTGCAAAGTACACAGATCTGAATGTGGCGGATCCGTTGACTAAACCTCTCCGAGGGCAAAACATGACCAACACCAAACTGCCATGGGTGTTCGGTATATTACCATGTAATCTAGATTAGATGACTCTAGCGCAAGTGGGAGACTGTTGGAGATATGCCCTAGAGGCAATAATAAATGTAGTTATTATTATATCTTTCTGTTTATGATAAATGTTTACATTCATGCTCTAATAGTATTAACAGAAACATTGATACTTGTGTGATTTGTAAACTTAATTTGAAGTCCCTAGTATAGCCTCTATACATCACTAGCTTGTTGGTTGATAAATGATTGTGGTTTCCCTATCATGAACATTGAGATGTTATCAACAACAAGATCATGTCGTTAGGAGAATGATATGGTGGACATACTCCTATAGATAAGCGTAGCATAAAGATCAAGTCATTTCAATAGTTCAATTGCTATCTGCTTTCTGATACATAGTAACCTAATTCCTTCGACCATGAGATCATGCATATCACCTTTACGGATGGATGCTTTGATGACATCAAACACCACCGTGAATGGGTGGCTATAAAGGTGGCATTGAGTGTTCGGAAAGTATTGGTTGAGACACATGGATCAAGAGTGGGATTTGTCCATCCATATGACGGATAGATATACTCTGGGCCCTCTCGGTGGAATGTCATCCAATTAGCTTGCAAGCATGTGGTGGCTCACAAGGGATCACATATCACGGAACGAGAAAAGAGTACTTATCGGTAACGAGGTTGAACTAGGTATGCAGAGATACCAGCGATCATAACCTCGGATAAGTAAACTATCGTGAGACAAAGGGAAATTGGTATCATATGTAAGTGGTTCATTCGATCGCAAAGTAATCGTAGAAATATGTAGAGCCATATGAATTTCAGATTCCTCTATTGGTTATTGTTCGAGAAGTGTCTCGATCATGTCGCATAATTCACGAACCGTAGGAGACACATAAGGATTCGACGTTGTTTGAGTAGTTATGGTATTATGAGAAATAGACCGAATGTTGTTGAGTCTCGGATGGGATCCGGGATATCACGAGGTGATCCGAATGGTCCGGATAATAAGATTCATATAAGGAAAGTCCGTTTGAGTTCGGGAATGATTTGGTGTTTTCATCGGGAATGTTCTAGAAGGTTCTAATGTCCCAAGACTCGGAGGAAGGGTACATGAATGTGTCATTGCATATTGGAATGATTGCATCATGTACTAAGTGTTCTCGCTGTTCCAAATAAAGGATTAAATTGAATCCCAAACTGAAAAGTCAAACGGCCGGTTTGAAAGTCAAACAGCTAAAACAGAAAGTGAGGAAAGAGGAAAGAGGGGGCAACCGAGTTGGGAGGAGACCTCCTCCAACCGCCCACCTCAAGCCGAGTTGGGAGGGACTCCCTCCCTCACAGCGTCGGCCCCTCCACCTATAAAAGGAGGCGGGCTCCCTCCTCTGAACACAAGTTCCTATCCTCTAATCTAAACCCTAGCCAAAGTCTCCGGTTTAGAGCAGTTTTGGTTTAGAGCTTCTAATTGCCCTAGCCTTCGGTTTAGAGCCTTCTAATTGGTGTGTCTAAACTCTAGACCACTAATAGCTCTCTCATACTCCACCATACTCGCTCCGGCTTAAGGCGAAGCCTGCGGGATCTTCCCTCTACTTCCGTACCACGTTGTCTTTGGGAATCGCGAGGAGAGTCCTACAACCTCCATTTCTTTGGAACAAGGAGAGGAAGGTCTTATCGAGTCTGCAACGTGTGACCGATCAAGGAGCGCCATGGCGCAGGAAGGATCGTCTCTGCGATCTTGAGATCGGGAAGAATCGACTACATCACCCACGAGAATCTCGTTAAACACTTTGGAATCTTCGAGGGTAAGTTATTCCATCGACTCGTTGCTACAATCTAGTAGATAGATCTTGGCTTGTTTGTTTGTATGCGATATAAATTTTTTGTTTTCCATGCTACGAAACCCTACATATTCTTTCTTAGCAATTTGGTCATTGGTCCAGCTATTTTGGAGAAACCTTCAGTGAATCTGCGGTAATAACCAACCATTCCTAAGAAACCTCGAATTTGTTCACATTGGTCGGTGCAGTCCACTCTAATACTAATTGAACTTTAGATGGATTAACAAAAATACCATCCTTACTGATCACATCACCGAGGAATTCTACCTCATCTAGCCAAAATTCACACTTACTGAACTTAGCATAAAGTTTATGTTCTCTTAGTGTCTGCAATGCTATTCTCAAATGATCAGCGTGCTCTTCCTTATCCTTGGAATATATCAGAATATCACCAATAAAAACTATGACGAACTTATCCAGATATGGCATGAAGATTTTGTTCATCAAATTCATGAATATTGCAGGTGCATTTGTCAAACCAAATGGTACTACTAGATACTCATGGTGTCCATATCTTGAGACAAATGCTGTCTTTGGCACATCTTCCGGTTTGATTTTTATTTGATGGTATCCAGATCTTAAATCGATCTTTGAGAATACTCCAGCTCCTTTCACTTGATCAAACAAATCTTGGATCCTTGGTAAAGGATACTTATTCTTGATAGTAACGTTGTTCAGATTTCTATAATCTCCACACATCCTTCTTCCACCATCTCTCTTATCCACAAAGTTTACTGGTGTTCCCCATGGAGATACACTTTCCTGAATAAATCCTTTTCTGGCTAACTCATCAATTTGCTCTTTGAGTTCTTTTAATTCTTTGGGTCCCATCTTATATGGTGCTTGAGCTATTGGTGTTGTACCAGGAATTAGTTCAATAGTGAACTCTATCTCCCGGTCTGGTGGCATTCCCGGTAGCTCTGATGGAAAAACATCTTGAAACTCATTTACTATAGGAATATCTTCCAATTTGACCTCTTTCATCGAGTTCAACTTTAGATCCACCATGATATGACTGTGCTTATCTGCTTGGTAAACTATCCTTGCTCCACTTGGAGTTTTGATTGAGACAATTTTCTCCTCACAATTTATCTGAGCTCCATGTTCCATCATCCAGTCCATCCCGAGACTCTCGCAATTCCTTCAAAGGAATCACATAAAGGTCTGCGAAATATGTACAACCACGATCGAGATAACTGATCTTGTTTGATGTGGCGTCTAATCACATTTCCCTATAGTAACTACGATCATAGGGTTTTCTAACATTGCCCTTCTAATCCCGAACTTATCACAGAATTCTTCAGAAATGAATGAAGTAGTTGCACCAGTATCAAATAGAAATTTGCCGGGATTGGTAAGGATATTGAGCGTACCTATCACTGCATGCTTCGAATTATCCACCTCCTCGAGAGTTGCACAGTTCAGCTTCCCGGTAGGTCTGTTCATCTTACCATTGTTGTTCTTGCCATTATTTCCTCCTTTATTGGGTTGTCCATTTCCTCCAATGGCTTGCCTTCCATCTCGAGCCGGCCAACCACCTTGTGGTTTGCTTGGACAATTGGGCTTGATGTGACCTCTCTGACCACAAGCGTGACATACAATTACTGGTTTCGGGCAATCCCTTCTCATATGCCCTGGGAGTTTGCAATTGTGGCATATAATATTCTTTGCATTTGGATTTGCACTCCGATTGTAATTGTTGTTGTTATAGGGCTTATTCCTTGGTTTGAATTCCAGATTGGGTTTGGGCTTGCTTGCTTGTATCCTCTTGGTTTCCTTCTTAGCTCTCTTCCTTCTATCCTCTTGGACATTCTTGTAGTCATCTTCAAAGGTAATTGTTGCATCTAGCAACTGCTGATAAGTTTACTTATTATCCAACCTCAACTGCATCCTCACAAATGGATTTAATCCACGCAGGAAACGCGTCTTCCTCTTTTCCTCCGTGTTAACCTCTTCCTCAGCATAACGAGATAGTTGACTAAACTCCCAGATATACTTCATAACACTAGTATATCCCTGCTGCAGCTCTTCAAATTCTCTTCACTTCAGTTCCATAACACTCTCCGAAACATGATATTCACGGAATCTCTATTTAAAATCTTCCCATGTATACTCCCTTCCTGGTTGCTGCATGGCCAACTGATTTTCCCACCAAGATGTTGCAGATCCTGTCAGAAGATGGGTTGCATACCTCAATTACTCCTCCTCATTGCAACCTACAGTCTTCAGCTTTCTTTCTGTATCTGCTAGCCAATCTTCTGCATCCATTGGTTCAGCTGCGGATGTAAAAGGTAACGGCCTTGCATTCTGGAAGTCAGATAGAATCACTCCTCCACCTTCATGTGCCCTCTAATTTGCTCGTCCCAGCAATTCCTCAATGAACTTGTTCTGGGTCTCTTGCCTCATTTGCATGCACTGCATAAAGTTCTGCTCCATTAACGGCCTCATTGGTGGTGGTGGTGGCAATGCTCCCTGATTTGCTGCATCTGCATCGGCCTTCTCCTTGGCCTCTCGCTCCATCCGCTGCTGCTCAGTTTCGATTTCTACACCCGTATCCATGACCCTCTAGTCCTGCAACATAAAGCGAATACTCATAATTACATCATGCACATTTGTTTTGAGCTCGACTTTATGCACAGAACTAGTCACACAATGAAGATCCAAAGAAAATAAAAATATGCATTTCACATATTATACATAATATCATAATAATACAAAGTCCTTACAACATATACCATATAGGTATAATCACAAAACTACCTTATTCATCTAACTATCTTATTTCTTGGAGTACAATACACGGTACTTGATACCCCTACGTAGTTGCCTACTTCTAGTAATAACTACTCTCATCATACATGCCTGATGTCCAACCGTGATGACGTGTCGTTCGTCGACAGTTTGTGGAACAAATAGCCTTTCAGAAGGAACATACTCAATATCTGAAGTGTCAGGACTTGAGTCATTACTCAACCTGAGTGCATTGACTCCTTCCAGCTCAGCTGAAAAGTCTTCAAAAACATATTTAACATTATCTCCCGCTTGCATATCCTGAGCTTCATTACTTGAGTTGTCAACAGGATACACAGATCCTGCTGCTTCCCAGTTGCTCCTTTGGGCAAGATAGTTAAACACTGGATAATGTATATTCCCTGGGTTTTGAGAAGATGTTGATGATTCAAAAACTCTCTCCTCAGGATCTTCTTCTTCGTCCTGAGTATATACCGACATGGCATTTCTACTACTATTACTAGGGTTAATTCTTGCACCCATCCAGCTAGATTGTACAACATTTCTGTCAGAACCATCTGTGGACATCTGGTGTTCCTAAGATCCTTCATATGATCCCCTTCTACAACCATCAGAATTCTCAATAGGAAGTTCTGAGTCAGAACCATCCTCTGAACCCCGTGGTACAGCATACCTCATATCCATAGTAGGATCATGTATAGGTTCAGGTCTTGGTGAATAAGGATATGGTATAAAAGACTCAGGATCTATAGGTACATCCTTAAAGATAGGTGTTGCACTACTACCTTCTTCCTTCTCTAACTGGAATGCTAACTGCTTCCTCCTTTCTGGATCAGTTAGATCCTCTAACATGTCATTTTTATCTTCAACAATCACTTGATGTGTCTTGTAAAAAGACGCAACGAGTGTTCGATATCTATCCATAAATTTGGAAGCTAACTTAGGATGCTTCTTAACCAAAGTAAGATGATCCGGTATAGGCTCCGAGTCTATAGAATCATGAGGTATCACAGATAATGTGCTACCTTCTAACTCCTTGGCTTTATGCTCCCGGATATTAGCTATCGCCTCCACAACAACAACATGATATGCTGCTAAGTGACTCCTACCTTCACCTATAGGTAGATCGTGATATAATCCAAGCTCCTCTGGAAGTTGGATACTCACACGATACTTGGATAACATCCGGCCATCAAGGTAAGTTATAGTATTCACCGGAATTCTAATTGGACAACTAAAGATCTTTAAAAGTTGACGAAGTTGGTCTGTGAATGATCCTTGATAATCATCAAGAGTCTCCTCTTTCCTTACCAAAGTCTATTTTGGAAACTTTGGTGCCATAACTCTGTATATCAGAAAAATAGTTTTGATTAGTAATAAATAATATATTGCATCATAACAAAGAATTATCGCACTAAAACATATAACAAAATATTCTCATTTGAATACCCATTATATTACTTTTTAGAGAATTCTTTATCGTTGCTACACTTTCCTACAGGTAATACCCTTTACTAGGTTTCCAACCTAAGGTCAAAGCAATTTTCTCTGATACCAACTGCGGTAACCCAACATACCACTGCATGTGTAGTACACAATAGTCGTTGATATGACATCCACAGAACACCGTTCCGTAAATATCACGTCCCTCAGAGTGGTACAATAGAAACATTGCGGGTACATATTACAAACATTCACACATTATTATTATTACAATACCGGAAGTTCAAGACTTCCAAAATATTCAACTTACAAACCAAAATATAAGTGTTTCAGCAGAAGTTTCAAATTTAAAACTTAAACTCCAAATTGAGCTCATCAACTTATTGCTATATATTGTTCATGATGCTCGGCTCAAGTGGTTACTAGAACTATAGTAATTATTCAGACTCCTGCAACTCTCCTCCATAGAAGATGTCATAGTCCGCCCCTTCTACGGCTCCATACAAGTTGGGATCTTCATAGAAGACCTCCTCTTGACTCTCAGATGCGTACATTGGAGTACCTTCGGGATTCTCAGAGTCTAAGCAAGGATTCAAAGGAAAGGATGAGTAACAACGTTAATCAGCAAATTCATTATATGCAAGGTAGGAAGTTTGATGCTTTATCTACCACCTCAGACTATTATTCGTTGGCACTATGCAATTTTCGTAAATCTTTCTTTAAAGGTTGATTTTATTATGAAAATCTATGACCACCAGCCTTCACAGGTTGACCAGAACTTTCATGGAGTTCCTTTCCTGCCGCGTTCGTAGCTCCTTCCTAGAACAGGGAGTAACAAGTTACAATTCTTACACTCTGCAGAGGTGCGTTACTTTTCCCATGAGAGATCAACTCCTTGTTGCACAACCGGGCATACTTTCCCGTCCACAATTCCATGATGTGGGGCCGAGTAGTTGGTCCAAGCCAATCACTGCCCTCTCCATGATCTCATATGTCTGCATGATCCTTCGGGCTAGCTAACCTTCGTTTGGCCCCCTTTCACGCAATCTAAACCCTGATGAGTTCCCGAAGACTCTATGACCTAGTGATGCCCGGATTAGTACCATTTACATGGACTATCTCCGTAAACACCATGCATAGATAATCTAGACACCAAAAGTGTGGGGCGTAAGGGTGCCCACCCATATGTTGGATTCACACAAGGAATCACAACGTCACGTTAAGGTCATCTTGCCTCCATATAAGAGGAAAAGGATACAGCTGACTTCTCCGTCCCATTCCAAATCTCATGGTTAACGTGTAATATATGGCGCTAGAACTGCTGATGTCATGGGTTATTAATTCCTAATTGTTCATCATTAGGGAAAGTAGAACTCTAAGTTCTATTGCAACATCATATCATCACTTAGGATGATATCTAATATTTAGTATCTCGAGAAAATATTGTTTTCTTTTTCTATAGTGTAGATGATAACACACAATTTGCAAATACTTTGATAAAGACTCTTCAAAGGACATGAGCAAGTGATGAACTTGCCTTGTGATTGCAAGGTAGTGAATTCGGATGCTTGCACTGGACCTTGAGCTTCTATGTCTACAAAAACATCATTATTGCCCGGTAAGGACAATATTTAAAGAAGCAAAATGATTATGCAAAGTAATGTAATGCATCATTTAACTTGATATGTATTCTCCCCATTATTATAAAAATTCTTTTTAATAATAAAGGATTTATAAATATTAATTTTTAATATTTATAATAGAATATTGTATTCTTTTATTTTATTTTCCTTTTATTTGACTTTTATTGATTGAATAATTATTTTAAGAATTATCACTTAAATATAAAAAATTGTTATTAAATATTTGTTTAGTATTTTGCTAAAATACTACAATATGAATATATAATGAAAGTTATTTTTATTTATTTTTATCATCTTTCAATAATTTTGTAAAATTCCATAAGGAATATATAAATTACAAAATTCTTAATAAAATTTATATGTCTAAAATTTTATTTCTTAATTTATTTGGATAGTTTGGATCATTGTGAATCCAAAAATATTTTATTTATAATCTTTGGACTTTTATTTTATTTTCTAGAATTTAATTAAGTTCAGGGGCATTTTGGTCTTTTACTATTTATTAAAACAGATTCTAAATGAATTGGTCTGGCCATTTGGGTTTATTTGGCCCTTGTGGCCCAGTAGGGCAGGGTCAAAACAACCACCCCGTAGGGTTTTCGGCCCACCCAGCCCAACTCACTCGCTGTCTCCTCTCTCGAGCTCACCCCTCTCCTTCTCCTTCCCCGACCCCGTGGTCAGTGGTGTCGTCGCCGGCGATTCCCGCCGTCGTGGACCGCCCTGGCCTTCGACGTGGTGCAGGAAGAGGTTGTCTACTCTGCTATTCCCTCCTGTCCAAATGGATTTGGACATGGAGCTCTCCTGCGACAGATCGATGCCGTCCTGAACCCTAGGGTTTGGGTTTGGCGTGGATCCTGGCACCGCCACTGCTGTCGTGCGCCGTGGTGATGCTCCTTGCCTCCAAACATGGCTGAAAGAGCATTTTCTATCCCTAGTGATTTTGGTGTTTGATAACAACACACATATCGGACTAATGGTTTGCTAAGTGTATCGCAGGTACATTAAAAAGGTTTGCATACATTCAGAACTATGCTTACCGACGGTACCAAAAGCGGTAGTACTTTTTGCTAATGACAG
Source organism: Avena longiglumis (assembly GCA_030063025.1). Lineage (NCBI taxonomy): Eukaryota > Viridiplantae > Streptophyta > Magnoliopsida > Poales > Poaceae > Avena > Avena longiglumis. The sequence continues at coordinate 42,141,654 of CP125974.1, read as the reverse complement.
ACATAAGCAAATGACTAACTGTCAAAAGTCTGGGGCCGGTACTAAAAGCGGTAGTCTGCATTTTAGTACCTAGCGACACTTTTTCTGACTTGTCAAAAGCTTCACCTGCTCGGTACTAAAATCTTGATCTTGCTTTCGGGCCAGGCTTTTGAGCTGCAAAAAGCTCTTGTCTGCGGTAGCAAAATGCGTAGTACCGCATTTTACTGGCGTGACGAAGAGAGTTTTGTTCGTTCAAAAGCTTGTCACCGGTAGCAAAATGCGGTACCGCATTTTACTACACTGGCGTGAGAGTTTTGCTTCGGCAAAAGCTTCATCTGCGCAGTAGCAAAATGCGGTAGTTGGTTTTGCTACTGGCGTGAAGAGTTTCTTGTATGGAGTTGTCTTTCAAAAGGGTGATCCGGTACCTAGGTCCGTAGTACGGTATTCTCTGGTAGTACCGCTTGTACTCCCAGACTACCGCTTCGATTAATCTGCAATATCGATTTTGTGGAGGGGTATAAATACCCCTCCACCTACCTTGGGACAAAGTGCTCAGCTCATTAAAGTCTTGCCCACCATTGGAGTCCTTTGGAGCCACTCAAATTCTCAAGATCTCATCATCCAACCACCCAAAGCCCTTGATCTTTGGGGAATCGAAGGAGGAGTCCCCGATCTACTTCTTCACCAAAAGAGATCTTCATTTCCCCCTCATTTCATTGAGGGCCCCTTTGCTCTAGTGTTTTGTTGGAAACCCTAGCTCTCGTTTTTGTTCTTACAAGCTTGTCTTTGATTTCTTTGATAGCTTGCTTGTATTTGGGAGCCTCCGATTAAGTTGTGGATGTGTGCCCCAAACTTGTAACGGTGCCAGCTTCCACCTTGAAGGTTGCCGATATAGTGGAAGGTGAATCGATCCCATTGGGGTGAGATTCATCGGAGAACAAGGGAGGCCTCTCGTGGCGTTGGTGGTTTGAAACCACCCCCTCTCCAAACGTAGACGTACTTCCCCTCAAAAGGAAGGAACTACGGGAAACAAATCCTTGTGTCTCCGCGTCCACTTTTCGGTTACCTCTATCCTTTATCGCACCTTACTTACTTGTTTCTACTTTGTGTTGTGGTAGCTCTTGCATTTTGTCATATAGGTAAATTCACCGTAGTTGCATTATCTAGAGAATTTACCTTATTGTCAAACCTTAATTTGAAAAAGAAGAAAAATTTAAAGTAGCACCTATTCACCCCCCCTCTAGGTGCCCATACGATCCTTTCAATTGGTATCAGAGCCTCAGCTCTTTTTTTTCGGGATTTACTGCCTAAGAGAATATGGGTAGCCAAGAAGGGGAAGGTGGTAGTGAGTCAACTCCGGTGACCATGGAAGATCTCAGAAACTTGGAAACAAGATTGAGCTCTTCCTTGGTCAACGAAGTCAAGAAGATGCTTGAGCAACTTCTTAAAGACAAAGATGGCTCATCACCCCCATCCCCTCAAGAGGAACTACCATCCGCACCTAAAGGGAATACTCCGGTATCCCCGAAGGTATGGTGGTAGGGGATAAACTAGACACTACTAATTCCTCCACACGACTTGATGGGGGGAAGGGCGAGCACCGTGATTCTTGGTACTCTCCCGATCCTCCCATCCCTCACCCTCATGTGTACAATAGAGGTGACCCACCTAATCTAGAAGAGTCTGCTACTTTTGCTCAATGGCAATCACTAATGAGAACTCATATGCGCAGATCTTGCATTGAACTATGGAACATCATCGAGCATGGACTCTTTATTGGGGATCCAAACAACTTGACAAGAAGAGAGTTTGTCAATAGTCAACTCAATGCCACTGCTTTGCATATGATTCAACAAGGATTAGGAACAAAAGATTATCCACACATTGAGCACCTTAGCATTGCCAAGGAAGCTTGGGATGCTCTCACTGTGTTGTTTGTTGGAAATGAGAGTATGAGGAGGAACAGATATGATGCTCTAAGCAATGAAGCCGAAGGTTTCTACATGAAAGAAGGTGAAGATCACGAAGACATGTATCGAAGGCTCAAGACCACCGCCACCGCCTTTATAAATGTGGGTGCCTCACATGTGGATGATGCATGGATAAAAAGGAAATATGTGAGTGCACTCATGCCTTTTGAGCCCACCGACTTGAAGAGCTTACAAGGAAGACACAACTACCATCTCATGACGTCAAACGAAGTTATGCAAGAGATGGACGCTTTCAAGGTCGCCGCCAAGAACGCCAAAGATGCCCGTGCTCGTGCCCTCGGTATGAGCAATGTGGTCAATGTTGCTTTAAAGGCCAAAGCTGTGGACTTTGAAGATGAAGATGATAGTGATGAAGGCCTCTCCTTGGACCATCCCGATGATGTCAAGATTTCTCATAGTCAATATATGGCTTTCTATGCAAAGAACTTTTGGAATAATCCCGCCAAGGCCAAGATGGAAATGCAACGAAGAAGCAATCCAAATGGGAAAAGAGAGAATGCCACTAGGTTGAGAACTGGCTTCAACTGTGGTGACCGCTACCACTTTGTGGCAAGTTGCCCCTATGAGAAGAGAGAAGATAATGGTGGGAAGCTTGTGTTGAAGAAGACTCTCTAGGCACCCTACAATAAACCTTTCATCAAAAAGAACCCCATCAACAAGAAATCGGGAGAAATTGTCTTGATCACTCATGAAGAATACTCTTCCGGTAATGAAGATGATGAAGATGAGCAAGAAGAAGAAACCTCATATAGTATGGCGGCTCTAGCCACCACCTCTACTCCGACACTCTCACTCTTCGACTCTCCAAATGAGAACTCTTCCTCCAAGGACGTCACTTGCCTTATGGCAAGAGGAACGGAGGTATCCTCATCATCCCACTCTACTCAATTAGATAATGATGAAATTGATGATGAAATGTCTCTTGATGTTAAAAAGGAGCTAATTGCCTTTGATGAGTTCATGACTAACCTAGAAGGTGATGCTAAACTACATTTTGGGAACATCTTAGATCAACTCTCCCACACTCAAGAACTTCTAGATGTTAGATGTAAACTTGGGCATGAACATATGATTGAACTAGAGGCTTTAAGCAATGCTCTAGAAGAAGAACAAGAGACTAGGTTGTCCCTTGAGTCAAAACTTGAAGGGCTTGATGAGGCCAATGACATCATTGTTAACAAACTCATTAAAGAGCGTGATCATGCTATTGCTAAATACAAAAGAGCTAAAAAGGAAAAGATTGAGTTTGGTGTGGTTCATGAAAAACTTGTCGAGGACTTTAGCTTGCTTAACAAGGCCCACAAAGCCTTGGAAAGTGAACTCCTGTCACTCACAAAGTCCCATGAAACGCTTCAAACTCAATTGGCCAATATTCCTTCACCTAGTAACTTCATTCCATCGAGTAGCACGACTATCCTTGAAGAGAATGCTAGGTTGAAGGGGGTGCTTGCGAAGACCACATTTCCACAAGGTAACAAGTCTATTGATGATCTTTTGAGCAAGCAAAGGCGTAGTGGTGATAAAGGGGTCATTGGTTTTGTCTCCAAAACAAAGAAGAAGAACAACAAGAAGAAGAAGGACAAGCCCGCACAAGAGACCAACAATACCATTGTGGGAAGTAAGACCACAATTGGCAAAACTATGTCTCATGACGATTTCAAGGAAGTGCTAACCCTCACTATGTTTTAATGCGTGACTACTATGGTGATGTGTATGCACAATATGTTGGTCCTTATGATGGTTATATTGCTTGGTCTATTTGGGTTCCCAAGACCCTTGTTGCTAACAAAAGAGGACCCATTGAAAATGGGCACCTAAAAACTAGCTTGATCTTTTGTAGACCTATGCTTCGGAGGTTCAAAATGGGTGCTTGATAGTGGTTGCACTTGTCATATGACCGAAGCTCGTCTATTGTCAAGGACTTGGTGTCAAATGAAGATCAAATCACCGTCACATATGCCGACAAGTCAAAATCTCAGGTAATGGGTTTCGCAAGGTAGTGGTGGCTCACGACATTACACTCGTGAACGTCATGCTTGTTGAAACCCTTGGATACAATTTACTTTCCGTCTGCTCTTGGAAAGATGGGCTTTGCCGTCTTTATTGATAATGATATTGTGGTCCTCATGTGGAGCAAGTCTCTCAAGGTCGCTTTCGTTGGGTACGTTGAAAATGACTTGTATGTGGTGGACTTTTCGGGGCAAGCCACTGCAGGTCCGATGTGCTTATACGGAAAGGCTGATGTGGGTTGGCTATGGCACCGCCGACTAGCCCATGTCAATATGAGAACTTTGCAAAGTCTCCATAAAGAGGGCCATATTGTTGGACTAAAAGAAAATGTTTCCTTTGCCAAAGATCGTGTTTGCAGGGCATGTGTTCTAGGGAAGATGCATGACGCTCCTCATAAGCCCACGAACCAAATCAAGTCTAACAAGATTTTGGAACTCCTACATGTGGACCTATTTGGTCCTCCATCTCATGCAAGTCTTGGTGGGAAGAAATATTGTTTGGTGATTGTTGACGACTTTTCAAGATACTCTTGGGTTTATTTCTTCAAGTTTAAGAGTGAAACTCAGAGGACCTTTATCGACTTCATCAACTTGGTTCAACGGCAACACAATGTTCCCGTGTTGATTATAAGAAGTGACAACGACGAGTTCAAGAACTACACCTTGAATGACTTTCTTAGTGATGAGGGGATTAAGCATCAATATTCCGCCGCATACACCCCTCAACAAAATGGTGTGGCCGAAAGGAAGAACCGGACTCTCATTGAGATGGATAGGACCATGTTGGCGGAGTTTAAATCTCCATACAACTTCTGGGCCGAAGCCGTCTCCACCGCTTGCCATGCTTCAAACCGGCTCTACCTCCGCAAGAAAATCAATAAGACTCCATATGATATACTTACCGGTAACAAGCCCAACATATCTTATTTCCAGGTGTTCGGTTGTAAGTGTTTCTATCTCATTAAAGGTGTTCGTTTGTCTAAATTCGAATCTAAAGCTTTAGAGGGTATTTTTGTTGGCTATGGTCTCGAATCTCACACTTATAGAATCTATGAAAAGCTCTCCGGAGCCGTCATAGAATCTTGTAGTGTGACCTTCGAAGAATATGATGGTCCCCAAGGGGGGCGTGTTGATGCTTGTGATGCAGATGTTGAAATGCCTCAGGATGCCATAGGAAGAATGGGTGTGGGTTATATCCGCCCCATTGAGGAACCCCTTATGGCGTATCAAGAAGAACTATGCTCCACTCGAGTGGAGCCCTCATCTTCACATCCTCAACATGCTCCATCTACCGAGGAGGACTTTTACTCAAGCCAAAGACAAGATGTGGACCCTCAACATAGTGATCAATGTGTGAACTCTAGTCAAAGGGAGCTTGGTCCATTTGATGGGGTGTCAAGTGGAGTCAAGTCAATTTGCCAAGGAAGATCCATCCAAGCTGTTTTGAGGGGTGCTCAAGTTGAGGCTAGAAGATAACTTGATCAAGACCAAGGTCAATCCATGCCTCCCAATATAGAGGATGAATCCAATAATGATCAAGGTCAAGTTGATGGTCAAGACGAGCATCAAAATGATGAAGAGGGTCCTCCAAGAAACAATGAGGAGATCCACGCTCGTCGCGAAGCTAGAAAGGAAAGAATGTTGGAAATAAGAGACCACTCCCTCCAAAATTTTGTTGGAGATTTAAGGAAAGGTATTTCCACACGAGCACAATTGAAGAGGTTCAGTGAACATCAAGCTCACATTTCCATGATTGAACCAAAGAAAGTGTGGGAAGCTCTTGAAGATTCGGATTGGTTAGAAGCTATGCACAAAGAGCTCAACAATTTTGAGAGAAACAAAGTGTGGAAGTTAGTTGAGAAGCCAAAGGATTGCCGAAATGTTATTGGAACAAAGTGGATATTCAAGAACAAGCAAGATGAGCATGGGATTATTGTAAGGAACAAGGCTAGATTGGTTGCACAAGGTTATTCCCAAATTGAAGGCATTGATTATGGAGAGACTTATGCACCCGTGGCTCGCCTTGAGTCCATCCGTATCCTTCTTGCTTTTGCGGCACATCATAACTTTAAGTTGCAACAAATGGATGTAGAAAGTGCATTCCTTTATGGTCCTTTGAATGAATTGGTATATGTTAAGCAACCCCCAGGATTTGAGGACCCCAACTTTCCAAACCATGTCTACAAACTTGATAAGGCTCTCTATGGGCTCAAGCAATCCCCACGCACGTGGTATGAGCACCTTAGAGAGTTATTGTTTGACCGTGGCTTTGAGGTTGGGAAAATCGATCCCACTCTTTTTACTAAGAGGGTTAATGGGGAGCTTTTTGTATGCAAAATCTATGTTGATGATATTATCTTTGGTTCTTCTAACAAAGCTTTTAATGATGAATTCTCAAAGCTTATGACTAGTAGGTTCCGGATGTCCTTGATGGGGGAGTTGAAAGTATTCCTTGGTTTTGAGATCAAGCAAGTTACAGGAGGAACATTCTTCAATCAAGCCAAGTATACTCAAGATATGCTCAAGAGATTCAAAATGCAAGATTTGAATGGAGCCCCTACTCCCATGGCAACAAAGACTCATCTAGAACAAAATCCAAATGGTAAAGATGTGGATCAAAAGGTATACTGGTCTATGATTGGTTCTTTGCTTTACCTTTGTGCATCTAGACCCGATATTGTGTTGAGTGTAGGTGTTTGTGCAAGATATCAAGCGGCTCCTAAGGAAAGCCATTTAATGGCGGTCAAGAGAATCTTTCGATATTTAGTTCATACCCCATTTTATGGTCTTTGGTACCCTCGAGGCTCAACATTCGCTCTTTGTGGATACACGGACTCGGATTGGGCGGGAGACAAGGATGATAGAAAATCAACATCCGGGGCTTGCCAATTCCTTGGTAGGTCCTGGGTATGTTGGTCTTCTAAGCAAAATTGTATATCACTCTCCACCGAAGCGAGTATGTTGCTGCTGCTAGTGCTTGCACCCAATTGCTATGGATGAGGCAAACTTTAAAGGAATACGGTGTCCAATGTGACAAAGTGCCTCTTCTATGTGACAATGGAAGTGCCATCAAGATTGCATACAACCCCGTGGATCACACAAGGACAAATCATATTGAGATTCGACATCACTTTATTAGAGATCATGTTGCTAGAGGTGATATTGATCTATCCTATGTATCAACCAAAGATCAACTTGCTGATATCTTCACGAAGCCACTTGATGAAGCAAGGTTTTGCTACTTGAGGAATGAACTAAATATCGTAGATTCAAGGAGCTTGACTTGATTATCTTGCATTCTCACCTAATACTCGACCCATGTTTGGTTTAGGTGTAGGCATGGACATAGGGGGAGTGTGTTCCTAATTGATTGGACTATCCCTCCCCCATCATGCGCAAATTAAACAAATATCATTCCTCTTAATATCATTTTGTGATATGTGAGCTCAATGATGAGTTTCGGTAATGGACCCAAGATATATCTTCGTGGTGCCAAGCCGAGTATACTCAAATATGGTGGCCTAGGCCACCGCCCCCTCTCAATCGAGAGGATGATGTGCTTACTCATGATTGTCACCTAGTTGAATTGGTTCTTACTCGTGTTTGTCATCCACTAGTTGTTGGTGTTTCTTTTTGGTCATGCACTCAAGTTTGGTTCTTCATTTGTTTTTAGTTTTCTTCCTTGAGTGCATTGGCCCATTTCCGCTTGTCTCTCTAAACCCAGGCCCCTCTTCTCCAACAAAACCATCTTCTCTGCACAAGAACCTTCCTGTTTCTGTTTCCTGGCCTCTGTCCTGTTGGTAACGTTACTACCGGATCACACGCGGTACTACCGCCCAATGGTACTACTGAAGTCATGGCGGTACCGCCCAGGTGTGTTCCGGTTCCTCGAAAACTTCCAGAGCGGTACTACGGCCGGTGACACTACCGCTTCGGTACTACCATTTGAGAAGATCCGGTCTACTTGTCAGCTCGGTTAAGATCGGGAGAGGAGAGGCACCCTCGGTGCCTCATTCATCCCTCGTCTCCTCCTCACCGGCGCCACCACGAGCACGACGTCATGGGAGAAGCCCATCCGCCCCTCCCTCTCCCGGATCCACACCGGATTCGGTCTCCCCGCGGGCTCCTCCCTCTTCCCCACCGTCATGGACACCGGTACCACCGCCCTCCTCATCGTCCTTCTTGATTTCTCCATTGAATCTAGGTACCTTCGATTCGTGGTTAAAACTTGCATCTTTGAGGTTGTATCGTGTGCTACTCACCCGATCTATCACTTGGCCCGATGGGAATCGTGTTTTGACAAATTATTTGTTGCCCATACTCGGATCTTAGTTCAGATCTGCATCATGTGGGCGGTAGTACCGGGAATCTTTTTCAGATTACCGCTGTGCAGTCCCACTACCGCCCGATCTTGGCAGTAATTTTTTTAAAAAAACACTCATTTCCATCATCTGTTTGCCCCAGGTTCTTGTGCCCTTACCCCTATGCTTTCTCCCTCGTTCTTTCACAGGTGCAGGGGGTTCCCAGGGATCGCGCAAGCGCTCCAAAGCTCACTATGAGATCGAGGACTATGAGTCAGAATCTGAGACTGAGTCTGAAGAGGAGGTCATGCCTCAACCTAGTGCCCGTCTGAAACTGCCAACAACTCGTGGTCGTGGGGGAAAGGGGGTCAAGCAAAGTGCTGGTCGTGGTAAAGCTCCTCCACCTCCTCCTCCCTCTGGTCCTCGCAAGAGTCAAAGTTCCGGGCCATCAGGGCCAAGGGTATTGTGTGATATCTCTGAGTCTGAATTTCATGCTTTGCGAGTGGTTAGTCCGTATGGGGCGGCCCGTGCTTTTGCTCGACAGAACAACCTCTTCTACATGGAATTCCAGGAGCGGGTGTTCCATGAGATTCTCATGAAGGATGACAAAATAGTGGTTCCTCAAAAATGGATCGAGATGAATCATGCGAGGAAGAATCTGAACTACTTTGGTGAGGCTCTTGACATGTGTAACAACTTTGGCTTGCTTCCTATTATGGAGTTCAAATGCAACTATGATCCAATGCTCATTGCTCAGTTCTATGCAACCGTTCACTTTGCCAAGAATAATGCTAGGACTCTCACTTGGATGACCGAGGGTGTTGTCAAGGAAGCACCATTGGCTGAGTTCGCGGTATCCTCGGGTACGAAGACCATGGCAAGGATGTTCCCATTGGGTTTCGGCGCCATGCAAATGACAATCCCATGAAGAAAGATAGGCTTGCCCCACTGTACATCCGGGGCGCATCCTGTAAGATAAGGGCTCCTTCCTACTTATGACATCATGCACCGCATCTATCGCGAGACTATCACCCCTCGTGCAGGGAATGTTGATGAGATTCATGCTTACATGGTGGACATTATGATGGCCACCTATCACCATCGTGACTCTGGCCTCCCTATGGATGTGATAGATGTTATCTGGAATGAGATGGTCTGCGCCACTTTTCAGCGGAGGGAGCCTCCTTTTGCTCCATACATCATGGCTCTCATCATTAGCAAGTGCCCTAAAATTGCCCGTGACTTGCCTCATCTTCGTCTTGCCACTCACCGTCACAAGAATCTGCTGATCAAGACCCATCCCAAACCCCGCAATGCGGATGGTCAGATTGTTCATGAGGATGGGAACCCGGTTGAGGAGTCAAGTGATGCTGCTGATGCACCAGCTTTTGTGGTCTCTCGTCGCCAGCCAACACAGCCATATTGGGTTAAGAGGGTTGAGGCCAAACTAAAGAAGATATTCTGACTCCAAGTGGACAATCAGAAACGCCTGTACGAGGCTCATGTCTATGCCAAGAAGGCATGTGCTCGTCAGAAGGAAATGATGGAGGCTCAAGGATTGACTGCTTCCACGGGCTCCGAGAACAACATTACCCCAGAAGACCAATGGATCTCCAAGCACAGCAACTGGGAAGATGATGCCACCTCCTCTCATACATGCCCCTCCACCTCATGGTGCATGGGACGACGTTGATGATGATGATGAGTGATCTTCGGGGCGTTAGTGTTGCTCTTGCCCCTTTTTGGCGTCTTGATGCCAAAGGGGGAGAAGTTGCACATTAGGCATGCGGCAGATTTGCGAGGGAAAGTCACAAGCTCGTTCTTGCCTTGGATTTTATTCGCTTGTGAACTTTATTTGGTTTCCTCCTTTTATGTGTGAACCTAATTATTGGTGCTATGTATGTTAAGACTTTGTGGTTATCTTATGGATCCATATTGTGTGTATTATGGCTATTCTTGTTGGATATGTTCTATGTGATGATATTCCTATTTCCTAATCTATTGGTCATCACATGTTTCTTAACAAAGGTATGTCCTCTATGTGCGACTTCTATTCTAACTGTTGGGGCTTGTTTCTACATATCTAGGGGGAGCCCCATCTACATCTTGTCGTCACTAGATTTCCTTGCAAAATGTGTGTTGTCATCAAACACCAAAAAGGGGGAGATTGAAAGAGCATTTTCTATCCCTAGTGATTTTGGTGTTTGATAACAACACATATCGGACTAATGGTTTGCTAAGTGTATCGCAGTACATTAAAAGGTTTGCATACATTGAGATGCATACTTTGGCGGTACCAAAAGCGGTAACCGCTTTTTGCTACGGACCGGACATAACAAATGACTAAGCTCAAAAGTCTCTTTGGGCGGTACTAAAAAGCGGTAGTACCGCATTTTAGTACCTAGCGCGACAGAAGCTTTTTTACAGCTTGTCAAAAGCTTCTGCCTGCTCCGGTACTAAAATGCGGTAGTACCGCATTTTAGTACTGCTCAGGACAGAGGCTTTTTGAACGTTGCAAAAAGCTACTGTCTGCGCCGGTAGCAAAATGCGGTAGTACCGCATTTTACTACCTGGCGTGACAGAGAGTTTTTGCTCGTTTCAAAAAGCTTCTGTCTGCGCCGGTAGCAAAATGCGGTAGTACCGCATTTTACTACCTGGCGTGACAGAGAGTTTTTGCTCGGTGCAAAAAGCTTGTCACGCCGTAGCAAAATGCGGTAGTACCGGGTTTTGCTACCTGGCGTGACAGAGAGTTTCTTGTATGGAGTTGTGCTGTTCGAAAAAGGGGTGATCCGGTACCTAGGTCCGGTAGTACCGCTTGTACCTCCGGTACTACCGCTTCAGTTAATGCTGCAACGGTCAGATTTTGTGGAGGGGTATAAATACCCCTCCACCTACCTTGGGACAAAGTGCTCAGCTCATTAAAGTCTTGCCCACCATTGGAGTCCTTTGGAGCCACTCAAATTCTCAAGATCTCATCATCCAACCACCCAAAGCCCTTGATCTTTGGGGAATCGAAGGAGTCCCCGATCTACTACTTCACCAAAAGAGATCTTCATTTCCCCCTCATTTCATTGAGGGCCCCTTTGCTCTAGTGTTTTGTTGGAAACCCTAGCTCTCGTTTTTGTTCTTACAAGCTTGTCTTTGATTGCTTTGACATCTTGCTTGTACTTGGGAGCCTCCGATTAAGTTGTGGATGTGTGCCCCAAACTTGTAACGGTCCCGGCTTCCACCTTGAAGGTTGCCGATATAGTGGAAGGTGAATCGATCCCATTGGGGTGAGATTCATCGGAGAACAAGGGAGGCCTCTCGTGGCGTTGGTGGTTTGAAACCACCCCCTCTCCAAACGTAGACGTACTTCCCCTCAAAAGGAAGGAACTACGGGAAACACATCATTGTGTCTCCGCGTCCACTTTTCGGTTACCTCTATCCTTTATCGCACCTTACTTACTTGTTTCTTCTTTGTGTTGTGGTAGCTCTTGCATTTTGTCATATAGGTAAATTCACGGTAGTTGCATTATCTAGAGAATTTACCTTATTGTCAAACCTTAATTTGAAAAAGAAGAAAATTTAAAGTAGCACCTATTCACCCCCCCTCTAGGTGCCCATACGATCCTTTCAGTGGCTATGGTCGCCGTCGTGGCGATGTATGGGTCACAACGCCCCCTTTGGGGTGTTCCCCGTGCTGCCATTGTCGTCGGCCCCTCTACTTCCTCTTCTATTCTCCAGTGAGGACCTTTGGTGAGTGCTTCCTCTCCTCTCGTGCTCTCGATGTTAGGCCCTCCCATGCTCAATGTTGGGAGTGGCCTCTCTGGTGATTGTCTGGTACTGATTAGGGTTCTTGGTTCTGTTTACGGTTCATACCCTGGTGTTGATTAGATACTGATGAATTGGATCATGTGTTGATGATCTTTGAACCTGTTAAGTGGTGACTAGCTGTAGCTTACTGCTGATGATTCCATGGTTAAATTTCATATGATTCAGATGATACAGTTGCTCTGAAAACTATACTTGGTAAAGCTAGTGGTGTTGATAAATTACCACTGTCATTAATTGGTTAATGATAGTGAGTATGGTGTGAGGAAGTCACTGTCTTAGTACTGTTGGCTTAAGAATTCATGTGTAGTTTGAGATCAAATGGTTTTTCAAACAGTGAAGATATACATAGGGATTGTCTTAATTATGATTCCTGTGATGACAGGAAAATGATTTAAAGTTGGTTGGTTGAATCTATGATGACTGGATTAAGCTTTATCTAGTTGATTCATATGGATGGTTCTGGTAGTGGTATCAGCTACTGTTTCTTGAATCAAAGTTTGGAAAAATGATGATAGGCTTGATCATTTGTATAGATCCATAAGATTAAATTCTAAGGTGCTACTCTTATCCTAGAGATGTGCCTAGAAGTTAAATCTTAGCTATATTCATTCTTGAATTGAAATATAGCTTGATAGCTAATTCAATGATGTTGTTCTGAGATTTAGTTGGATCCTTATACTTTTCTGCTTGCTTTTTAGAGTTTAAAACCTCAGTGATGGATTCACCCCACTTGGGTGCTTTCTGAGAGTTTGATTAAGTGTCAGATCATGTATGCTTGTCTAATCTTAGACATATAGATCATATGATGGTCTATTTACTCACCATTGTCACTTGATGTTGTGGTTGCTAGTGCTTGATCTTGTGGCAGCTTGATCTGGTGCTCCCCCAGTATTTCTAGTTTCTGGCTTGTCCTTGATCTAGCCCATCATCTCCTGATTCTGATGGCTTGACCTTGGTCTTGCTATCCACCTGATATACCCCCTCCTTATGTCACCATCTTGGTGATGTGATCCTAGGCTTTGGTTGGTTTGATCTAGCTTAGCTTTGGCTTGGTTTAGCTGCTGGTTGTTGTGCTTGGTGTGTGAGAGCAATGGAATGGTGTGGGGATTGGTTTTTCCCACGGCTGTGTTGACAGTTTTGTTTAGTTGTGCTGCTGCTGTGGTGTTGACAACACACACCATGCAGTTTGGTGTGTGTGCTGCTTGTGTGGCTGCTGCACAGATGTGGATATGTTCAGAATTTTGAAAGTTACTTTCATCTGGTTACTTCTACTTGGCTAGTGGAACAAGTCTGAGAGTAATACAATTTTAACCTTAACTTTCTTTATTTTTGTTTGTGTTTGTTTTGCAGGTACCAGACTTGGGAATTCAAGATTTTAGTTTAGGTTTTCTTCTTTATTTGTAGAATAGTCATATGTAATATTCTTTATTCTTTTGTAATTTTAGTTCTACTTCTTTTGTAATCTTTATTTTATTATTTTGTAATAAAGATTGTACTATTATAAATAAAGAAATATTATTCTTTATTTATTTACTATTGTAAAAAAATTGTGGATGATTTTCATAAGTTACATTTTTGTAACTTATTTATTGAATGAAAATATGAAATGGAGATTCTTATTCTTAATTATTTTTTATATAAAGTTTGAGTTATTATTGGTTAACTCTTAATTAAATCAAATACTCAAACATCATTCGAAAATCCTTTTGAATTATAATTCAAACACTCAAGTTTTAAATTCAAATTTCATTACCCAAAACACATAAGTCCACAGAGATCATATCAAAGTCTATAACAATCATCCTTCAAGACTATACCTAATCTCAAAGTATGAAAGAAACTTTGATCACTTTAGGTTTTTATTTGGCGAAAAATTTACCCACATTTTCACAGATGAATGCATGCAACATTTCAAATTCCTAAATCTACCCTTCGTTGGTTCCTAAATGCTGGGATGTTACAGTTAGGCGCCCAGCCTTAGCCATCATCCTGGCTTTCCAGGTGGGTAGCTGGTTAGCAATGCTATCAACCAGGGGCTGGAGGGCGGCCACGGACACCCGCCGAAGCGACAGGGGGATCCCAAGGTATTTGATGGGGAAGGGTGCCACCTGACACTCCATGACCGTCACCGCTTGGAGCGCATCCTCCGTCGGACAGGCAATCGGGCAGACCGATCACTTGGCATAGTTTCTGTGAAGTCCAGATGCTTCCCCAAAAAGAGCTAGGAGTGCGCGCACCGTGCGCAACTCAGGCGCGCCCGGGTGGCAGAAGATTACCACGTCGTCCGCGTATAGGGAGACGGAGGTTACCAACGCGCGTGTTGCAATCGGCTTCAGCATACCAGACTCCATAGCCCTAGCCATCACCCTATTGAGCGTGTTGATGAATATCACGAACAACATTGGCGACAAGGGGTCGCCCTGCCTCAAGCCCCTCTGATGCCAGATGGGGGGCCTGGCTCGCCATTGAGCATCACCCTGGTGCTAGTCGTCGAAAGTAGGATGGTGACCAGCTCCCTAAATCTGGGGCCAAATCCCACCTTCCGCATCACCTCAAACAACAACCCCCAGGAGACCAAATCAAAGGCTTTTGCTATATCGAGATTTAGCATGATTCTGGGTTCCTTTAACTTGTGCAGAAGGCGTGCCGTCTGCTGAACTAGCATGAAGTTGTCATGTATGCAGCGCTTCTGAATGAAGGCACATTGGTTCAGGTCAACCAGTCTCCCTAACCTAGGGGCCAGCCTAGTGGCCAACAACTTCGCACCGAGCTTGGCGAAGATGTGGATTAGGCTAATCGGCCTGTAGTCGCCCAGGGCGGATGCGTCACTCTGTTTGGGAAGCGGAATGAGTAAGGCTTGGTTAAGGCCTTTGAATCCGTGCACATTCATAGAGTGCAACTTTTCCAAAGCGGCCATGAAGTCGGGTTTCACCACGCCCCAACAGCTCTGCAGGAATTCCACAGTGAATCCATCCAGGCCTGGCGCCTTGCCATGAGGCAGTCGCTTGATCACGTCCCATACCTCCTCCACCTAGAAGGGTGCATCTAGGTCTGAAAGATCTTCCGAGTGGGTACCCAGGAAGTCCAGATCCAGCGAGAAGTCTCGCGAGGCAGCAGTGCCAATCAGTCCTCGAAAGTGATCGTAGGCTGCCTATTCCATGGCTGCGTGCTTAACTCCAATCGCGCCATTGACCCGCATACTCCGTATCACGTTCTTTTGCCTCCGGTAGGCGGCGTGCTAGTGAAAGAAGGCCGTGTTTGCGTCTCCTTCACTCAGCCACCTCACTTTGGCGCGCTGCCGCGCCATGGTGCGCTCCAGCGATGCCAAACCAAGGTAGGTCTGCTTCAACCTCGCGTGAAGAGCGCGCTCATCCCGGGAGAGCTGCCTAGACTCCATTGCCACATCCAGGCGATAAACCACCTCATGGGACGCATCAAGCTGTAACTTGACCGATACGACCTTCTTGTCCGCCCAGCTCGTCAGCTGCCGGGGCGATGCGCTTTAGCTTGGCGACAAGCCTCCGGAAGGGTTTAGGGTCGCCGTCGACCACTTCCCAAGCCGCGGCCATGGTGTCTCCAAAGCCACCAAGCCTCATCCAGAACTGCTCGAATTGGAACCGTCCTCTTCCGGCCGCAACCGGTGTACAGTCCAGGATCAACGGGCGGTGGTCCGAGATCACTATGGATAAGCACCACAGGGAGAAGTTTCCATGCAACTCGTCCTAGTCGGAGGTGCAGAACACCCTGTCCAGCCTAACCATCGTGGGCGTATCCCGCTCGTTGGACCAAGTGTATCGTCTCCCGTGGAGGTAGATCTCCTTGAGCATACAATCGTTCAGAAAACACCTGAAACGGCCCATCATGCGATGATTGAGGTTGTTGTTGCTCTTATCTTCATTGTGGTAGATCATGTTGAAGTCGCCACAGAGCACCCAGGGGTCAGGTCGAGTCTGACGGATCTCTCGGAGTTCCGCGAGGAAAGCAACCTTAGCCGCCTCATCCTGGGGGACGTAGATGCAAGTCAACCACCAGGGTGTGCCTCCCCAGGGGGAAACCCTGGCAGTCACGCTGTTCACATCTACGTGCTCGCTATCAAGATATACCATCCTTCTTTTCTAAGCCACAATAATGTCCCCCTAGTATCAATCGCAGGCAAGCAGAAGTAAGCATCAAAATCCGCGCCTAGGGTTTCTATTACAATAGAGGTCGAAACATCCGCAAGATTAGTCTCTTGCATACATACAATGGAAGCATTCGTTGTAGCAACGATGCTCCTAACACCCGTCTGACGCGCACGATCATTCAAGCCACGCATGTTAGACACCAAAATCATAGGATCGTATGACATTTTAACGATGCGTGACACCTGAAGGGGGACCGAATGGTCAGACCACCAGGAGGTGGCCACCCGAAATCCCCGACATCGCCACCATAGGTGTGGTGCAACCCCTGAGTGCCGATAGGGTCCATCCGTAGAGCTCGTCGATCGCCTCTATCATGTCATCAGTGAGGGGTGACTCGAACAACCTGTGAAAAGCCTCCAAGGCCGCCTCGAATGGGGCCTCATCCCTAGAGATCAAACCTAGCTTCATTAGTAGGTTGCGTACGGCCTTCTTCTTGGAGTTAAGCCCCCCTGGCTGCGTGGATATCCTCGAGCTCCTACGAGACTGAAAGTTCATGGCCATGAGTCGCCTCTGCACCGGAGGCGCCAACAGCAGCGCGTCAGAGCGCAGCTTTGCAGCCGCTAGAAACTCCCCCAGGGTCTTGGGGCGCGGCGCCGGTGTGGTTCCCAAGGTCGCGTCCCCCTGCACGGTAGGGCGATGGCTGTAAACCTGGAGCAGCGGCGTCGCAGCCAGGGCCGGGGTGGAGGGCATCCATGAGGGTGGAGCATGAGGGCACACATTTGTGCATCCACATTGAACAACCACCTCGGCATCCCAAGCTCGTCAGAGTGGGCCGGCAAGGCTTCCCTCGGGGACTGCGCTGAAGACCCGGCAGTAACGCAAGTCTGGCTCCCGCATGCATCGCCTTCGAAAATCACCAAGGCGTATGACGGGGCTGCACAGGTCGTCTCCCCGCTCCCATGGGCCAGGGGCCGGCCCATGGGCGCGCGCGGTGGGGTAGCCCCGGACAACCCAATAGCAATATCCATCAGCCCAGCGCGTGTGTGCATGCTATGGGCCAAGAGGGAAGCCGCTGGGGCCCGGGGGTGGGCCGCATTGATCTCGTCCTGGTGTGAGTGTGCATCTGCCAGCACCCCACCTTCCAGGGCATGGCCCACCATCGCCACGGTGACAGATCCTCCAACAGCCACATGAGAGGCGTGCAGCGATGGGGAAGGCGAGGCTTCCATGACGGAGAGGATCGGGGTGGGTTCCCCGCCTGGTCCACCCTCACCGGTCAATAACGAAAAATCCAAACCCCCCTCCCTTGCTAGGGCCGCAGCCTCAGCGGCACGAGCTTTGCGGCAGGCGCGCCTGCTTTTGACGCCGCCGCTTTTGACTACGGGACAAACCGTACAACGCCGGCCCCAGCTCGCCCATATCAAGATTGTCAGCCCCAGTTTGAATAGGTCTCCCCTCACGCAACAACCGGTCCTCCTGTATCTCTTGGCGTGATTCGGACCGACCAAAGTCGCGGCCAGCGTCGCCGGGTCCTAGCGTCGCTGCGACGGTGCGACCGCGCCTACGACGACGCGATGGAGCGGGTGCGGCCCTAGCCGCAGGGCCCACCGCAACACCCTATTGGTAGTGGCGGGACCCACCACCGTGCTCCCCACGTGGCCGAGCCCCGCCGCCCACATCGCCACCCGCTCCTGCGTCGGCGCCGCCGTACGACAACCCATCAGGTGCGTCCCTGTCTTAGGAGTAGCGGCGAGTTGTGGGGTAGCCAGGCGCCGCCCGCCCCGCCGCCGAGGCAGGTTAGCAGGCGCCGTGTCTGTGGAAGTTCGTGATGTGGACGGCGGGGTGGACCAAGGTCGACACTACTGCGTGGAATGCTTAGTCGGTGAAGGGAATATGCCCGAGAGGCAATAATAAAGTGGTTATTATCGTATTCCTTATTTATGATAAATGTTTATTTTGCATGCTATAATTGTATTAATACGAAACGTTAATACATGTGTGTTTAATAAACAAAAAGAAGTTCCTAGTTATGCCTCTCTTATAAACTAGCTCGTTGATTAACATGATGATCAAAGTTTCTGATCATGAACATTGGATGTTGTTAATAACGAGGTCACATCATTAGTATAATGATGTGATGAACATTCATCCGAAGTATAGCATTACGATCAAAGTCATTGAGTTTATATTGCTATAACAACTTACGAAGTGATCCTAATCCTTAGACCATGAGATCATGTCAATCACTAACACCTGAAGAGTTTCTCCATGACATCAAACGTCACACCGTAACTGGGTGATTATAAAGATGGCTTTAGAACTACTAAAGTGTTATGTTGAGACCCATGGATCGAGAGTGGAATTTGTTCATCCCGATGACGGATAGATATGCTCTGGGCCCTCTCGGTGATATCACATTGATTAGCTTGCAAGCAAGTGATTTGATCACTAGAATGTTATATCACGGGAACGAGAAAAGAGTGCATGTCGGTAACGAGATCAAACTAGGTATGGAGATACCGATGATCGAATCTCTGACATGTAATATATCGGGAAACAAAGGGATTAAGATACTAGCGTAAAAGGTTCACACGATCACAAAAGTCATCGTTGAATGTGTGGGAGTCAGTATGGATCTCCAGGTCCCGCTACTGATTATTGATCGGAGAAGGGTCTCGATCATGTCCGCATTATTCGTGAACCGTAGGGTGACACACTTAAGGGATGCCGACACCATTCGGAGCAAATGATATGCTAGAAAAAGAAAAGGAAAGCGCAGGAATTTATTTCACTAGACACCGGAACTGTTTCGGTTGAAATTGCTGAAACTAGTTCTGCATGTGAAATAGAATACTAGCAAGGGATTTTATGTGAATGTTTGTTAATTAAAGTAATTAACAAAATTCTGAATAAATAAATAAAAGAGTTTTATTTAAATGAGAGCTTGCATTAATTTTGGTGGAAAATTAATGCATGTGAGTGGAATTGTGAGTGGAGAGGTTTTTATGTGAGTGGAGCTTCCAACACATGAATGAGGGAGAGGTGGGGGCACCCTCCATGTCCGGTGGCCATGCCCCTTTGGGCTGCCCCCCTCCCATATAAAAGGACCCCCTCCTCTCACTTGTCTCACACACCTCCTCGCGAAGGATCTCTCTCCCCCCCTTTAGAATTTCCCCACGGTCTCGGATCAGCGAGATACATGTTCCCGGTGGCTTTTTCTGGAAGGATTTGTTGCTTCCGCTGCTTCGCTGGAGAGAGGGCGCGGAGGTTGTCGGGGTACCCGTACAGGCGTGCGATCACGGATGCACCACTGCTTTGAGGTGCTGGACTTGATCGTGTTGGACCGGCTGGACCAGATGGACTTCATCACGATCTTGAGATCTGCAAGCGTTCGTCTACATAATCCACGAGTACAACCTCGTTAACTCTATTCGGTCTTTGAGGATATGTATTCTATGGATGTATATCCACCCGTTGCTTGTATCTAGTAGATAGATCTTGGTACATAGATGTTCCCATCGTAGGAAAATTTTTGTTTTCTATGCTGCGAACCCTACAGTCAGGGCCGCCATTGTCGCCGCTGATGGCGCCATTGTCGGGGCCGGATCGAGGCACCATGCCGAAAGCCTGAAAACCTCCATGTCCGCACGAGAGCGCGTGAGCAGATCAAGCCGCTCCACCCAAGAATTTGGCGCCAGCATCGTCTCCGCCGCCGCGATGCTCCATGCGTTCGCCGAGACGCCCTCAATCTCGAGGTTGACATGCACCCCTAGGCTACCAGCGGTGGTGTTCGTACTTCTCGACCACGGCTGCACCCTCATCCGGAAATACGGGGATTGCACGATCCGGTCAGCCAGTACCCGATCGCGATCCTCCATGGCGGCGAAGTAGATGAGCATCGTGCCAGCAGCGTGGCGGTGAACGGAGAAGACCTCGTCCGGTAATCCGAAGAGGCCCCCGATCGCGTCCGCCACCATGGACGGCGAGGCGTCCAATCATTCGCCGACGAAGACACCGACCAACGCGAACTGCAGCGCACACTCGGCCTCGTGCGAACACGCACGCCGAACGCGACGGGCGGCGGGCGAGCTCCCTTCTAGGCACCACCAACGGGGCCGCCGCCGGAACACGTCGTTGCCACACGGAGGCAGGGGAAGGGGGGCCACCACGGAGCACTCGTCAGCCATGGGCGTGCGAGAGGGCGCCGTCCCACCTTGGCGCTGGCTCGGGGCCAGAGCGCCGGATGGAGGCGAGCGGGCCGCGGTGGCGGCGAGCACCTCCCGCCTATCCTGAACCCTGGGACCACCGCCCAAAGCTCAACCTGGTCGCGCCGTCTCGCCGCGCGAAGCCGCTGGTGCCCCGCGCGAGGACGCAGCAGACGCACCCTAGCGCGCCGTGGCGCGCCCACCCGCAGCCACCGTGGCACCTTGGGCACCCTGGGCGCGGGCACCCACCGTCGCCAGGGCGCGGGCAGCAGTAGCAGCGCGCTCCGCATCGCTCTGACACCGCCCCTGGTCTGAAGACGCGCCGGCTGGCCTCTTACTCGCCGGTTGGTCGCCGTCGTCAGAGGGGGTGCGCGGCCGGGGAAGCGAACACTCACGCGACATGTGCCCAACCTTGCCGCAGCGGATGCACACAGGTCCTATGGTGCAGTCGCGTGCCCAGTGCCCAGGCCTGCCGCAGAGGAGACAGAGCCCCGCGAAGGCGTCGAAGGCCCTAGGCTCGCGACCTGCCCGAGCGGCCCGTGCCGCCGCCACCTTCCTGCCTGCGCGATGTCCACGCGCCCGCCTGCTCCTGGGCTGCTCCCATGGCTCGCCGTCGTCCGCGCCGCCCTCGAGCGAGTCATTGTCGTTGCAGATCCTCTCACGCACTCGATGTAGATTGGTAGAAATCAAAACGAGAGAGAGAGACACGGGTTTTGTGCTGCGTACTGCAATGCAGCTTTCCTGTTTCTGTTTATTTCTCTTATATCGAATCTAACTAAAAGCGAATGAGAAAAGCGGATCGCTCAGAGTTACAGCCGCGCCATCCCACGACCCTCTGAAACGTGCCACTATCGCCGCTATGACCGAGTCGACCATGCCATCCCATGATTCGTCCATAGCGTCGTGCTGATCCTAGCTACGATACACGATGCTGAACAGACTCAGGCATCGGATTTATTACAGCAGATAAAGTCTAAACTGAACCTAACATTCAGACTAACAGTATCCAGACGAGATTATCAGTGACTCCAACAAATCACCCCCTTAATCTCGTCCCTAAGCGCCAATCTCTCGCATGCTGATCATCTGACGCATCTCAACAAACTTTGTTCGTCCAAGAGCTTTGGTCAGCATATCAGCAAGCTGTCCATTGGTGCGAACGTGCTCGACATCCATCTCCCCCTTCTCAATGCACTCCCTGATGTGGTGGAATTTTGTATCAATGTGTTTTCTTCTTCCATGTTGCACCGGGTTTTTGCACAGAGCAATGGCAGATTTATTGTCAATCTTCAGGAGAAACTTCTGTGGTGAGTGTCCGGCAAGATCAGCAATGAGCCGATTTAGCCAGATGCCATGACATGCCGCAGACGAAGCCGCGATGTATTCAGCTTCACAGGAAGACAGTGTGACTATTTTTCTGCTTCTGTGAGCTCCAGGTGATCAGATTTTCACCGAGGAAGAACACTATGCCGGTGGTGCTCTTCCTGTCATCAGTATCACCGGCAAAATCGTTGTCACTGTATCCAACAAGGCCGGTTTCCCTCCCAGCTCTGTAACTGCAGCCATAATTCAGTGTGCCCTGCAAGTATCTCAGAATTTGCTTGACTGCAGCCCAATGGTGAGCACTAGGGGCCTCCATGTATCTGCTTGTGATGCCAACCGCATGTGCGATGTCCGGCCTGGTATTCACCAAGTATCGAAGGATGCCAATGACACTGTGATACATGGCTGCTTCTACCTTCTCTGCTCCATCTTCTTTTGTGAGCTTCAGTCGACACTCCATGGGTGTGTGACAGGGGTTGCAGTTCTGCATTCCTGCCCTTTCAAGAATATTTGCTACATATCCTTTCTGACAGAGCGAGATCCCTCCTTCTCCTTGCTTCACCTCGATTCCAAGGTAGTAGGAGAGTAGCCCGAGATCACTCATTTTGAACAAGTGTTGCATCTCGGCTTTGAATGACTGAATTTCTTCAGCATTGGTGCCAGTGATGATCAAATCATCGATGTACACACCAACAATCAGGAATACGGTGTCGCTGCTTCGCCTGTATACATCATGCTCTAGTGGACTGCGAGTAAAACCAAGGTTTTGTAGTGAATCATCCAACTTTGCATACCATGCCCGTGGATCCTGACGAAGCCCGTACAGCGCTTTGTTCAGTTTCAGAACTTGGCGCTTCTGCTGATTGTCAGTGAAGCCAGGTGGCTGGACCACGTACACCTCCTCGGTCAGGTCCCCGTTGAGGAAAGCGGACTTTGCATCCATGTGATGGACGCCCCAGCCATGGTGCGCTGCTAGTTCTAGCAGTGCTCGAACTGTCTCCATACGTGCAACAGGAGCGAAGATCTCCTCGAAGTCCACCCCCTGTCGTTGCGCGTATCCTTTTGCGACCAACCTCGCCTTGTACTTGATGATATCGCCAGAGGGATCTCTCTTGAACTTAGACACCCATTTGAGTCCAATGGCTCGGTGGCCACCAGGTAGTGCGGTGAGCTGCCAAGTGTTGGTGTCCTCGATGCAGCTCTGCTCTTCACGCATCGCCGCGCGCCAGTGCTCGTCCTGCAGCGCATCATTGACGCTGGAGGGTTCCTCTGCAGTAAGCAAACACAACCCGTTTTCCTCCAAATCCTGCATCTACACAGAGGTGTCGTATACATCCTCAATCCTCTGATAGCGATGTACTCCACTAGAGTCCGTGTCCAGGTTGGAGTCATGAGTGGGAGGTGTGGCGAACCGTGCTTGTTCTGGGGATGGAGTAGTGGGGTCTTCTGTGCCTGCCCTGGCAGTGGTTGGAGACGCGTCTCCTGCCACTGCAGGAGTTGCGGCAGAATAGTCTGCCGCGGAAGACGTTGTAGTTGAATTTCCTGTCACGGCAGAGGGTGTGGCTGGGATTGCTGCCGAGCTCTCTCCTTCCACGCACGTTGTGTAGTCCACGGTGAACGACGGAGAGCCGGTGATCTGTCCGCCGCTGCTGGCGCTCCAGTCCCAGGCACGGTTTTCTTTGAAGGCCACGTCACGCGTGATGTAGAGACGCTTTCCATCGGGGTCATAGACTCGATAGGCTTTTGATCCTTCTTCATACCCAACGAACACTCCAGGGATTGATCTGTCTGAGAGTTTAGCAATGCCTGGTCCGAGGCGCTTGACATGGGCAGTGCACCCGAAAATCCTGAGGTGGTGTATTGCCGGCGCACACCCGTGCCAAGCCTGGTACGGCGTGATGCCCTTCAAGCTTTTGGATGGCGCGCGATTCAGCAGGTACACGGCAGTCTTCACCGCCTCGCCCCAGAATGGCCCTGGCATGCCCACAGACTTAAGCAGACACCGAGCCATCTCAACCACGGTCTGGTTGCGTCTTTCCACCACTCCGTTCTGCTGGGGGGGTATGGGACGGTGGTGTTGTGTCTGATGTCGCTCGCGTCACAGAAGTCCGCGAAGTCCAGCGAGTTGAACTCGCCGCCCCGGTCCGAGCAGAATGCCAGGAGCTTGCACTCGCGTTCTGCCTCAGCTCGTGCCTTCACCTTCTTGAAGAAGTTCAGTGCCTCGTCCTTGGACCTTAGTACCTCGAGACACATGAAACGTGAGTAATCGTCGACGATCATCAGAAAGTATTTCTTACCGCCGGCGGTCGGCGGCGTGATTGGTCCGCACAGATCACCATGCATCAGTTCCAGCACTCGACTCGCTCGGTAACTCGTGGCCTGAGGGAATGGCGTTCGGTGCTGCTTGCCAAGGGTGCACCCACTGCAGAAGACATGGTCGATCAGTGGCATGCCGTGCACCATCTCCTTGCGCCCCAGGGCCTGCAGTGCACGGAAGTGCAAGTGCCCGTAGCGCCCATGCCACATCCATGCTTGATCTTCGTGCATGGCAAGGAGGCTCACCGAAGTGGCGAGCTGGAGGCGCACTGTGTAGAGTCGGTTGCGGGCCCGGTTAACGCGCGCAAGGATCTTGCGCGGGCGATCCAGGATGCACATCACGCTGTCGCAGATCGTGATCTTACACCTGTTCTCGTCGAGTTGCCCCAACGAGATGATGTTGCTGCGGAGTGCGGGGATGAATTAGACGTTCCCGAGAACTCTATGATCCCTAGTTAGCCACTGGAAAACCACCGACCCGCGTTCGCAGATCTCGACAACAGAGCCGTCGCCGAACCGGACCTTGCCACGCACGCTTTCGTCAAGCGAGGAGAACATGGCGCGCTCCCGTGTCATGTGTCTTGACACACCTGTGTCAAGGTACCACATGCCGTCGACAGAGGGAGCGGGGATGACCAGCTCTTCATTCAGGAACACAGCTTCCCTCGTGTCAGTATGCGCCGCGCCGAGCGCGCACACCTGCGCGAGGAGTTCGGGTGCCTCCTCTTCCTCGCCTTGCACAGGGTTTGCCTTCTCACCGCGTCGTTCGCAATCTCTCTTGGCCTTCATGCACTCCTTGGCCCAGTGGCCGCCCTTGCGACGTTCGCCCGTGCCGGTCGCGGTGCTCACCGGCTTGGGCGCCGGCTTGCCTGTCTTGTCGCCGCCTGAGGACGACCCAAGGGGCGCGTTGTCGCGCCCGCGCAGCCCACTACTCTTCCGTGAGGAGAAGCTTCTTGATGCCATCCGCGGCGTTGTCGAGATCATAGCCTTCCTCCGCCGTCAGGAGGCGGCCAGTCAGATCCTCGATGGTGAGCTCTCGCGGATTGACTGTCTGCTCGGTCGCCATCACCATCGGGCGATACTTCTTCGACACCACACGGAGAAATTTGAGGACGGCCTTGTACTCATCGTACGGGTCGCCAAGCAGCTCCAGATCACTGATAATGCAGGTCAGGCGAATCGCAAAATCCTCTATTGACTTACCAGCGCGGAACTGTAGTTCCTCAAACTCGCGTCGCCGTGTTTGTGCCTTTGCCTCCCGGATGCGCTCGCACCCGAGCCTCATCGTTTTGAGGGTTTCCCATGCCGTCTTGGCGCTGTCCTTCATGCCCAGAGTGCGCACGAGCTCAGGAGGTATGGCTCGCAGCAAGGCAGCCAGAGCAGCACGATCGTCCTGATCATCCTCCGCCCCGAACTCGATGACATCCCATAGCCGTGCAGCCTGGAGCTGAAGGGTTTCGCGGCATAGTAAATCAAAATTTTCTACGGATGCGAACAGAGGGAAAGCCAAGATCTAATCTAGGAGATGCAATCAACGAGAGAGATTGGATTAGATCTTCATACCCTTGAAGATTCGACAATGAACGTTCGTCTAGCGGGTGATGTAATCGTCTTCTCCTCCTCGCGATCCGATCCGATCTAGCACCACAAGTGGCGGTGCCTCCGTGAGATGCACACGCAGCACCTCGGCGTCTCCTCCTTCCTCGGACCAGCAAGTATGGTGGAGAGATAGATTGGATCTACACGACGGCGTGGTGTATATGGTGGAGAATTTCTGCGGCAGGCTTCGCCTACAAGCGATGGGAGGAGAGAGGAAAGCTAGCAAGGCGGCTAGGGTTTGGAGGAGAGGTGTGGGGTTGGTGCGTCCCCCCCTCTTTATATAGAGGGGGCGCAGCCCTCCCCAAGCCCAAAGGATAAGGAGTGGGGGCATGGACTCTCCTCTTCTAGAAACCCTATCTCTAGTTTAAGCGATTTAAACTCTCTAGGATCGGCTGGACCCTATGGGGCCTTGTGCCCTGGCCCAATGCGCCATGACACTCCCTCATAGGCCCATGCCCTCCCGGAAGGTGGGGCCACGTTGGCCCCTTCCGAAGGTTCTAAAGCTTCACAATACCGATTAACTTGGAACAATTCAACTCCAAAACTGCACCGCCTTATATGAATCTTATTCTCCGGACCATTCCGAACCTCTCGTGATGTCCCGTATCCCATCCGAGACTCAACAAAATTCATAAACCAATTATCCAATCTATCCTAGCGTCGAGATACGTTAAGTGTGTGACCTGCGGGTTCGAGAATATGCGGACATGATCTTCTATCAATAATCAATGGGTGCAGGCACCCATATTGACTCCACACATTCATCGATGATCATATCGGATGAACCACGATGCCAGGATTCAATCAATCCCATATATATATTCCTTCGTCTCGCGATATTTTACTTGCCCGAGATTCGATCGTCATGCATCATACCTAGTTCAATCTCGTTCACGAAGTACTTCACTGTTCCGTAATCCGATATCACTTTGTGATTAACTCCTTAACCACATGCTTGCAAGCGTGTTGATATCGACAAAGTGGGCCCAAGTATATCTCTCCGACTTGGGAGGGACAAATTCCATCTCGATACATACAACCCAATGATACTTTCCGATCACCTGAGAGACACCTTTATGATCACCCTCTCATAGGATGACGTTTGATGACCTCAAAGCTTTCTTCCGGTACCAGGGAGTTGCATTATCTCATGGTCTAAGGAATACAATATTTGACATAGGAAAAGCTTCGCAAAGATGAACACGATAAAACGATCTAATTGCTTCGCTTAGTTTGGGTCTGTCCATCATATCATTCTCCCAATGATATGATCTCATTATCAATTGACAACTCATGTCTATGGTTAGGAAACCTTAACCATCATTGATCAATGAGCTAGTCCTTAGAGGCGTACCAAGGACACGGTGTTGTTCACAAACCACACAAGTATTAATGTTTCCGCTTAATACAATTCTAGCATGGAATATAAACTTTATCATGAGCAAGAATTATAATAATAACATCTTTATTATTGCCTCTAGGGCATAATTCCAACAGTCTCCCACTTGCACTAGAGTCAATAATCTAGTTTACATCTGGCAACAATCTCACACCCATGGCACTGAGGTGTTGATCATGTTTTACACGCGGAAGAGGTTTAGTCAATGGATCTGCGACATTCAGATCCGTATGTACTTTGCTAATCTTCAGATCTCCATCTGCTATATAATCTCGGATTATTATATAACTTGTGGTTGATATGCTTGGTCTTTGGATGATATCTTGGTTCCTTAGCGAGTGCTATGGCGCCAGTGTTGTCACACAATATCTCCAGTGGGTCCAATGCACTTGGAACCACACCAAGCTCAGTGATGAAGTTTCTGATCCAAAATCCTTCACTTGACGCTTCTGCAGCAGCCATGCATTCCGCTTCTACTGTAGATCCCGCGATCACGCTTTGCTTGCAGCTTCTCCAGCTCACAGCTCCTCCATTCAAAATATAAACGTATCCTGTCTGAGATTTAGAATCATCTTTGTTGGTGTCAAAACTAGCGTCGACGTAACCTTTTACGACAAGCTGTTCAGCACCCCCATAGACTAAGAACATTTCTTTAGTCCTAATTAGGTACTTTAGGATGTTCTTCACGGCTGTCCAATGTTCCACTCCTGGATCACTTTGATATCTACTCGTCAAACTAAGAGCATTGGACACATCCGGTCTAGTACACAGCATGGCATATATGATGGAACCTATGGCCGAGGCATAAGGCACTTTGCTCATAGCTTCCCTATCATTTACCGTAGCTGGACACTGAGCCTTGCTCAATATCTTACCTGACAACATAGGTACTGAACCTTTCTTTGCCTTATCCATTCTTAACCTTTTCAGAACTTTGTCTAGGTATGTACTCTGGCTTAATGCTATCAGGCGTCTTTGTCTATCTCTATAGATTTTGATGCCCAATATATAAGCAGCTTCACCTAGGTCTTTCATTGAAAAACACTTGTTCAAATAACTCTTCACATTGTTAAGCATGTTGATGTCATTTCCAATAATCAATATGTCATCCACATATAGTACCAGAAACGTCACCAAGCTCCCACTCACTTTCTTGTAGATGCAAGATTCATAGCAATTTGGAACAAATCCAAAGCTCTTGATCACTTGATCAAAATGAAGGATCCAACTCCGAGATGCTTGCTTCAGTCCATAAATGGAACGCTGAAGTTTGCATACTTTACTAGCATCCTTAGGATCGAAAAAAACCTTCGGGTTGCATCATATACAACTCTTCATCAATGTTCCCATTGAGGAAAGCAGTCTTGACATCCATCTGCCATATTTCATAATCATGAAACGCAGCAATTGCTAATAAAATCCGAATGGACTTAAACATCGCTACGGGAGAGAAAGTCCCATCGTAGTAAACACCTTGAACTTGTCAAAAACCTTTTGCGACAAGCCGTGCTTTATAGACGGTAACATTACCATCCGCGTCCGTTTTCTTCTTGAATATCCATTTGCACTCAACGGCCTTTCGGTCGCTAGGAGGATCCACCAAAGTCCATACTTGGTTTTCGCTCATGGATCCCAATTGGATTTCATGGCTTCAGCCATTTCTCGGTCTGGGCTCATCATCGCTTCCTCATAGTTCGTAGGTTCACTTTCTTCTACCAACAAGGCAGTCAAGACGAGTTGCCGTACCACTCGGGGAGGGCATGACCTTGTCGACTGGGACGTTCGATGGCGACATCGTCAAGCTTCATGATCCTTGTCATTAGCTTCCTCTATTGTTGGTGCGGACCTTTGGAACAATTTCGAGATGCTTGCGCTACTCTCCAATTCAAGAGAAGGTTCAATAACCTCGTGCTCTACTTTCCTCCCTCACTTCTTTGAGAGAAACTCCTTCTCAAGAAAGGAACCGTTCTTCTGACAAACACTTTGCCTTGGTTACGTGATAGAAGGTATACCCAATAGTTTCCTTAGGGTATCCTATGAAAGCGCATTTCTCCGCTTTGGGTTCGAGCTTGTCGCATCAACTTCTTGGCGTAAGCTATCCCAAACTTTAAGCTGTTATTAAAACAAATAAAATTTATTTCATTTTAGTGGGCGAGCGGCGAGTGGGCCGATCGACCACCCCGAGAAATAATAAGCGGTCCAACCAACCACCCTTTATTCCTAAACCTACCCATCTTCCCTGCAACCCATCCCTCCACCTCCCCCCAACCAATAGGCTGCTGCCACCTCACTTCCTCCCTCTCCCTCAACCACTCACAACCCGCCACATCAGCACCATCCAACCGGCCCTCTCCCCTCCCTCTCTCTCTCAACACTGCCACACTCCCCACCCCACCAAAACCGACGCAGCCACCCGCGCCGGCCACCAACCCGCTGCCTCTCTGCCGCGAGGCCCCACCCCGGTCCCACCTGGGCGCGCCCACCCCCGCGCGGGCCCCACCCGGCT
The DNA here is from genome assembly GCA_030063025.1 of Avena longiglumis. Classification (NCBI taxonomy): domain Eukaryota; kingdom Viridiplantae; phylum Streptophyta; class Magnoliopsida; order Poales; family Poaceae; genus Avena; species Avena longiglumis. Next base: position 42,112,086 of record CP125974.1, on the reverse strand, counting down.
CGGCCCCTCCTCCCACGTTCTTCCTCCTGCGCCTTGCGCCCGACCCAGCCTCCTCTCTCCTCCGCTCTCGCCCGCGCCTATCCTCGGGTCGCCGCCTCATGAAGCCATAACCGCCCTTCTTCGCCTCCAGCGTGTTCTTGACTTGGACTGCAAGACCTACTCCAAAATCAAGGCCGTCGACATGGAAAGACAAGGACCTCTGCGGAGCAGCGCTTGGAGAACCCAGTGCCCAAAATCGCACAAGTCCACCAACGCCAACCAAGATCGACACGGCAATCGATGACCGAATCTCCAAGTTAAATCGACATAGAAGAGTTGGCGTAAACCAAGATCGCCTCACAGACGCGTCACGGTTTTGGAGGAACTCTCGGACGCCAAGTTCGCCTCGTGAACCCCAAGACACAGACCCGATGACCATGATCTTGACTGCGAACAACGAGTCCTTCGGGTGAAACCAACAAGATCTACCCGTGCGCCAATACCGCCCGACAACGGAACGTGACACCCAAGGTCTTCCCAGTTCGATGTCAAGGACCACGGATGCGACAATGTCTACCTCACGAGCACCGAGAACATCCATGGACGCCGAGCCGGACCGATAACCGTCAAGATCGCCACAAGAGCGACAAGTGCTTCCCCGAACGCCATACGACCGTCGACAATTCCGGAGACGCGAATGCGACAAACGACACCAAACCAAGTCCTTCCCGGGTCAGAAGCGTTTCCGTCGAACCACGGACCCGAGACCAACCCCGAACCCCGGAACCCCAAGTTCGTCGAGAACCCTAATGTGTGAACCTTCCCGAAACCCTATTTTATAACATAATATAACTTGTCGCATAATAATTGCCTTGCATGCATACATTCATGTGGTTTGGGGGCCTTATGCCGATTCACCTAATAATTAAATATGGGGCCCATATGCGGGCAAATCTAGTCTCATATCGGCCTCATTTAAACTTGTGTAGCGAAACCGTATTATCTCTTGCCATGTCAAAACAACATTTAAAATGCGGGGTATCTAAATAACATGAACCACCTAAATAATTTTCGGGACCCCGGTTCCGCTTAATCTTGACCTAATTGCATCGCACTTTTGCCATGCCATACATCATACATGCATCATGCCGATCTTCTGCCGTTGTATTAAATATTGCATCCGGTGTTTATTCTAGCGTTTTGCTTATTCGCGGATAAGGCCGTTGAGTTGATGTGAGCTTCGCCCGATCTTCGGTTGAACCCTTCGACCATGTTTTCAGGCGAGCATCTCCCCCTTTCTACCTATCTTACTTTTATAGTCTTTATTCCCTCCTGTTGATCTATTGCTATCTGTGTTGCGTTGCTTTAGTTTCCGTACCTGTGATATACCGTGCAGCCCTATATTGCCTTGGACACATCCTATTACCTGTTGTTTGGTAGATAGTTGGACTTGCGCGTCGTAGTTGCTTGCTCAAGTGCTGATGTGTGTCGTCATATGCCACAGTTGTTGATGTTTTGCCGCATGTTGATGTTGGAGATGATTCTAGTTTTACTTATCGTCACTTTAATTTCTGTTTAACAACTAAAATTGAAATAAGCAGAGGCATCGGTGGGTGATAGAAAATATTTGGTTTCGAGAGCCACTTGTGTCCGTAAGACCCGAGTACTTGATACTGTTCCTTGATTTATCGCTATCCACATCCGAGGTATATGGGACCCCCACAGGCGAGCTTGATTCCGTCTTATTTCTTGGGGCCACAAACTAGTTTGAGGTTTTATTTAAGATCTGTACTTATGCCATGCTACTTTACGTATTTAAATTGTGCGAGCACCTTTGTCTTGTTAGGATCATGGCACGATTCCGCTGATGTCGACAAGCCCAGCCACACTTCGGGTTCCCGGTCGTTCACCGTCCCCCATAACCTTGAGCCCGTCTCGGAGTCGGTAGCCGTTGGGATCTACTTAAGGGTGGCCCTGAAATATTTGAATCTGTGATTGTTCGATCGTGAAAGCCTCGTTGGGTTTTGATTTGGTTTTAGAGGTTGATCGGCGTGTGTTGCTATTGGTGCACCCGGCGGGTAGAACTTTCTGAAAGCCGTGTCGCGGATATGGCGACTTGGAGCACGATATCTCGATCATAGACAAGCATAACTAAAGTTTCTTGCTATAAATTTGACTTATAATGACTAGTAATCAGCTTCACTATAATGGAATGGCTAATTATCGCCCACAATTGCTTGTTTGGTTGTCGCTTGCGGCAATTGTACTGATTAGTAAATCTTGCAACTCTAGCGGAATGGCTGAATAAAAGTACCAACAACTGCTGGGTTTAAGGGTTACCTCATGCTAATTGTATCTGACTAGTAAGTGTTGCCACTATCACGGAATGGTTAACTATAAGTGCCCACTGCTTATTTTATCAGGACGATTACTTATACCTGACTAGTAATTGCTGCGATAACCGAATAAATAAAGCGCCAGCGTGTGAGTTCCTCGGTTGACTTCCTCGTTTGGTCTCGAGAAACACGGGATGGGTTTGTTTGGTGTTAACCGAGTTGGATCCGGCTAGGTCATTCTTACCCTCTCGATAACCGCCGTTGCATCGAGTCTCTATAGGTTGTTTAGCGCATCTTTGCCGCTGCGCTTGATCCACCATACCTATGTAGGCGAGGACCGCCCGGTCTAGCCTCGTAGTGTCTTGGCCTCGATCTTGGCTCCTTCTTTTCCTTTGCCCTTTCGGCACCTTTTGTTTAAGCGGGTTTTGAGATCGGCGCCGTTAGCGGGGTTACCCTTCCGGCTTTGGGCAGGGTTATGGGCGCCATTGGTTATTCTTGGGGCTCTTAGCCCCATTTGCATCTTGTCCGTAGTCGGACGCTCGCTCTTTCAAGGTGATTTGGATCTTTGTATAATATATCTGTATTCTGACTCATGGAGTTGTTATATATATTTGTTACGTGGGTCCGTCGAGGAATTGTGTAATGTTATTACTTCGTTTTCCACCCGCGCGAAAGTGCTGGTGAGCACCTTTGAATCGTTTCTATGCGGGTTTGGCGAATTTTGCTCAAACTTGCATAGGTCGATCGAGGTGTGTTAAGTATCGAGCTCAGCTTCGATACCCCACAAGTCGACTGTGGGATAACCTAGCTAACGGCGTAGAGTGTCAAAACTATTTTGAAAATCGGTTGGATAGTTACGGTTAGGTCCGATTTTACTCCTTACCCTTTTCTATTCCTCTCTTACCTCGTGTTTTGAATCCTCTCTTCTCTCTCTTTGAGTCCGGGATTTCGTGGTTGGGTTTCAAATCGTACCTTGAGGTTTCGTTTCTCCCTTTTGTAGGAGGTGCTACGATCATCAATCTGCAATACATTGTGCCCTTCATCCGATCTTTTGTTCTTGAGATCTTTATCCATATGTGTTCCTTCTTTGGATGTCGATGTCGTCGAAAAACATACGAGGGCGAGCTTTGGTGAAGTTGGAGTCGACCTTGAGCATGTGTTGTTCATGCCAATGGAACCATCGCGAAACCTAATCTGTGTCTTTCATACGTTTTCGGTTGTATCTTCGGTGTTTCCGATGTGATGACATCATCTCGCGAGATCCGATGCGTAGTGCATCACTCCTTGTTCGAACCTCGCTTGTCGAGATCTTGATCTAATTCGAGAGTTGGTTGCATAATCCGTCTATTCGTGCGAGTCATGGTTTGAGCGGGATGGAGCTACCCTACCACTCTTATCATTCGCTCTTATCGTCGAATCGGTGGATCCAGCAGTTTTACTCCGTCCATGGAAGTTAGAGGTGGCCTTACCTTCAACTCCGTCCTTTGTTTCCCCGGAGTGTTCTCTCGACGGTCAGGAACAACGACCCTTTGTAGGTGGTGTCGCCGATTTCAAGATGGAGGAGGAACCATCGTTAGTGGTGTCGCGAGGATCTACACGAAGCGAGAAGACGCAGATCACCGACCTTCCTTCCGGTACCAAGAGGCGGATCTCGAGGGCGAGATCCCTTGTTAGTGGTGTCGAATTGTGGCATCCCGCAAAACCACTACTAGAAAATCGCGTTGAATTTGTGCATTGCATCGTCATCATCATGCATGGTTTGTCAAAACTACTTCGCAAACCCCGGTTTATTTTCCAAACGCCCCGTCTTAATTCAAATGCAAAACCCCGGGTCTCCGGATTATTTTTGTTTTGGCCGCTTTCGGTTTGCAAACTGTGTTATTAAAACAAATAAAATTTATTTCATTTTTAGTGGGCGGTCGAGCAGGCATCTGAGTCGACCACCCTGTGAAATAATAAACGGTCCAACCAACCCACCTTTATTCCTAAACCTACCCATCTTCCTACCCAACCCATCCTCCACCTCACCCCAACCAATAGGCTGCTGCCACCTCACTTCCTCCCTCTCCTCAACCACTCATCGCACCATCAGCGGCCCTCTCCCTCCCTCTCTCTCTCTGCCCACACTTCCCCACCATGAAACCGGCCACCAAGGTTGCCTCTGTGAGGCCCTTTGTCCCACTGCGCCCACCAGCAGGCCCAGCTCGGCCCCTCCTCCCCACGTTCTTCCTCCTGCGCCTTGCCTTGACCCGACCTCCTCTCTCCTCGCTCTCGCTCGCCTCGCCCATGCTATCCTCGGGTGCGCCGCCCTTGCCGCTAACCGCCCTTGCTTCGCCTCAGCGTGTTCTTGACTTGGACTCAAGACCTACTCCAAAATCGAAGGCCGTCGACATGGAAAGACAAGGGCGTCTGCGGAGCAGCGCATCGAGAACCCCGTGCCCAAAATCGCACAAGTCCACCAACGCCAACCAAGATCGACACGGCAATCGATGACGAATCTCCAAGTTCGTCGACATAGAAAGTTGGCGTAAACCAAGATCGCCTCACGGACGCGTCCACGGTTTTCGGAGGAACTCTCGGACGCCAAGTTCGCCTCGTGAACCCCAAGACCTGGACCCGATGACCATGATCTTCGCTGCGAACAACGAGTCCTTCGAGGTGAAACCAACAAGATCTACCCGTGCCAATACCGCCAAACAGCGAACCGTGACACCCAAGGTCTTCCCAGATTCGATGTCAAGGACCACGGATGCGACAATGTCTACCTCACGGGCACCAGAACATCCCACCGACGCCGAGCCGGACGATAACCGTCAAGATCGCCACAAGAACGACAAGTGCTTCGAACGAGCATACGGCCGACAATTAGGAGACCGCGAATGTGACAAGAACGACACCAAACCAAGTCCTTCCCGGAGTCCGAGAACGTTTCCGTCGAACCCTGGACCCCGAGACCAACCCCGAACCCCGGAACCCCAAGTTCGTCGAGAACCCTAATGTGTGAACCTTCCCGAAACCCTATTTTATAACATAATATAACTTGTCGCATAATAATTGCCTTGCATGCATACATTCATGTGGTTTGGGGGCCTTATGCCGATTCACCTAATAATTAAATATGGGGCCCATATGCGGGCAAATCTAGCCTTATATTGGCCTCATTTAAATTTGTGTAGCGAACCCGGTGCTATCTTCTACCATGTAAAACAACATTTAAATTGCGGGATAGATAAATAACCTGAACTGTTTAATTAATTGTCGGGACCCCGGTTCCGCTTAATATGACCTAATTGCGTCGCACCTTCGCCATGCCATACATCATACATGCATCATGCCGATCTTCTGCCGTTGTGTTAAATATTGCATCCGGTGTTTCTTCTAGTGTTTTGCTTCTTCGCGGATAAGGCCGTTGAGTTGATGTGAGCTCCGCCCCGATCTTCGGTTGAACCTTCAACAATGCTTTCAGGCGAGCATCTCCCCCTTTTCTACCTATCTTAATTTTATAGTCTTCATTCCTTCCTGTTGATCTATTGCTATCTGTGTTGCGATGCTCTAGTTTCCGTACCCGTGATATCCCTTGCCGCCCTATATTGCCTTGGACACATCCTATTACCTGTTGTTTGGTAGATAGTTGGACTTGCGCGTCGTAGTTGCTTGCTCAAGTGCTGATGTGTGTCGTCATATGCCACAGTTGTTGATGTTTTGCCGCATGTTGATGTTGGAGATGATTCTAGTTTTACTTATCGTCACTTTAATTTCTGTTTAACAACTAAAATTGAAATAAGCAGAGGCATCGGTGGGTGATAGAAAATATTTGGTTTCGAGCATACTTGTGTCCCGTAAGACCCAGTACTTGATACATTCCTTGATTTATCGCTATCCACATCCGGGAGGTATATGGGACCCCCCTGGGCCAGAGCTTGATTCCGTCTTATTTCTTGGGGCCACAAACTAGTTTGAGGTTTTATTTACGATCTGGTACTTATGCCATGCTACTTTCGTATTTAAATTGTGCGAGAACTGCTTTTCATTTAGGATCATGGCACGATTCCTTGATGTCGACAAGCCCAGCCACACTTTCGGTTCCCGATCGTTCACCGTCCCCCATAACCTTGAGCCCGTCTCGAGTCACCGTTTGGCCGTTGAGATCTACTTAAGGGTGGCCCTGAAATATTCTGAATCTGTGATTGTTCACCGTGAAAGCCTCGTTGGGTTTTGATTTGGTTTTTCGAGGTTGATCGAGCGTGTGTTGCTATTGGTGCACCCGGCGGGTAGAACTTTCGGCCGTGTCCGGATATGGACGACTTGGAGCGATGTCTCGATCATAGACAAGCATAACTAAAGTTTACTGCTATAAATTTGACTTATAATGACTAGTAATCAGCTTCACTATAACGGAATGGCTAATTAATACTGCCCACAATTGCTTGTTTGGTTGTCGCTTGCGGCAATTGTACCTGATTAGTAAATCTTGCAACTACAACGGAATGGCTAAATAAAAGTACCAACAACTGCTGGGTTTAAGGGTTACCTCATGCTAATTGTATCTGACTAGTAAGTGTTGCCACTATCACGGAATGGTTAACTATAAGTGCCCACTGCTTATTTTATCAGGACGATTACCTATACCTGACTAGTAATTGCTGCAACGATAACCGAATAAATAAAACTGCCAACTGTGTGAGTTCCTCGGTTGACTTCCTCGTTTGGTCTCGAGGGGGAAACACCAGGATGGGTTTGTTTGGTGTTAGCTTGAGTTGGATCGGCTAGGTCATTCTTACCCTCTCGATAACCGCTTGCATCGAGTATCTATAGGTTGTTTAGCGCATCTTTGCCGCTGCCTTGATCCACCATACCTATGTGGCGAGGACCGAATTCTAGCCTCGCCGTGTCTTGGCCTCGATCGGCTCCTTCTTTTCCTTTGCCCTTTGTGGCACCTTTTGTTTAAGCGGGTTTTGAGATCGGCGCCGTTAGCGAGGTTACCCTTCCGGCTTGGCACAGGGGGTTATGGACGCCATTGGTTATTCTTCAGGGCTCTTAGCCCCATTTGCATCTTGTCCGTAGTCGGACGCTCCGTCTTTTCAAGGTGATTTGGATCTTTGTATAATATATCTGTATTCCTGACTCATGGAGTCGCTGTTATATATATTTGTTCTGTGGGTCCCGTCGAGGACTGTTGTGTAATGTTATTACTTCGTTTTCCACCCGCACGAAAGTGCCTGGTGGGCACCTTTGAATCGTTTCTATGCGGGTTTGGCGAATTTTGCTCAAACTTGCATAGGTCCGATTCTGAGGGTGTTACACAACTATAACAGATCGAATCGACTAAATAAAGATCAAGCAAGGTGCTACCCTGCACTTTGGGAAAAGGTGCAAGGGTAGCGAGATAGCTAGAGGTAGCATAACTTCGACGATAGTAAAGAAAAAGCACCGATGCTAGCCTCAAACAATCTATGATAATGGTATTACTCGCCATCAACAACGCTTGACGAGTAAAACCGGTAATGAATAATGAATCTTGCCTAGATCGCAAGATGCGATCTAGGCGACCACTTACTACGAAAAACCCTAGAAACAAGGGGTGGCGATCGCCCGAGATTGTGTTTGTTGTGAACGTGGTTGTCCTCCTTTTTCGATAACCTTAGGTACATATTTATAGTCCGGAGACTCTCTACTTTTGGAATAACTCTACAATTCTATCTCTACCTAAACATAAACGGAACCTAAACAAACACGAATCCTATTATGATACAAGATACACAGGCAATTTAGCCCAAATCCACGTACTAGGCCGATCCAGCAACACGTTGAATATATGTATCTTTCAAGCCCATCTTGATCACGGCCCATCTCCGTATTTGGCCAAAATACGGTGATAACAATGTCCACTTCCATGACCTTGACTGCGAAGAGCTCGATCGTATCGATGGAACCAATCGATTATGAGTCACTACAAAACTTTAGGCGGGAGGGAGTGATTGCGAACCTGTCAATCTTGAGCTCCTCGGAATCGCAATCGATTCTTTGGCGTTGAGTGTAGCCCGTCATCTTTATGGCGTGCTCACTAACGAACTCCTTCCTCCATCTTGCGGTTAAAGAACTTCTCGGAGATCTCATATCTCTCGAGCGGGCTGAGTCCGAAACATGGTTTTCAACTCTTGAGAATCTCAAAGGGCAGGATACTCTTCAAACGATTTTGAAGTTCGGTTCCATAGCAAACAACATGGTGCTCTTAATCACACCATAATCTTCTTTATCTTGTTGATAGACGGCTTTCTCATCGGTAAGCCTTGATTTGGCAGAGGGTCACTCACCTAACGCTTCAAGGACATAGTCCTTTTGTCCACCAGACAGAATGATTCTTAGATTGCAGAACCAATTGGTGAAGTTAGACCCATTATTTCTAAGCTTTTCCTTCTCAGCAAAAACGTTGAAGTTGAAGTTGGACTTGGCCATGTGATCTCTGATGTTGCAAGTTCAATTTAGACTATGTTCATGATAAATAGTTCAACTTAATCAAATTACTAGATGAACTCCACTAAATTCAACATCCTCAAGTTGTTTAGTGAACACGATCCAAATTCACCACACCTAATCCGATCATCACGAGAAGAGATGTGGTTTCAATGGTGGACAACGAAGTGTCGATCATATCATTCATATGACTCATGCTTAACCTTTGGTTCTTGTGTTCCGAGGCCATGTACGTACATGCTAGGCTCGTCAAGTTAGACCAAGTATTTCCGTGTGCAAAGCGGCTCGCACCCGTTGTATGTGAGCATAGAGTCTATAGCACCGATCATCACGTGATGCTTGGAAGCAGCGAACTTTCATAGCGGTGCATACTTGGGGAGAACACAGTTTTTATCTTGATCTTTAAGTGAGGAATCATCTTATAATGCTACCGTCGCGATCTAAGCATAATAAGATACATTAAGGGATAAACATCACATGCATATAACTTTATGTGACATGGTATAGCCAATCTTCGCGCAATGATCTCCATCTTGTGCGTTCCGGCATGATCTCCATCACTCCACCATGATTGCCTCCACCACGAATAGCAACTATAACTATTGCTAACTACTTAGCGATAAAGTAAAGCTATTACATGGCGTATAAGAAGTTGACTCACAGGTCATACACAATTATAAAGACAACCATATGGCTCATGCCGGTTGTGTACTCATCGACATGCAAGTCGTGAAACATTACAAAACATGATCATCGCATACAATATACACATCACATCTTGGGCCATACCATATCACAAAACACTCCTGCAAAAACAAGTTACGCCTCTACTTTGTTGTTGCATGTTTTACGTGGCTTATGGGAGTAGATGCTAAGAACGATTCTTACCTACGGAAAGCCACAACGGTGATATTATGGTTGCCAAACTCCGGTGTTAATCCCATGACAACTATAGTGAGAGAAACTGACATCCACTAGCCGCATGTGTGGAACAAGCCACACGTCAAGTGTGGAGCCGGTCTCGCGAACAACGTCGCGTAAGGTTGGCCTGGACCGCTTCAATCTCACTATCCCGCGTCATAAGAAGAACACAAACAAGAGGCTTACAACAGAAAACATCAACGCTATAGCCTGAACAGTTCACAGTCCCCATCTTCCTCTAGTTGCCAGAAAACCCTCTCCCTTCGCCGGAAAAAACCCTCTTTCTCGCCATGGCCTCCTCTGCTTCCTCCGGTGTGTCCTCCCACGCCTCCAACTCGATTAGCGACCGAGAGCCGACGCCAGCACCCGCCATCGGCGGCGTCTGATACTTCGCCCACGATGGTGGGGCGAAAATCTTGAGGGCCGCCGTCTGGTCGAGGATGATGCGTCCTGATGACGCGAGAGAGCCTACAATTCCTCGTCGGAGGCGGAGGCGAAGAGCGGCGACGACGCTGGTCGTGGACGGCGTCGACTCTTCCGACGAGGAGGAGGAATCGGAGGACACCTCCTCCGGCAGTATCCGCCGACGAAGCGCTTCGCCGGGTCCAAATAAGCGAACCGAAGATGACGACGAGGAAGAGGTCCCCGCTGGTTTCTTCAGACAGCGGCGAGCGATCTGGCGTGGCGAAGACAATGAAGAGGCGGCGGCAATGACGGCAGCGACCTCGGCTTAGACTAGGAATCGATAGTAATAGCCGTAGTAGTAGGCCCCTTTTGTAATCGATCGTCTGTAAGCAATGATCTTTTGAATGAATGAAAATCTGTTTCCCAAATATTGTTCCTCTTTGCTTCAATTTTGCCGACAACGAAATAGGTCGATGCTTGATCGATGACACGTATCGGCTTTCACATCTTTGCACTGATCAAACAAGTCAAATCGCTGAGCCGATGACTACCATACTTCTCCCAAAAAAGCGTTGTGGTCAACCTTCGGTCGCATCCTTAGACACATTACAACGGCCACTTCTTGGTTTCAAATGATGACCTGCGACCTTCCTCAATACGGGCGACCCAAATCTCCAATTGCCCGTCGAAAAACGTGCCCCGCACAACCGACTAGTGATAAGCAAAGATGAAGATGACTAAGCTGAGCTCGCCAAGGTGGACCTGTTTGTAACATGTGTGAACCTCTAGAGTCGATGGCCGTGCATCGGCTACATATTTCTTTTTTTTTATTTGGCCGATTTTCAGCATCGGCCCCCATATTTTTACTGTCCATCATCTCACATGCCTTTACTTAGCCGATTTCATGTATCGGCCCCTCGAGTATTACTGTCCAACATCCCACATGCTTGGGAAATATTTCTTGAGATGTTGCCCGTTGACTGCCACTGGGAACTTTATGCCATCCAACTGCTCGAGCATGTATGCGTTTCCTCTTAAAACTTGGTCAACCCTGTACGGACCGTGCCAATTTGGAGACCATTTACCATATGTCGCATCCTTAGTCCCCAAGGGCAACACAGCTTCCCATACCAGATCACCAACGTGGAACTCCTTTGGCTTCACTTTCTTGTTGTATGCACGAGCTACTTTGGCCTTGTTCTCTTTGATTTTCTCGAGTGACCATAGCTGAGCTCGGTTAAATCCTCTACTTGTCACTCATCAGTGCGTATTCTTGATCGTCCGATCGTCACGAAAAGTGGCGTCTTGATCCGTAATTTCCCTGTAGGGCGGCTTCTTGTCCATATACTAGATGGTATGGTGAGGGTTTTATTGCTCCATGGCATGACATACGATAAGCCCATAACGCCTCTGACAAAACCTCGTGCCAACGCCTTGGGTGCTCATCGACTTTTCTCTTGATCAACTTGATGAGGCTCGATTGGGCCTTGACTTGCCCATTTGCTTGAGCATAGTATGGAGATGATCTAATCAGCTTAAACCCCATGTCCTCGAGAACTTTCTAAACTCCCGAAATAAAGGCCGAACCTCCATCGTGATAGTTTGGGAATCCGAACCTATGGATGACATGTTCTTTTACAAAATTGATAACATCCTTGAGTTTCTCGACTTCATCGGGACAGCCTCCACCCATTTAGTGAAGTAGTCGAATGGCGGAATCCACATGTGGCCTTTACTCGAGGGAGGATTGATTTTGCGATCATATCCATGCCCCAACCTCGGAATGGCCAAGGCTTGATGATGGGGTTCATTCTTGGCACCATCTGGATTTTTCCAAACTTCTGACATGCTTGACACCCTTTGTAGTAGTTGAAACAGTCCTCAAGCATGGTGGGCCAATAAAACCCTGATCGCCTAATCAACCATTTCATCTTATGAGCCGATTGGTGAGTTCCACAGGCGCCTTCGTGTACCTCGTGTAGGAGCCGATTGGCTTCGGCTGACCCCAGGCATTTGAGCAATAATCCCTCCAGAGTCCTGTAAAACATGTCATCCCCAATAAGCACGTACTTCATGGCTTTGTACCTTATCCGTTTAGGTGCCCCCCGAGCCGAATCTTTCAAGTAATTGAAGATATCGGCTCTCCAGTCGTCCGCTTCCAGGAACTGTACCTGAACGTCGGCTCCTTCTACCACGTCATTGTGTCCTGAAGCCATCTGCGCAAGATCGTTCGCCTCGGTATTCTGCGATCGTGGGATCCAAGTGAAGTTTACGTACCGGAATTGCGTCATCAGCTCACGGCAGTGCAGCCATAATGGGAAGAGGGACTCGCTCTCGCACTTGTAGTCCTCCGTGAGCTGAAATCACCAACTTGGAGTCTCCAAAAATTTCCATCGCTTCGCTCGGCCGAGGTAACTCCATCCCTTGCATATCGCCTCGTACTCGGCTACATTGTTGGTGCGAGGTAGATAATCGATGGAGAAGGAAAATGTTGCCCCGGGCGACACGAGTAAAATGCCGATGCCAGCCATCGTCACAAACCGATCCGTCGAAAAACATAGCCCACGCTCTTATGGACGGTCGGCTATGTTTGTGTTGATCCTTTCGGCGATAAGATCGGCGGCGCTTTCCCTTAATCGCTTTCGCGAGTTGATACGGATGTCAAATTTCGATAATGCAAACATCCATTTGCCGATCGGCCTTTTAACATAGCCGACGGCATGTGCTTTATGACGTCGATTTGCATATGATGATGATCTCTGCGATAGCAAAATGTGGCGCAACCTCGGTGCGGTGAAAAGCGTGAGGCATAACTTATCGATATCGGTACCTCGTCTCGTCCCAAAGATCCTCCTCGCTTATGTAAAGACCCTCTCCGGTCCATCGTAAACTTGCACCACTACCGAGGCGATGGACGTCGCCATCGACAAGTAAATGTAGAATGGCCTGTCAGCCGAGGTGGAATTAACACGGCGGCTTTGTCAAATATTCTTTGATCTCGTCAAAGGCTCGTTGTTGTTCTCCCCCCCAGCGGAATTCCTCGTCAGATTTGATTTTTACTAGTCCCATGAACGGCTCAATCCTTCCTGACAGATTGGAGATGAATCGTCTGACGAAGTTGATCTTGCCGATAAGGGACCAGTTCTTCTTCGTGGTGGGTGGCTTCATTGTCCGTCGCCTCCTCGACTTTTCAGCCGATCTCAATTCCGCGTTCATGTACCAAAACCCAAGAACCGACCGTCACCCCGAAGCACACTTCTTTGGATTCATCCGTAGGCTGAATTTTCTTGTTCGTCCAGACGCTTTGCGATCGTCCAAGTGTCCGTATTGAAGCAGACTTGACCACCACGTCATCGATGTAGATTTCAACCATTTTGCCGATCAGATCATGGAAAATATAATTCATGGCCCTTTGGTACGTGGCGCCGGCATTTTTCAGTCCAAACGTCATGACTACAAATTCAAATAACCCCACGGACCACAGGACTCGAATGCGCCTTGTGTATGTCTTCCGGAGCCATGAAGATCTGGTTGTACCGCATTGCCGTCCATGAAGCTCAAAATTTTATGACCACCGCTGCATTGATTAATGTTTCGCCACCGCATCGGATACTCATCCTTTGGGGTAGCTCTGTTGAGATCTCGAAAATCTATAGCAACACGCCATTGGCCACCCTTCTTCTCTGTGTACGATACTAGAAATCCACTCAAGATACCGCATGGTCCGATCAACTTGGTCACAACATTTTCTCGACCTCTTTCTTGACTTCTTCAATTTCGCCTTCATTTGTCGTGCTCGTCAAACGGCGAAATCCTTTTGAGCGGGAGTCGATGCTCGATGATGCTCCTATCCAACCTGTGCATCTCGTAGTCCTGTGCGGCCTGGATATTGTTTCAAGAGGGCTATCATCGGGCCCCGCAGACTCGGCTCCAACTTTCGGCTGGTAAATGTGGGTCATGGCTTATCCCCAGGACCAATGTCGATCTCTTCTAGCTCATCAGCGGATGTAAACCCGTACCCTAGCTTTCTGTCACCTTTCAAATCGACGCTAAACACAGGCACACGGTGGGTGAGGACAAAAAATAATTTGGGCGATCGCTTGAATCGGCCCCTTCCGCTTGATCACCAAGGACGGTTTACACCTCATTATTTACAATGGCGAGCATGTCTCTCCATTTACTACATGAGCTGCTTATCGATGATCGCTGCTTTTTATTTTTGTGCGATCGCAGGATCGGCCTACCACGGATGATCGTGGGCTTTTCTACTGTAAGGCCGTGGATAAGACCAGCCTCACCCTGTTTTTGTAGCTTCAATACGCAGCCGCTCTAGATTGATTCCAGATCGGCTCTTGGTCTTCGCTTCCCGGGCGTTCATGCCAGCTATGGATATCTCGATAGAATCGTCTGCGTGGATGACCTCCACTTCGTCTCCATCCCAATCGATCGTGCGATGCATTGTGGACGGATGCAACAATTAGCGTGAATCCAATCCTTCCTAGCAAGAGGCAGTGTAAGTGCTCTTGCTGTCCACGACGAAGAATGACGTGGTACGGTCTTCCTGCCCACCGCCAAGTCCACGCTCGACGCCTATGCGTTCAAGACCGACTGTTGAAGTCGCTCAACGTGGCGTTGGTTTTGATCGATCTGCAGTGGGCGTCCCAAACGTCGTAGCATGGAGTATGGCATGATGTTGATCGCCGCTCCGGTGTCCACCAACATCTTCGACAGTTGCCCATTGATGTAACCTCGCAGGCAGGGCTTTCGGATGTTTGTAACCCTTCTCACGTGGCTTCTCAAAGATAACCGCCGTGGCCGCATCAAACTGCCACGGGTAGCTCATCGGTTCTTAAGCAGACTCGACGGGAGTACGAACACCATGTTTGTGCCAGCCGATGTCTTTGCATCGTCTTTTACCGGTTTGGGGCGCCACTCTTTCCTGGTTGGGCGGTCTTCCGTTTCCACAGTCTGCCTTACTTTGACGGCCATATTAGGTTGTGCTTTCTTCAAAGCGTGGAGATACGCATGACTTCCTCTAAATTCTGTTACGCACTACCGCACTCTACGCTCGGTGTGTCTGAGTCCGTCGGGCACCACCTTGACGGTGATATACCTGTCTTCGCCCTTGTCATCCTTTGGCTTCGAGGTCTTCGCCGAGCGGACTCCCTGTGACAGGGCTGAAAGAGGCCCTAGACGTTTGAATACCGACACCGCCTCGTGTCTTCCTTTTGCCGACCGTGATTACGGTTGTCGATTGTAGGCAATCGGCTCATTCCTCGCCAAATACCAAGAAAGGACAATCCCAATGCCTCGTCTGCCTTCCTTCTTTTCGACGGCCCCTAGCAAGGTGCTCATATCCTTCGTCTCTCGCCACAAGCGACGTTGGTCATACTGGCGCTCATACTTGTTAAGGAGATGTGTAGAATGTGGCTTCTGATATCGCACTCTCCTCACTTGTTCCTCTGTTAAGTACCGCCTGTCATTGTGGCTGGGCCGGTCGCATGGACTAGCCTCCTTTCTTTCCTTGCCCCGAGAGCGACCACCGTCCTCCTTGTACGTGTCATGGTGGTATCCAGACCCTGCCATGTTAACGCCGAACGAGAAATCCAGCTTACGCCTCGCGGAGCGACTGAGTTCTACCATGTTGACGCCGGGAAATGGGTTTGTGTCTACTTTCATGGCGAACTGCCCAAGGATCAGACGGCCTTGTTCTATCGCCATTTGGATTTGGCGGCGAAGCTCTTTGCACTCGTTGGTGGTGTGAGTGAATGAATGATGCCACTTGCAGTATGGCCTCCCGTTCATTTCCTGAGCCGTAGGGATTTTGTGGCCTTCGGGTAACCTCAGCTGCTTCTCCTTCAGCAGCAGATCGAATATCTGCTCAGCTTTGCTCACATCGAAGTCGAACCCTTTCGCAGGTCCTTGCTTTCACCCATTTGCGAGCCACGAGATCTGCCCGAGCCCATTCAGCTACGCCACCTCCGTCCTGCGTAGGATCTTCTTCTTCCGCATCGACTGGGCTTATCGGACGCTTGAATTTGTCTTGGTACAACTCGGTGTGGCTGCTCATACATCGCCGATTTACGGGCCATGCGCCAATGACTTGTACTCTACCGAAAGCGATCCTTGATGGGTGCTGAGAGACCCAACACGCCACCGATCGCTTCCTTCTTAAACGAGCCGAGTAACATCGGTTCTGACGGTCCCGGGTTACTGGATGTACTCGGCCATTCCCTCACTGCGCCCGCCAGTCCGCAATGCCACCTCGAGCCTCTCGAATGGTAATGGATGTGGAACCGCTTCTTCCATTGCTTCCGTATGAATTGAATCGTGGTAGGGAGGTACCACCCAAAGGCTGGTCCCCGAGATTGCGCAAAGAATCTTACGCCAAGATCCGATCCGATGAAATCATGCCTAGTTGCAAGTATCGCTTATGTGCTCGATCGAGCTCGACCCTTCGACACGAACCTTGAGAACTCGGGAGCTTGTACTTGGGTGGCAGCGGAATCAGATCAAACTCGTTAAGTACGGCTTTGAATAGCCGACAGTTTCTTCTAAGACGGTCGAACCGTCCCGCAGGATGGTACCGATTTGCTCCACTGTTTGAGCTGTAGGGCTAGATTCTCATGACTTGCTCCAGGGCATACTTGGCTAGCCACGCTGTTTGTCGGCCCATCCCAGCCATCGCTGCTCCGCACACGCCGCTCAAGATCCTGCCCAAGAGCTCCCGCCAGAAACCGCGGTTGCAATCTGTTTGGTGCGTGTCAGGCTATTGCAGTCCGGCACGTAGGCGCATATATATCCATGTGGGATCTCCTTAGGCCTTGTTTGGTGGAAGGGTTTTCTGGTGTTTTGGTGGGTATTATCCACCGTGGTTTAGGTGAAAACACCCGGCTCACCCAATACTCTTTCCAGACCAAATCCTCTTCTCCATAAATTTCCACCCAGTAAGACACAACGTTTGGCATACATGGTTAGTAGAGGGGTGTTTTATCAACAAAAACTTGTTTTTTATAGCATGTTACGGTTTCACCAAAGTTACAAAAATCTGATCTTTATTGCACCTGAATACACAACTTCAACACTACTTTTTACCAGTTAACACAACATTACATGAACAAGAATTCCACATAGGTTATTAAAAAATCATTTCAATAAAAAACAAGAACATTTCATCAATAGTTCGATCAAGAAGGTATGATCAGAAACAAGAACATTTGATCATCAGTTTGATTAAGAAGCTATGATCAGAAACAAGAACATTTCACAGTTACACATTACCATGCCACATAACATCACTAACATAACAAGAATATATGATCATTTTATACAAAAATGGTTTCCATCAAGAACAAGAACATCAGACGCGGCATTACATGAACATTGGATAATGGTACCAACTGAAATGGATATAATGGTACCAACATTGCATATACTTCCATTCAACATGCATTAAAATCAAAGCATGCTCACAACCAAGCAAGCGGAATTGAATATTGGATATAATGGTACCAACTGAAATCAGACTAAAATGACAGAACTAGCAGCCTCTTGGTGTTGCTTGAGTATCAGACATGAAACTATCTTTAGGTAACATTGTAAGCAAGAACAGCCTCTTGGTATTCCTCTTCCTCTTCTACCACAGCTTGTTCACAGCTTTGTCCTGAAAAAACAAAGGCATAAAACACCACTAGTGACAGGCAGCAGCTACCTACATTTACTGCTAGTAACCACATCGCACTAACGTTCAGATTCATGTTTCTACGGCCACAGCTATGTGCAGGCCATACAGCTAGAGAAATCTATCCAAAATAATAAAACAGAGTGTACAATGAACTCATGTGACTTGAGCCAGGGGTACAAAATTATCATCAGCCAGAGTAGACAAGCTTCACTTATGAATACTAACTATACTTCAAACAACACCACACAACAAAAGACTAACGTAATACAAAATGGTTTCCATCAAGAACAAGCACATCAGACGCGGCATTACATGAACATTGGATATAATGGTACCAACTGAAATGGATATAATGGCATAAAACACCACTAGTGACAGGCATCAGCCACCTACATTTACTGCTAGTAACCACATCGCACTAACAATGATTCATGTTTCTAAGGAAAATACATTGTGACATGAATTAGATACATTGTGACATGAATCATAAGAGACTAGAGCAAAGATCTTACCTCGCTTTAACCTAGCTAACTGCCTTAAGCCATATGATTGTTGTGCCATCTTTATCAATGACCAGTTGACAAAAACTCACGTTGTGGGCATTATTGAAAACCTCCGATGCTGTTATTTTCTCCTGTGTGACACCTTCTAATGATTTCAAGGCCTCCATGCATCCGGTGATTGTGAAGTCTTGTGCAACTTCTTTTTGGGCTTCCTTTTCTTTGATTTGTACCAATCTCTCCATCACTCCTACTATCCCATCCGCACTCTTCTTCTTTGGGCTATTCTTAGGATTCTTTCTTGAAGCACCTACTTGTGACCTATTCCTTTCAGCAGCACCTACTTGTCCTTGCTCCACTTGTGACCTATTCTTTTTAGCAGCAGCTTCTTGTCCTTGCTCCACTTGAGACCTATTCTTTTTAGCAACAGCTTCTTGTCCTTGCTCCACTTGAGACCTATTCTTTTGAGAAGCATCGATGGTTCCCCAACCTTTGTCCCTGACTATCTCTCCCTCCATCTCATTTCTCGTTCATCCATGATATGCGAGTCATCATCATAGGCCTTGTCCCCAACTACCTCTTCATCCATCTCTTTTGGTGTTCATCAATAATCAAAGTCGTCACAAACTCCATAGATGGCCCAGGTGGATGTGAAGCAAAGTTTGCCCTCGGCTAATTGCCTGCGATAAATAGTTTGATAAGCAAAAATTGCATCATATAAGAGTTATCCTAGAGAATCATATTATAGTTCTATAAGCTAACACTTGCACACTTACCATCATAGAGTTCCCGAGCATATCATAGAGAGGAAAAGCTTGAACTTGATCCTATCACCCAAAGAGGCTATCAAGTTTACCCAGATGAGGTTCGCCTGCAACATGCTTTTGCTTCATTCCAACCAACTCCACTCTGTTTTCGGGCCTCCCTTAAAGCCCTGTAGTCCCTCTTGAGATCTTTTTCTTTGTCTTGAATTTGAGACTTTTTGACATTCACATGGGGGTTTCTCTGTTGGAAAATAGAAACCATCATGTTCCAGGTTTCACTATTCCATCCATTCTGACTTCTATGGTAGGTGGTATTGTGCTCATGCAATATCTCAACGAGAGATTTTTCCAATGCACGACTCCATGTTGCCCTTGTTTTTTCACCTACATAACACATAAAATTGTTATTGCTAGTACATCTATTACCTAATGAGAGGAGGTCAATGGGAAAATTCTT
The DNA here is from genome assembly GCA_030063025.1 of Avena longiglumis. Lineage (NCBI taxonomy): Eukaryota > Viridiplantae > Streptophyta > Magnoliopsida > Poales > Poaceae > Avena > Avena longiglumis. Next base: position 42,092,566 of record CP125974.1, on the reverse strand, counting down.
GAGAGGGGTAGCAAATTATTACCTATTGGAGAATACTTTTTTCCATACTTTGGTGAAACCTTCTTCATGCTTTTTTGGGCCTGCATCAAGTTAAATTTTGGAGATCCTTTCGGATACACTGGAGTTCCTTTTGAATGCATATCTGTAACCAAATAGAATCATTATTACAAGTTGAAATATCCCAAACACAATCATTGTTACATGATGAAAGATCCCAAACAAAAATTATTAATACAAGTTAAAATATCCCAAACATAATCATTATTACACGATGGAACATCCCACACAAAATAATTATTACATGATAAAAACTACACCTATGACATTATCTACTCAAGTTGGTAATCGTTCCACATCTGCCAAGCTATTTGGTCTCTCAAATTGTTCCCTTGGATGTGGTTCTCTTGTTCATTGTTGACTTCATGGTTATCATCATCATTGGGCAGGTTCACATAGTTGGCCGGATCTATGATATGATCAAGCCATCCTTCATCAAGCCATCCTTCATCCCCACCATGCATCCTGATTATATTATGAAAGATTGCAGCAGCAGCTGGTATCTTTATTTGATTCCTTATTGGATGAAAGGTTCCGACACGAAGAATAGGGAATCGCTTCTTCAAAATTCCCCAATCTCTTTCTACATAGTTTCTTATGATAGCATGGCGATGATTAAACAGCTCCTTATAGTTCTGCGGTCGGCGGTGACCATGGCCAAACTCTTTCAAGTGGTACCGTGGCCGGTAAGGTGCAAGAAAACTTTGAGTGTTCGTGATAGCCACCATCAACTAAATAAAATTTGCCTTCCGGTACTTTGAAACCTTTAAGCATCGCAGAATCGAGTACTCTAGCGTCTGCTGCGAACCTTCCCAGCCACATGAAATAGCTGTTATGTTCAAGTCAAAATCGCATGCTATCATGACATTTTGACTAAGGGTTCCTTTTCTATTTCTCCATGGAGCTTGACGACTAGAAGACATTGTAATGGGCACATGAGAACCGTCTATGGCTCCTAAACAATTCTGCATTGAAGTATGGATAAGTGTCAAAGAAAAGAATTGAAACCTAGATGGATAAGGGATAAAGAAAAGAAGTGGAACCACGATGGGTCAAGGAAAAAATCGTAACCTGAAAATATGGAAAGAAGCGATTGTCCATAGCAATCTTTGGATGAGGTTCATTAATGTGTCGTGGCCTCACAAATTGTCTTGTCAAAATGGGAATTATATCAAAGAATTGCTTGATGTATTTGCTGAATGACCACCCACTATGCTTAAATTCTAGTTGTAAATCTTCATAGGATGCATTATGTGAGATCATATAAAGAAAGAAGGCTAGCTTCTCTTTGACCTTGAGCCTAGAATCTGATAGCAATCCTTCATTTCTAAGGTAGTTTGCCAGCCACATAAAGATGTGAGGTTCCATTCTGAAAGCTACCAAGCAGTTCTTAATATGCCCATCAAGGATTTCTCTGACTCTCCGCTTGCCATATAGGAATGAGGGATGTCGTATATTTTTTTCCACTGTACTAAGATGAACATATAGTGCTGGAAAAACAAAGAACATCAACTCATCCTCATCCCAGGCTTTTCTCTTTTTAATACGTTGTATGCTTTGTGGATCCATTCTACCAATGAAACAAAACATGTAGTATAGGATCAACAAATAGACATTTAGAAACAATGTATGCTATGTACACAACAATAGAAGCGTATAAGTATTTATAGCAGAGATGCAATGTCCAACAATTAGAAGAAATAGTAAGAGATATAACCAAACCTAGAAATAGAAATTAACCTATCAGAGTGCAGCCTTGAAAAACTGAACTCCCCTTCTCTAAAATCATGTAAAAGCATGCAACATAGGGCTAAGGGAGAGGGAGTAGTACAACAGCGAGTCCCTCGTCCGCACTGCCAACCACCGGTTCAGTTGGAGAGTGTTCTGGAGTTATGTTTGATTATGTTTGGAAGATGTGTACTGCTTACCCAAGGCAACTCTACTCTAGGTTCATGACGCACCCACATCTACCGATTAGCTCAATGATTCAAAGGAGGCGCATAATTTAGGACTACAATGTATGGAAACATCACATCAATGCACGGATATTGACCCAGGTTCTCGCATATCGTGAATTAACCAAATCGTAACTAATTGACCAAATCAGAAATTAGATGTCACATCGCAGCCAACAATTATAACTACTCAAGAACAGGACCTAATCAAACAATCAGGCATCCATGGATCAAGAACAGGACCTAATCAAACAATGCATCCATGGCAACCAACACCACGAAACAATCAAGAATCTTAGTCCAACTAAGGGGTCGTAACACCACGCACCTATGTCAACCAGAACTGCCGGAAGCGGAGACGGCGTCGGGCGACGCGGTTGAGACGGCGCCGGGCGACGGAAGCGGAGACGCACGTCCAACGGAGCTGCGGAGAAGCGGAGATGGCATCGGAGGTGAAGACAAAGAGGATACGACGCGGCGAAGAAGATACAGCCGGATCGAGCGGAGGTTGCTCCCGTGGAGCTCACTTTGCCGCCGCCGCGTAAAACGCGACCCCACCTCGCCTCGAATACTCGCCAACCCGACGGGTATCTAGGGTTATACTGCTTACACCAAAGCAAACCGGCTGCCAAATGGGCCGTGAGTGTATTTTAAATAACATCTTGGGCTGGTAAAATACACGTGAATCCTGTCAAAACCGGACTGCCAAACAAGGCCTTAGGTGGCTCAAACAGAATTGGCAATCGCTGGGTCGCCCCGCCTTTGTAGACGTGAAGCCGCTCCTCGCGGCTGGAGCGGCAAGTGCGAACGGAGCCGTGGCCTGGTTTGAGCGGTCTTTCTCCTGGTGAGTCCCTAAAGTAGGCCCCACGGTGAGTACCGATGTTTCATGATCTCCGAACTACGCGCACGCGACCCGCTCGAAAGCGTTCACCAGGTGCTCTCGAATGGCGGTGCAAAGAATGAGCCACCATGTAGTTGACTTCCGTCAGAGGGCTCGTGCGCTCCTCCAAGGAAATGCATGATCCACCTCATTGAGAGCGCCTTCTGGGAGAACCCTTCCATCCGATGCCATGCGACGGGTCCTCTCAAAAGAGCCGATGAGGTCTTCCTCGAAGAGGGCCTTGATCTCGTCATTTGGCCTTGTGCTCGCTGTGCATCGCTGTAAGTGATCGTCTGCTCTCCATCGCAGCGCCGGTGTTGATGTAGACGTTGTTGAAGGTCCCACCGGGCGTTGTAATGTGTTGCGCCAAAACCCACCGCGAGCAGCGATCGACAACACGGAGAGCCGGAGGCTCCCAGATCGCCAGGGCTCGGTCCTCGGCGACGGCCCGCAAAAGCTCCGCACACGCCCGCTTGGTTCGAGATGCCACCGACCTATACCGTCGAAGGTGAAGGATTGCTCCGATTGATTTGCATGATAAACAAGTATACGTAAAATTCGAGCCGTAATCGCCCCAAGTTTCTCAGAATCGGCTCCTAAAGCCGATTGCCCCATGGTTCTCGTTAAATTTATGATAACATGGGGTTTTGCTTGATCACTACAAGTTAAATCGATCTACGATAGTCTAATGTTTTCACCACGAATCGAACGCCCTACGCGTGATTGAGCTGCACGTACAAAAGATGAAGAATATTAACCCTAGAGGAGGCCTAATAACCAACGAAGCCAATTACGGAACATCCTCTCTAGAACGAATAAGCCACGTCCTTATGCATTCTTGGATCGTTCAACCCGTTTGCAAGGCCTGATTACGTAGATATTAAACTAAACCTTGGCGAACAAGGCACAACTATAACAGATCGAATCGACTAAATAAAGATCAAGAGGTGCTACCTTGCACTTTGGGAAAAGGTGCAAGGGTAGCGAGATAGCTAGAGGTAGCATAACTTCACGATAGTAAAGAAAAAGCACCGATGCTAGCCTCAAACAATCTATGATAATGGTATTACTCGCCATCGACAACGCTCAGACGAGTAAAACCGTAATGAATAGATATCGCCTAGATCGCAAGATGCGATCTAGGCAAGATGGCACTTACCCGAAGAAACCCTAGAAACAAGGGTGGCGTCGCCGAGATTGTGTTTATTGTGAACGTGGTTGTCCTCCTTTTTCGATAACCTTAGGTACATATTTATAGTCCGGAGACTCTCTACTTTTGGAATAACTCTACAATTCTATCTCTACCTAAACATAAACGGAACATAAACAAACACGAATCCTATTATGATACAAGATACACGCAATTTAGCCCAAATCGCATTAGGCCGATCCAACAACACGTTGAATATATGTATCTTTCAAGCCCATCTTGATCACGGCCCATCTCCGTCTTTGGCCAAAATACGGTGATAACAATGTCCACTTCCGCAGCCTTCAGCTTTGCGAAGAGCTCGGTGATCGTATCAGTGGAACCAATCTGATTATGAGTCACTACAAAACTTTTGTAGCTGGGAGGGAGTGATTGCAGAACCCTGTCAATCTTGAGCTCCTCCGAATCGTGCATTCCAGCTTGTCGGCGCTGAGTGTAGCCCGTCATCTTTATGGCGTGCTCACTAACGGAACTCCCTTCCTCCATCTTGCGCTTAAAGAACTTCGAGATCTCATATCTCTCGAACGGCTGAGTCCAAACATGGTTTTCAACTCTTCGAGAATCTCAAAGGGCCCGGATACTCTTCAAAACGATTTTGAAGTTCCTTCCATAGCAAACAACATGGTGCTCTTAATCACACCATAATCTTCTTTATGCGATCGATGACAGCTTTCTCATCGGCGCGATGCGCAGGGGGGTCACCTAACGCTTTCCAAGGACATAGTCCTTTGTCCCGATGTAATGATTCTTAGATTGCGAACCAATTGGTGAAGTTAGACCCATTATTTCTAAGATTTTCCTTCTCAAAGAAAACGTTGAAGTTGAAGTTGGACTTGGCCATGTGATCTACAGATTTGCAAGTTCAATTTAGACTATGTTCATGATAAATAGTTCAACTTAATCAAATTACTAGATGAACTCCCACTAAATTCAACATCCTCAAGTTGTTTAGTGAACACGATCCAAATTCACCACACCTAATCCGATCATCACGAAGAGATGTGGTTTCAATGGTGGACAACGAAGTGTCGATCATATCATTCATATGACTCATGCTTAACCTTTCGGTTCTTGTGTTCCGAGGCCATGTCCGTATACATGCTAGGCTCGTCAAGTTAGACCCAAGTATTTCACAGCAAAACCTGGCTCGCACCGTTGTATGTGAGCATAGAGTCTATAGCACCCGATCATCACGTGATGCTTGGAAACTTCGAACTTTCGCGGTGCATACTTGGGGAGAACAGCTTTTATCTTGATCTTTATGAGGAATCATCTTATAATGCTACCGTCATGATCTAAGCATAATAAGATACATAAAGGGATAAACATCACATGCATATAACTTTATGTGACATGGTATAGCCAATCTTCAAGAATGATCTCCATCTTGTGCGTTAAGCATGATCTCCATCACTCCACCATGATTGCCTCCACCACGAATAGCAACTATAACTATTGCTAACTACTTAGCGATAAAGTAAAGCTATTACATGGCGTATAAGAAGTTGACTCAGTGTCATACACAATTATAAAGACAACCATATGGCTCATGCCGGTTGTGTACTCATCGACATGCAAGTCGTGAAACATTACAAAACATGATCATCGACACAATATACACATCACATCTTGGGCCATACCATATCACGTAAAACACTCCACCAAAAACAAGTTAGACGCCTCTACTTTGTTGTTGCATGTTTTACGTGGCTTATGGGAGTAGATGCTAAGAACGATTCTTACCTACGGAAAGCCACAACGGTGATATTATGGTTGCCAAACTCCGTGTTAATCCCATGACAACTATAGTGAGAGAAATCGACATCCACTAGCCGCATGTGTGGAACAAGCCACACGCCAAGCGGAGCGGTCTCGCGAACAACGCCGCGTAAGGTTGGCCTGGACCGCTTCAATCTCACTATCCCGCCATAAGAAGAACACAAACAAGAGGCTTGCAAGAAAACATCAACGCCCGCAATAACCATGTTGCGTTTCTACTCGTGAAACACATCTACGATAGATCTAGCTCGATACCATCAAGGGTTTCGTGGCATAGTAAATCAAAATTTTCTACGGATGCAACAGAGGGAAAGATAAGATCTAATCTAGGAGATGCAATCAACGAGAGAGATTGATTAGATCTTCATACCCTTGAAGATTCAAGACAATGGAACGCTCGGAACGTGGGTGATGTAGTCGTACTCGCTTCTCCTCGCGATCCGATCCGATCTAGCACCACAAGTGGCGGTGCCTCCGTGAGATGCACACGCAAGACCTCGACGCCTCCTCCTTCCTGACCAGCAAGTATGGTGGAGAGATAGATTGGATTTACAACACGGCGTGGTGTATATGGTGGAGAATTTCAGCAGGCTTCGCCTACAAACAATGGGAGGGAGAGGAAAGCTAGCAAGGCGGCTAGGGTTTGGAGGAGAGGTGTGGGGTTGGTGCCTCACCCCTCTTTATATAGAGGGGCGCAGCCCAGCCCTCCCTAATCCCAAAGGATAAGGAGTGGGGGCATGGACTCTCCCTCTTCTAGAAACCCTATCTCTAGTTTAAACGATTTAAACTCTCTAGGATCGGCTGGGCCCTATGGGGCCTTGTGCTCGGCCCAATGCGCCAGGACACTACCTCATAGGCCCATGCCCTCCCGGAAGGTGGGGCCACGTTGGCCCTTCCGAAGGTTCTAGAAGCTTCCGCAATATCGATAACCCTAACAATTCAACTCCAAAACTGATCGCCTTTATATGAATCTTATTCTCCGACCATTCCGAACCTCTCGTGATGTCCCGATCCCATCCGAGACCAACAAAATTCATAAACCAATTATCCAATCTATCCTAGCGCCGAGATACGTTATGTGTGACCCTCGGGTTCGAGAATATGCGCACATGATCTTCTATCAATAATCAACAAATGGTCTGGCACCCATATTGACTCCCACACATTCATCGATGATCATATCGGATGAACCACGATGCGGATTCAATCAATCCCATATATATATTCCTTCGACTCGCGATATTTTACTTGCCCGAGATTCGATCGTGCACTGGCCATACCTAGTTCAATCTCGTTCACGAAGTACTTCACTGCCCGTAATCCGATATCACTTTGTGATTAACTCCTTAACCACATGCTTGCAAGCGGTGTTGATATCGATTCCGAGTGGGCCCAAGTATATCTCTCCGACTTGGGAGGGACAAATTCCATCTCGATACATACAACCCAACAGATACTTTCTCCGATCACCGAGAGACACCTTTATGATCACCCTCTCATAGGATGACGTTTGATGACCTCAAAGCTTTCTTCCGGTACTGTGGAGTTGCATTATCTCATGGTCTAAGGAATAAAATATTTGACATAGGAAAAGCTTCGCAAAGATGAACACGATAAACGATCTAATTGCTTCGCTTAGTTTGGTCTCCCATCATATCATTCTCCCAATGATATGATCTCATTATCAATTGACAACTCATGTCTATGGTTAGGAAACCTTAACCATCATTGATCAATGAGCTAGTCCTTAGAGGCGTACCAAGGACACGGTGTTGTTCACAAACCACACAAGTATTAATGTTTCCGCTTAATACAATTCTAGCGTGGAATATAAACTTTATCATGAACAAGAATTATAATAATAACATCTTTATTATTGCCTCTAGGGCATAATTCCAACAGGAGCTTCACGCGCATCACCATCGCCCACTCCGCATAATTTGTGCGGGTGAGAGTGGGGAATTGCATTGAGCCCGTGTTCTCCTGAACCACGCGCTCCCTCACGACGATCTCACCGCCGCCGCTCGAGATGGGCTGCGACCTCGCCGCCTGGCAGGAGAGTGGGAGGGACAGCGCCTTGCGGTCACCGGCGGTGCCAAGCCACTCCCCTCGACCACCTTCTCCTTTGCCTTCTCAGCTGCCGCCGGTGGCGTCCTTGACATGGATCTGATACCACTTGTCGTTGCAGATCCTCTCACGCACTCGATGTAGATTGGTAGAAATCAAAACGAGAGAGAGACACAGGTTTTGCGCTGCGTACTGCAATGCAGCTTTTCTGTTTCTGTTTATTTCTCTTATATCGAATCTAACTAAAAGCGAACGAGAAAAGCGGATCGCTCAGAGTTACAGCCGCGCCATCCCACGACCCTCTGAAACGTGGGGCTTATAGCTCCTATGCGACGTCTTTACGTGGAATTGGAAGGAAAGCGACATCGTTGAAAAGAATAGCTCGCATGCGACGGTTGTGAGGCAGCTAATATCCCAGGGCCACACGGGCCTTAAAACGGTCGTAAGGACACATTTAACTTTGTTCCAAGATCAGGGTTAAGCCAAACCGGTTGGTTGGGACAGCCAGTCCAGCCAGTCAAACCAACCGCTTCCGACTGAGAGCGCGCGTCACACTGACTGTAGCTTCCCCGACGGCGGCGGCGGCACGGCAATTAATTTAGGCGGCGGCTCTTTCGTTCGACGACGAAGGTGGTGAGTACTATTTGAAAGCTAATTCCTCTCCCATTCTTCTCAATTCGAGATCTGAGCGTGCCCATTGATGCTAGATTGTGGAGGCGAGGGTGTGCTGAACGGGGCGAGGGGGAACGATATGGAGCATGGAGAGGGGACTTAATCGGTATATACCGTATCTGCACTTAATTTCTCTAAGGTTGAGCTCTTTGTTCGCCCGCTAGCTCACAAAGGCCCGCCAAAACAGGGAGATGATGTTGCGCCAAACCTTCAATTTCGTGATCAATTTCTTTCCCTCTAGGGTTGTTTTAGTTGATGGCAACGCAGATCATTGAGAGAGACACGGTTGTTAAATGGGAGGTGGAATTAGAACATGTTGATCCCCAAGAGCTAATAAACATGGGAGAGGAGGCGTGAAAATGGTGGAAAAATTGGGGATAGTGTGGTTTGGGGCGAGCAAGAAGTTTCTTTGTTAGGATTTGATGATTACAAATGTGACTATGTTAGGGTTGAGACAGTGAACATATAGTTGATGAAATCGATGAGCTTAAACGGTTGGACAAGCAAAACTGTTCTGCTTTTAGCACAACTCATTCATCCGAAACCCGATTCGAGGGTTGGATATGTGGCCTCAAGTGGCCGCCGATGGTCGAGGATGATTGGCTGCACAAAGGAAAGTAATGCCTATACTTTGAGTTGGACGTTAAAAGTGGATGACGATGATGCTAATGCACAAGGGAGGCTGCATATGGTAATGCACAAAGGATTGTAATTGATTGGAATTCGCTTGAGATACATGACCGACTGATTTGGTCATTGCACCAATAGATGACATTGAAATGGCAAAGCTTTTGGCATTCCTATAGATGATGAGACAAGGAGAAGAAGAGGTATGAAGTGCAAATGATGGTGACAACCATTTAAGAGATGAAGAGGATATAGATCTAGAGTTGTTGGAAATGTCAGTTCATGTAGATGATGCACATGATGATGAGCTAGTAACAGTTTATGACAAAGAGGACCCAGTTATTGAAGTTGGGAGATTGTTTCCAAGCATGGATGAATTCAGGATGTGCTTTAGGACATATGCAGTCAAACATGAGTTTGCTACCAAGACTATGTGGACTGATAAAAATAAGTTCTATGCAAAATTCATAGGTTATGATGGTGGTGCCAAGCCTTGCAAGTGGTATATATCTGCTAGACGCCAACCTGATGGAAGGACAATAAGACTGAATCAAATTCCAAAACATCATACTTGCATTACAAGTTCTCAAACAGTTACAAAGATGACATCACAATTATGGGTTGCAGAAAAGATCAAGCCCATTTTAGCCACAACACCAAACGACACTGCAAAGAGACTGAAAATAGACTTGGAAAAGCAAGACCCATTAAGCTGAATTATACTACGCAGGAAGGCAAAGCAAAGGGCAATGAAAGAGCTATATGGTGATTGGGCAAATACCTTTGAATGCTTTATAACTTCAAAGCGTATAGAGAAGAGGTCACTGGCGGTGTTGTGGACATAGATACCGAGGTAACAGTTGATGGGAAAGTCTTATTCTCTAAATTCTTCATGGCTTTAAAGCCTTGCATCGATGGCTTCAAAGCGTGATGTCGCCCATATTTGAGTCTAGACTCATCTTTCTTGACGGAAAGTGGAATGGTCAACTAGCAGCATGCAATGCTTTAGATGGACACAATTGGATGTTCCATGTAGCTATTGGCATGTTTCGTGCGAGATGAGGCATCATGGACATGGTTCATGATGCATTGAAAATATGCATAGGGCCGCCTCTCCATTGGCGGTGCACAGATGCATGTAAAGGTTTAGAAAATGCAGGAAGATTGTATTCCCTCATGCCGAGCAGAGGGAGTGCGCCATATGTGGATGAATTTGATCAAAAATTCAGAGGAGATGATTTTGGACGCATGTGGCCGCAGCAAGATCTTACACCAGCATACATTCATATCACCTTGAGAAGATTAAGGCGACATGCTCTGAGGAGGATAGGGTCAAGTTTTGTACATGGTTGGAAACCTACCATTCTCTTTTATGGTACAAGTCTGGTTTTAACACTGCCATCAAATGTGATCATATCAACAATAATTTGGCAGAAAGTTTCAACAACAAATTGAAGGAGTTAAAAGACTTGCCTGTCCATGACATGGTTGACCAGATCAGGATCATGATCATGAGGTTGTGGGAATTGAGAAGAAGGCTTGGTGATGTTCTTCAAGGAGATAAGCTTCCTGATGTTGTGCAGCAGGTGGTCAACAGGAGCAGAAATCTTGCACATTTGCGTGTTGAGAAATCCTCATTGTGGGGTGTTTAAGTCAGAGATACAAAGACTGGAAGGAGGCATGTTGTTGACACTCAATTGCATGAATGCACATGCCTTGAGTGGCAACACACTGGGAAGCCTTGTGAGCATGCCATACTTTTCTTGGCCTCCAAACACAAGCTAAAATATGCACCCATATTTGCATGAGTATTATTATGTAGCAAAATTCAAGGCTGCATATGGAACACCAATTCCAGCACTTATAGATCGGGCCTCTCGGTGGCTGCAGCTGACATTCCCTCCTTGTGTCCTCCTTTGATGAAAAGAAAGGCTGGGCCCAAGCGAGTAGATTTAAGGCTTGGTTTGAGAAAGGTGGGAGCAGAAGAAGGAAAGAAAGATGAAAAGAAACATGCCAAGCCAAAAGGGCCCAAAAGGTAACAAGAATAGATGCAAACTCAGAAGAATTTGGACACCGAGTGGCTCTACCAAGTGCGTATACACCGCTGAAAAGCCAAAGTATGTTCATCCAAAATCTATCCCATTTCTTGTTGATGATTTTTCTCCCCTAACTTGCTTGTTTTCGAGGAAGCGTGGAGAAAAGGCCCACCTCTTGTTGTTGACGAATGTTGGCCAGTGAAAAGGGCAAGAATCAATGGCCAAAGAAAGAAGAGAACTAACCAGATCATGTTTGGTGCTGCTGAGGTGCAATCTGAACTTGTATTGGAGGATGATGTGCAAACTGTTGAGGCTTTAGGGCACACCATTTCTGATTTGGAAGATCTGGTGCAAAATGAGGGGCAAAATGAGCCTGTTGTTGAGGCTCTGGTGCAAAATGAGCCTGTTGTTGAGGCTCTGGTGCAAACTAACCATGTTGTTGAGGCTCTGGGGCAAAGTGACCACGTTGATGAGGCTCTGGATCATGATCATGAGGTTGTTGATGAGGTGCAGGAGGTGAAGGAGACTCTTGGACGTGCTGTGGGGAGGCCAGATGGTAATGGTAAGAAAAAGAAGAGCATAAACCTGTTGTGTGGTGTGAAACTTGTGAAGGAGAAGAAAACGAGGGGTAAGAAGAGCCAAAAGAAATAGACTTTGAATTTGGCACTTGTTGTTGTAAACATTTGTTATTGTAATAATTTGACAGTTGTTGTTGTTGTTGTTGTTGTAAACATTTGTTATTATAATAATTTGTCACTTGTTGATAATTTGGACAAAATTCAAATATGATGGTAAATTTGAATTTCAACAAATATAGCTATGTCACTTTTCTATGTTTGTATGATCTTCCAACGTTTTTCTCATATGTACAATACAACTCATCCTCACCCTGATCCCTTTTGTGAAGTACAACTCACCCTCACCCAAAATGGGGTAGAAATGGGCTCCAAAGCTAGGGTAAACCACCCCATTTTTAAGCAAGTTTTTTTCGACCATTTCTAAAACCAAGTTTGATATTGTTTTGTATTTTTTGATTTTTTTTAATTAGTTATGCACATTTGAATGTCTGGTCAAACTTGAAGGGTTTTCATAAATATTCTTAGCTAGGGGCTGAGGCTCACAAAACTAGCATTGGATCTCTGATGAAATAGCATGTTGTGAACCTAAAAATGATTTTTACAAAAAATCATCAGCATGAAATCATGTACCTGTAGTTCATATCTCACCCACTTCCAACCGATTCAGAAGGATTTGTCTTTTTCACCAGGGATGGAATAAAAGGTTTGAGATACTCAAGTTGGGAAATTGTACATGCTAGGTGGTCTAGTATTTTTGAAAAATAGGATGTTACCATTTTGAAACTTCAATTTGGTGGTTGCTTCACAAATCCCCCCTCTTTCGGCACTCAGAAAATAGAAAATGGATTTTCTGTGCATCGAAAAGGAAAACTTTGTGCTACAACATTGTTAGTCATCCCATTATAGACATGCATGCCCAATATGTGCACATTATCACAAACTATGCCTTGATTCTAGCCATATCATTGGTCATTTGACCCGAAAGCCAGAAAACCTCGGAGGAGATAGGTCATTTTGTGAAGGGTTTTTTGAAATATGATCAATAGACCAAGTTTGATATTTTTCCTCACAACTATGTCACATAACATGACACCATGCAAAGGTTTTGTATTTTTTGATTTTGTTTGAATTAGTTATGCACATTTGAATGTTTGGTCAAACTTGTGAAACCCCGTTAACTGCATCCTAAACCCAGCTAACCCTAAGGCCGAATGAGGACGTAGATCTAACCCTAGCGTGACATTGTGGCCGTTCGATCGCGTCTTCTTGAAGGATTCCGCGGGTGGCTCTAGGCGATCCGTGGAAGGGCTTATTCTGCAACCTAATTGGTTGGCGTCTCTTAGAAGGATTTCGCGGCTAGCTCTTGGCGATCCGTGGGATGGATGATTCTGGAATCTGATTGGCTTCATCGTTTTTCATGAACAGATAAGGTATAGTGTGACACACTCCATTGACCGTTGGACCGAAAGGCATGCAAGGGCCATGGCGGTAATTGCACCATGCATGCAAGCTGCCCTAAGCGTCATAGCTTCAGATATTTTATGCAACAATGACTGCAGCGTATTTACTCCCTCCGTCGCATTAAATAAGTGTACGTCTAACAACTTTCTTCAGTCAAACTTACTCCCCTCAAGTTCATTATAATAAATGAGACTTTTGCATGATACCACATCTATATTATTTTGCACTATCAAGTAGTAACTTAGACTATTAACATATGCATGATACCACATCTAAGTTACTCCCACATACTCCCTCCGTCCGCAAAGAAATTGAAAAGACCATTTTCTACTTTAAAGTACATTGGAAAGGTAGAAGTACACTTTTTGTGGATAAATTTTGAAGCCAAACATACACTTATTTTTGGACAGAGGGAGTATGCATGTCACTATGACCAGCTAAGAAAAAAAATCAAAATCTAAAATATGTAATAAATATAACGTACAGCGTGGCACACTCCATTGACCGTTGGACCGAGCGTGGCATGCCAGGACGCTGGACGGGGCGGGCTACACCATGAATGCATGCTATGCAGTTGCCTCTCGCGTCGCAGTCTAGCTATTTTGCGTGTAACAGCGCTGCAGCGTATTTACTCCCTCCGTCGCGTTAAATAAGTGTATGCCGAACAACTTTTTTCAGTCAAACTTATTCCCATACGGTTCATGCGCCATAAAAAAAGTCAATATTTATAAATCTAAAATATCAACTTTGAATACGTATATAAGAACAAAATATCAAAATCTAAAATATTATAAACTTAGTTTCATACTCCCTCTATTCCCTCCAATTGACATCCCTCTCATTACTCCCACCGATTTTTCTTGCGTGTGTAAAAACGAACGAGTTTGTTACATACGGTGTGTAAAAACGAACGAGTATCTTGGTACTAGATTCCTGCATTTATTACCGAGTAGATCAAGGCTAAATTCTATTTTCTCTTTTATTTTTTACTGCCAATGAACAACTACCTTGGACGTTTTTTTTCTCTTTCGCATTAATACATGCATGCATGCAGAGGCGGGGACGACGGTGCAGGGTCACGTCGCATCGTAGCAATTTTTTCTCTCTTTCGCATTGATCATGCACGCGTCTACGCCCGCTGCCCACACGCAACGCATCGCATGCGTCTGCGCCAACGCGACGCTGGATTCCCACGCCGCCCTTCACGCCCCGTCCTCAATAAATAGGCAAACCGCCTTTGCCTCCTCATCTCATCTTGCCCCTCATCTTCAACCTCTCGAGCCCGTCCCTTTGCCTCCTCCTAGTCCCCAAAACACTCGACCATGGCGACCTCCCCCCTCCGCTTCCCTTCCGAGAGCGAAGTTAGCGATGAGGACAACCACCGGACCACAAGGTGGTGGGAGCAGGAGGCGCCACGCGCCCCAAGCGTGGCAAAGGGCGATGCAAGCCCGCCTCCTGGGCGGGGCCCCTCGTCACAACCCAGTCCCCGGCGGCGGCAACCTCCCCGACGACGGCCCCTCCGAAGCATACTGGAAGGCGGCAGAGAAGCAGGAGGCAAAGGAGGAGGCTGCCTACGCCAAGTGGGAGGAGAAGCAGATCAAGCGCGCCTTGAAGAAAAGGCGCAGACGGGAGGATGAGGAACGACGGGAGGCCAATTGCTGGGCCTTCCAGGAGGATTAGCGGCGGCAGGAGCATCAGGAGAGGCTGGCAGACTGGAATGCCACGGCGGCTCGGAGGGCGGCGGCACCGGCACGCCTCCACCGCCGATGGAGTAGGGTAGCTATGGTTAGGGTTTAGGGGCTAGCCCAGGGTTTAGGCAGGGCGCCTATTCCCTTCTATATTATTGTACTTTTTTCTTTTTATTGTAATGTTATCCCAATGTTATCGATCCGGCTATCTATTATAAGGAATGTTATCCCAATATTATTTATCCCCTTGTTTTATTGTAATCTGTGTTTTATTGTATTGTCATTTGTCAAAACACCCAAAACAACAAGTGCATAAAACAAAAGACACAAAAACAAGTTCTCATATAATAGTCGTGCAATATTTATAAAATGAGTGAAATTAGAAAAGCTCAAAAGTAAGAATAAGTTAACGTAAAGATGGTTGATTATTTTCAAACAACACATGGTTCATTTTCAAACAAGACATTTACATATTTACATAAGTTAAGGAGCACCCAAGTTATGTTAGTTAAATGGATGTCCTTGGACTTCATTTATATATTTACTTTCGCAAAAAAAAATATTGCGACCTGAGCACGAGTATCTGCAGATCCACATGTCCTTATTTAGATTGTAACGCGAGTACCATTTTTTTGCCCAATCAACATATAGTTACTATTGGGCCTGGATACGACCATTTTGGCCAGACTAAGTTCTATTTGGGCCTGGCCTTTTTCAATCCTCGTCAATTGTTTTTTTTTTACTTTTCAACCCTCCCCTCGCACACTACCCTGACACCGATAAAAGGAACACTGACGAAACTGAAGGAACACTGATTTCGAAAACAGAGCAGCTCAAAATTAGCCCAAATTTGTGTTGCATTTTATTAAAGCCAAAGACATAGACCATTATATTCATTACAAAGCATCACTCGACCACTGACTGCGCTGTCTCATGAATAACGATCATGAGATAAACTAATCCAAGAGAAATTACACAAAAATAAAAAAAAACGGCCATCAGATTGTCCTGCTTCTTCAATTCGATGATTTGCCTTAGCTGCTTGTTCATCTTCTTCAGCTCGGCCTTCACTTCCGCATCCACCGTAGTACCAGCGGAAATGGGGTTGCCACATCCCAATTGCTCCACCACGGACGGGTTTTTTGAGCGAGCCCGGATGCTACCTCCACCCCAATTCGCTCGATGTACTCATCAAGCCACTCAAAATGCCCACATTTTGGCAGTTCCTGAAATCGCAGAGATGAAACCTAAATCCCAAATTCGATGAAATGCATGAAATTTCGAAAGAAAAGCGAGAAATTGGCGCTCGGAACACTCAGATCTCATCTTTCCCGGCTCGGACTTGCTCTCACACTTCACAAATTCCCGGCCAATGTTGTCGTTCTTGTCAGTGGATGTGACAAGCCGCTTCAGGGGCGTGGTACGGGGGCAATCGGAGCAACTCCTCATCGGCACCGCACCATGCGGAGGCCATGAGCGGTGGGAGGAAGCAGAGCTCGACATCCCTCGCTGGCGTTGCCGCACTTGCTCGCCGTAGAAGAAAACGGAAGGGGATAAGATGCTGGAACGGTGGCGGGAGTCTCGGGTGCGGGGACGGATCGGGGCCAACGGCTCTCCTCAACCACAGGGTGGGTCCCACGATATGAGGTGGACATCAGGTGAGTTCCGCCGTGACGTGGAGAGGTTGTGGGTCCTACTGTGCTCAGCTGATTCGAATTCGTTGACGGTCTCGTGGGGTTAAGTAGAAGTGTCGCACGAGAGCTATTTGCCGCTTCAGAAGTGTCGCATGCGAGCTATTCTTTTCAACGATGTCGCTTTCCTTCCAATTCCACATAAAGACGTCGCATTGGAGCTATAAGCCCTGAAACGTGCCACTATCGCCGCTATGACCGAGTCGACCATGCCATCCCATGATCCGTCCATAGCGGCGTGCTGATCCTAGCTACGATACACGATGCTGAACAGACTCAGGCATCGGATTTATTACAGCAAATAAAGTCTAAACTGAACCTAACGTTCAGACTAACAGTAGCCTCACGAGATTATTAGTGACTCCAACAGTCATCCGAGTCATCCAGCGCGTCAACCGCAGCCGATTCCGGTTCTTGGTGCACCTCCGAGCGTGGTCCCCGCGGCGGCGCCAGCTGCTGTCCCAGCGGCGGCTCGTCCTCATCCACCATGGGCGCCTTGCCCCGGAGGGCGTCGCGGTACGACGGTGGCGACTCGCTCTCAGAGCTCGAGTCCCTGCCGCCACGCCACCTATCTTCGCGGCCACGCGGGCTGCCATGCTCGCCGGAGGCAGAAGTGGACAGGGGTAGGGAGACCATGGGTGAGGGTTGGTCAGGGGACAGAGCCGCGGAGGGGGCCAGGGAAGAGATCGGGGAAGGGGTCGGGGAAGGGGGGTGACCTCCGGGGCCGGAGTGGACGCCGGCGGAGGGGAGAGGGTAGGGTGCTCTCATCCGCGGTGGGCTCCGTGAAATCAATTCGTCGGACGGGTACATCGAGTCCTTGAAACATTAAAATACAATAATCCCAGTATGGAAGGTATTGTGGAAACTGAAAGCACCAAGTAGAGTCAAGATTTTCCGTTGGAGGGCTTTACATGGAATCATACCTCTGAAAGCTATACTGTTTAGGAGGCATATAGGATCGGATGTTCAGTGCCCAATATGTCAGGAGGAGGCAGAGAGCATTTGTCACTTGCTATTCAAATGCTCCAGGGCGGTAGAAATTTGGAGTGCCCTGGGTCTTAACCAGATTATTGCGGATGCCTTGGATGAGAAAAGATCTGGCACGGAAGTCTTAGAATATCTACTTCGACTCCCTACGAGTAATGTTCCTGGTTGTGATCAGCTGAGAGTGCAAGAAACTGTGGCTTTCACATGCTGGTACTTATGGTGGATTCGTCGGCAACTGACCAATATGGTGAGTCAGTATCACCAAGTACCAATCCTGCAATGTCTGTTAGAGCGATGGTGGCAAACAATGCAAAAGTTGATAGTGGAAACACAAGTTGTGATGCTGTCTGGCAACGTCCGTTTGAAGGGTTTGTGAAACTGATTGTCGACGCTGCTTATCATGCAGATCAAGGAACGGGAGCTACTGCAGCAGTCATCCGGGACTCCTCAGGCAATTTTTTAGTTGGTTCTTGCCATTTCCTACCTCATGTTGCAGATGCAGGTATGGCAGAGGCATTAGCAATTGCAATGCAACATGGGTTAGAGCTTGCGGATGTTAATGCATACAATAAAGTTCGCGGAGTCAGATTGCATCGACGTCATCAAGTTATGTGCTGGAGATGATCGGCTTCCGGGACCAACCACGGCGATTTATGCAAATTGTTTCATTTTTGTGGGAAGAATTGGAACGGTAGAGTTTGCTCACTATCCTAGAGAAGCAAATTCTGTTGCCCATGAAATAGCCCGGGAGTGTTTTAGATTGCAGAACTCTTGTAATTGGAGAGTTTCTCCTCCGGATTTCCTTTTGAACTATCTCGTGAACGGTGTATTTTATTTCATAATCAATAAATCTTGTCGTGATGGCTTTCCCTAAAAAAAAGAACTTTATAGGAAAAACTCCCGTAAATCATCTAATAATGCATAAATAAAGTAAGAACAATTCAAATAAAAATAAAAACTAGTCATATATATATGTTGCTATTATGATGATGCAAAATGCATGTATTAGCATGGCCCAGCGGGATCTCGGTGGATGGCGCATGTGGATGGTCTCGCGCAGGGCGGTGGCGGCGTCGATGGAGTTTATGTAGATCTTAACCATGAAGATTTCTCGGTGGTCAGAGGGTGGTGATGGTTTCTTTAGCGTGCACAAGAGCAGTGGCGGAGCTTGAGAGAAATAGTTGGGCGGGCCAAGTTAAAGCAGTGCATTTTTTTTTCAAATTATAGAGAGCACACGTGAGCATTACCAATCGTTGGATCTTCGAGTGAATGGCAATTTTGAAAAATAACTGAAAGTTGCATGGGCTCACCGCTGATTTTTTCCCTAGGGACTTCATTATGCTAGTCGCGCCCGAGCTCCCCGAGCAAATGTTTACTCTAGATTAAGGTTCCATTTTTTATCTAAATGTATTGCATCATTTTTAATAAAAGAAAAAAACAAGACCATCAGGAACCACTTGGCTATGTTAACAAAAAACTCGAGACAAAAAACTGTGCAAGTTAGTCCACGAATGCGGGCCGTGGATGCACACACAGAAGATGTGTTATATTTATGAACAAAGAAAAATAAACAAAAGGAAAAATAAATTAGAGAAAGAAAAAAATACAAAAACAGGTTGTACTACACATTGAGCATGTGATTACAAATTAAGTATCCTCTATTTATGATCTCAAAATATCCTCTATTTATTTTGCAAAGAAAAAAGAGTTGTAAAAAAAGGAATACTATTGTTGCGAGCACCTTCCTTTATTAGTAGAAAAAACAGATATGCCGTATGTCAAGGCTTTGTGGAAAAAAATGGGGTAAGTGAGCTTGATGGTCGGGAACTAATAGTAGACTCGATTTGGACGATTAAACAATGGAAAGCATACACATATAGGTAACTTTCTGCAAAATCCTGGGCGGGCCATAGCCTAGTTAGACCACAACGTAGCTCCGCCAATGCACAAGAGGTGCCCGTTAAGAGCCTGCTAAACTGGATGAGCGCTCTCGTTTCTCCTAAAGGGTGTCTCAAGGTATGCGGTATTTCCCAGTTCCTAACGAACGGAGGAATTTTGTTGTTTTCTGGACATAAGACACTATTGACATGTTTTACAGTCATTATCGGGTCTGTAGGTGTTCTGTGGAGCCTTCAGGTTTTTTTATGTATGCTTTTTGTCTATCCTTTATTAAATAAATTAATATGCGTCTTTTCGATGTAGAGAGGGTACATCCTCCCTTTCCCAAAAAAACCATGGTGACTGATTGTCCGGAGCGTAACAGAATCCTATCCTCCAAAATTCCTGCAATTTTTCTTTGTGCCAAATAGGGCCTAATACTTCTGAATTTCGATCTCATCTAGATGAATGTTTCCAGCTCCAGGGTAATTGTATAAACTCTGTACAGCTGCACGCCCGACATCATTCAGATGTTTCCAAATCGTCATATTATGGATATACTTCTTTTAATAAATGATTATGGACGATTCCGAATTCTGTTGCGTAGGAGAAGATGCACAACCGACCTGAGCAGAAAACATCAACAACAACATCAGAGAAATCGACACTACACTTCAAACTGGATTCAGCTGAGATATCTCATCTAACGGTATGCCCAGTGTATAGGATAGCCATGAAACCCCGAGTTCCCGTACAAGCTTGTGCCCATTCCAGTACTATCCAATATGTTGAAGTTCGCAACCGACCGCATCGGTTAGCAGTATGGCATGACTCTGCTCGCTTGGCTCCATGACCTACCATCTGCGTCACCGCATGTCGTTTGCTCGTTCCAGTGGATATAAGCGACAAGGGTGATGGTGTCTGGCTTATCCATGAACTGTCAAAGCCCCCAATAATGCTTATCATCATCAAGCCCAGTTGATGGAACAGAACAAACACGGTTTAGGCCTTCCGTCTCCGCAGCGCCAATCTCCTTGACTGAACCAGCCGCGCCCACAGAGTCGACAGAAAAATTTCTTCAGAGGAGTTTGTTTCGAATTTCGCAAAGGACCCAATACAGTTTGTTCAGGATTCAGGTTTTCATCTTACCGAAATGCTGAATCTTACAGAAAGAAAAAGGAATCAACAGAAGCATGAAGGATCTTCTTTATGATGTCTGGTCTGAGTTCCCCATCCATACAAACATGATGAGACGTCGCTCTGGTCATTGAGCAAGGACCAAACAGCAACACAGTCGATTAGCACTTGGGCAGGCTTACAAAAACTAAAACCTTTGAGCCTGAGATTCTGCCTCTCAATCAATACAACACACAACAACGACAAAAGAAGAAGAAGAAAATATGTACAGAAATGGTGGTCGAATTCACTCCAACTACTATCTTCCGGAGGGGATCAGCGAGCTCTCGGATCCCTGACTGAGGAACTGCGCCGAGGACGGCGGCAATGGCATCCACGGGCCACCAATCGCGGCGGCATCCATCTTGATGGCCTCCGCGATCGGCACCAGCGTCGGCTTGTCGCTGTAGGTGAATTGCAGGTCCCTGTTTGCGGCTAGAGCCAGGAGCTCCGACTCCTCGAGCCCCCGTGCCGGGCCGAGGCCGCACCTGTCCGGACCGTGCTTCGCTATGGCGTCCTTGAACTTCTTGATCTGTAAACCACAGTTGCAGCAAGCATGTGAGCATTCATCTAGCTGTGTCTGAAGAACATATTCAGTTATGTTTTTTGTTTGAGAGTTGTGTAAGAATTATTACCGTTGCATTGGTGCAGCTGAAGCTGCTGACCCTGCCCTGAGCTCCCCTGTAGAACCTGAAGAAAGGGAGGACATGGACATGGAGGCTGTAGCACATGGACTTGTGCTGCTCGTAGTTCACTTGCAGGAACAGCACATCAGGGTTTTTCTCGGCGAACTGAGCAATCTGCACACCACAATCAACGAATTCTCTTGAGCAAAAAAGGAAATAGGCCGCGACCGTACTGCAGTAGTATTCGCAACTAGTAGATTCCTGGTCAGAATTGAGCAGGAGTTTGGCCGTGTATTTCTACTATTTTCTACCTTGGGGTGGAGCGCGCGGCAGCCACCGCAACCGGGGGAGAAGAAGTCCACGACGACGAGCCTGTCGCCGGCGTTGCGCAGGGACTCGGCGAGGTCCTGCGCGGACTCGACTTCCCTCATGTTTGGCTGCGTCCCCTTCTCCCACCACCTCATGGCCTTGCCAATCGTCAGGTTCCCGTTCGTCTGCAAGAACCAACAAAACAGCTCTAATTTAGTTGGCGTTCAGCATTGTATTGTATTCCCCACCAGCTCAAATCTCAGCCTAAAAAGATGGGACGGGAACAGAAATTTCTGCAATTCGGGAAGATAATAGTGGAGTACGAAACTGAAATATTCAGATCTCGCCTTGAAATTTCTGAACAGGGAAACAAGAGACATGGATTGGAAACGGGGAACCGACCTGGCCAGCCGCCGCCGCTTGGAGACTCCGAGGCTGGGGCCTGTCCGTAAGCGCCACCCTCCCGGCGGCGAAGGAGATCCTGGCGCGGTACCCGCCGGCCATCGGCACGGACTCCGCGAGCGCCGCCGCAGCGACCAAATCCCCGCACGGCACCGCCACGCTGCCGTTGCCGCAGAGTGCCTTGGCCATGGCTGCCGAGCTCGTTCTATCTGGGACCCTAGAGCAGAGCAAAGGAGGGAGCACGAGCGCGCACACAGAGAGAGAGAGAGAGGGGGCAGAGAAGAGCGGGGGAGCAGAGCAGAGGGCAATGGCGGATGCGGAGATGCGGCGAAGAAGAAAAGGTCTGCCCTTTTAACAAAGAGATGGAAAGCGAAAAGGCCCACGCTTTTTTTACCTGCGCCTTTTACCGTTTTCACCAGAGAGGTTTTCACATGGGTAAATACTCGCATCCGTCGGATCCCGCATCGGACGGCCGGATTGCGGCCACGGGGAGCAGCGGTTTGGCTGGCCGTTTGTGCCGGTGTAAAAGGTCCGGTGGAGTGGATATGTTGTAGATAAGATTGAAGCTGGGCCGCAGGAGCGGTAGGTACTGGAGGTTAAAAGAGCCACGTGTGCAGGTTGTTCAAGGTCAGGGTGTCTGTCGGTGTGGGACCACACAACGAAAAGGGCGTGGAACGCATGGCCCACCCGTTTTTCTGGGCGTGGTAAAAATGCATAAATATCTGCTGTTAGTCTGTTACTACCAGAGCTTGGGTACAGCGAATTCGTGCTCGTGCCGTCGTTCGGGTGCTCTGCCCTTTTGGTTTGGAAAATCAGATCCCCGTCTGCAGTATTTTTTTAATTTAGTAGAGTAATACCTACTGTCTATTTAGTAGCCGTTGTTGTTTTTTACTCGGTCAACGGTGAGATATTCACAGACCACAGGATCTTGCACTTTGTCTGGTTTAGAAAAAAAAATAAACGAATAACATAAGAATCCCAATCCTAAATTAATTTGAAATTCCGGCGTTAGAAAATTTTTCTACGCCTAGAGAAATTTAGAAGTAAAACGAAATTGAGGTCTTACCTCAAAGTTTTCATGTCTTTGTATGTAGTATGTGTTAACAATATAATACACTGGTCATTTTATCGCCTGACTTTTGGTTCAAATAATGTGCATCAATTCAATATGGTAGACAGAGGCCAAGAGGTTCAAGACCCTGCTCACGCAGTTTATAAAAAAAAAAGATGTTTATAAAAAAAAGATTCTACGGCTTGCACCGAACCCACGCTAAGGACTAAAATAGACTAGACGTGAGGGAGAGTGTTAACAATATAATACACGCCTAGTCCTTTCCATCAGTTCGTACTTTTGGTTCAAATGGCTAGTACATCAATTCAATACTGTGTTCTTCTTGTGTGACATCTAAACAACACTTTATATATTTTCTTCTGGTTTTGGTACTCGCTACAACAGGACTAATCTAGAGAAAATGACAACGCACTTGATTAATCTAGAGAAAATTAGAAGTAAAACGAGTTTGAGCTCTCATCTGAAAGTTTTCGTGTCATTGTATGTAGTGTGTTCTTCTTGTGTGACATCTATACTTTCTTGTGGGTTTGGGATTCGCTGCAATCTAGAAAACATGACATATTGGTTCATGTGTTCTTTCTATCCATGTGTTTTGAGTTCATGTGTTTTAAACGGGGTTGTGGCCTTCACTTTCTCCAGCCTTTCCCCTTGGGCTTTGCACTCATTTCATTTTGATTCTAGTTGCCACTTGTCGATGGTGGTTAGGAAATTCATCTGAACTTTCTAGGCTCCAAGTCATCATGCGTCACCTCTGCTTGTCGCCACATCTCTATGTTTTCAAAAGCTTCATCTTGCTAAGAGCCTCCACCTAGAGCTTCCGCTCTACATCATAGTCGGTTATGGGTACATCTATGGCCGAGATGTCGATGGGTGTCCAAAAATGGTTTCAAAAGATACCAATAGCTAGATGTTAGTTTGTTTTGCTTCATGAGAGTTACAAAGTCCAAACATAGTACACAATGATGAGC
Source organism: Avena longiglumis (assembly GCA_030063025.1). Lineage (NCBI taxonomy): Eukaryota > Viridiplantae > Streptophyta > Magnoliopsida > Poales > Poaceae > Avena > Avena longiglumis. Next base: position 42,068,447 of record CP125974.1, on the reverse strand, counting down.
TAATTGACGAGTTGAACTAAATCACTCCATGAATAAACATCCCTCGACCCAGAGACAAACAATATAGTAGATGAAGATAATGATTCCAAGATAGAATTCTACTCTTTCCATATTAAAAGAATCCTACATCTACGGTAAATATATCCCTATTTTATCACTTTTTTTTATCTTAATAGTAAGTTACATGTGCACTACAACATAAAACAATTAAAATGCATATATTAATCATAATTATTCTAATACATGGACATACAAAAATTGAGCATTGTTCTCATCATTGAGAAAGCTAATAGATATAGTAGCTACATGAAGGATCGAGATGTATAACCTAGATGGGGTGACTTCAACGACCTAAGAGATGCAATTTTTCTACCTTTGGCATGAACTTTTGTTTGGGAATTTAGTGTGGGACTTTTAGATTGCAGAAAAGGTTGTCATGGAGATGATTTGACATTGTCTTTTTGACTCCCAACGGTCCCCTTATAATAGTGTGGATTGTTGGGATGCAGCGGTGCAACCTTTGCATTGTGAAACTTTTCTACCTTGCATCACAAGAATCTATGCATAGGGATTATGTTGCGAGTTCATTATTAGATGTGTAAGTGCGGAAGTTGTTGTAGCATGGCATGGCAGTGTACTCCAAATCCTTGTGAGGCCCATGAACTTCTTCGTTCCAAGCATAACACATGTGATACTTCTACTGGTATCAACACGTTCAGGGTGTAGCATGAGGCGGCGGACTAGATCCATCCACGTGACTTAGGACTTAATGGTTGCAACAATTTCCAAATGCATGGAACTAATGATATATCATTCTATATTGACCTTTCGCTCACGGTGCATGCATCTACCTTATATAGGTACTCGACTAGACCAACAACACTTGTGGTTCCATCGAACTCTAATCCAGGTACAACACAAATCCAATACGTGAAGGACCGTGTCCCGGTCCGACTCGATTGGGTCCAACCAAGTCAACCTAGTTTAGTCGGATCACATCCGACTGGGTTCAACCTCTTAAGTGCTGACCATATAGGTTAAAGACCACCTAGACACGACAAGAGTTATTTCCCGTCATGGCTTCGAGTGTGACTAGCTTCCATGAAAACTCGGCCTTAATGAGTCGATAGTAAGCAGCGGCTTCTAAACACTGACATGCTCCATTGGCTTCACGATATACATAATCAAGCTATAAGGGAGTTTTTTGGTCAACCTTATAATAGCTCGACTCTCTTCTAAATCCCGTGATACAGATTCACTAGACTAGATCTTGGTCTGAGTCCACGGTAAACTCTTAACCAAAGTTTTCTGAATCAAATCACTCAATGGAGCCCAAAGAATATCTCTCCCAATCAGAGCGGCAAATACTACCATCCAGGCCAACCATGTCACACAATTTGTTTCAGATCTAATCCAAAATCTACATGCGTAACTACCGAGTTACTAAATTGTAAGGTAAAAAAACATAACAATTTACTCGCGCCGAGGCCTATCCGAACTCGGTGGATGAGCGGCTCTTCCAACGAAAGAAAAAAGGAGCGAAAGATGATTACTCCCTCCAAACCGGATTATAGAGCTATTAGCGCGCGCTGCAGTGCGACCAAGGTAGCCAACGATTGGAGGAGTTATTTAGACAGACGTTTCTAATTGCATTAAGTATAGAATCTGATTGAGTTATTAAGGGCCACAACATGCATAGCGATTTGAGCCGCAGAGGTAGGGCCACAACATGCATAGCGATTTGAGCCGTAGAGAGTACCATCGATGGCGGAATTGAAAGACAAACAAGTAACAGTACTAGTAAATAAAACACGTTCCTATTTTTGGTCAGCTTTCGTCTGAACGAACCATAGCAATCTAGTAGAAGTGTTGACATGTAGTGTCGGTGCACTCAATTTTGCCTTTTCAGCCAATGCATCGACAACCTTTGAGTACCTTGCGCGAAAATGTGATGGTCAATCGCCATTTTTGTCGGGGGTTAAAACTGCACGTCTATCTTGCCATCCGCCTAGCTTAACGCCCGCCCGCGCGCGCGCGTTGCACGTTGAAGGTTGAACGCCCCATCCGGCCGGATTAGTAGGCTCGTTCGTAGGGGGCATGCGGGTAGCGTGGTTCCACAGCTCGCTTGACAGTAAATTATCTGGATGATTCGTTCTGTTCTTTTTTTCCTTATTTCGGTTGTACTGCTAGAATCTGCCGGCACAAGAATCAGCAGCCCGCGGGATTCCGTTCGGCGGCACACAGAAAAAAGAAGGCGCCAGCAGAAAACGGAACCAAGTTGGTCAGTCAGTTACTACTGCTGTACTACCGGCGATCTTTCTTTTTAAAAAAAAACACGGCATGGAGTGAGGCGAGGCGGCGGCAGTTCGTCGCATCCGCGTGGGCGACGACGGGGCCACGAGGAGCGGCACATGCGACGGGATCATACGGAATCGTAGACCGCTACAGTGCCTGCCTAGCCCTCCTCTCTCCTCGTCAGCACTCAGCAGCAAGTGGATCTGATATCCGAAAGAAACCGGGGGCCGCGGCACCCAGAGACCGACCGAACAATCCGTTCCACCACGAACGGACAAGTACACGGTACACCAGTACGGACAACAGACAAGGGCGGTCGGCCAGCTGTACCTGCGCTGGTCCTGACTCGGACGCCAGTCAGCCATTCCACTCGGCTTGAATTTTAAAGGAAACAACAGCGATCACGCGCCGCGCAATGCATTCCGAGTGAACAGTACACTAACACTGTAGTAGTACTACGTGCACAGCGATGATCGTGTAAAATCTGGTGGGGTAGCTTGCGAGATTCAGAGAAGACACCGTATGTAACACGTACTCCCTCCGTTTCAAAAATAATATCCTAACAAAGTCATACTTCAGTTTTTCCTCTTTTCTCGGTTTTAGAAAAAAATAGGCCCGGCCTCTTTCTCAAATACCTCCTCCGTTTCAAAATGTAACATGTTTTAGATTTGTGAAAAAAATGTATATAAACTTATTTTAGTATGTAGATTTATTCTAAACCTAAGTGAACCTATATACTAAAAAAGGTCTAGATATATTTGACTCATAAAGCTAAAACATCTTATATTTTAAAACGGAGGGAGTATTTCAAAAAAAAACTATAGTTTTGGAGAATACTTCAGTTCTAAATACTAAAAATACTATAGATATATTTGCCTTACAAAACTAAAACATCTTATATTTTAAAACGAAGTACGATCCGTGCGCTATGGCCTGTTGAATTAACCGAACATTAGGCATGCCATTAACATGTACCCACTAATCTCAATTAGAGTACCTAATATTCATAGCAAGTTAGCAACAAAGGGATTAGGCATTCCTCAAAAAGAAAAAGAAAAAGGATTAGGCAGGGGATCATACTAACCAGAATTGACAGACTGCCCATGGCGATGCCCGTGGCCGTCTTGTGGAGTATAATGATGTTCTAATTAATTTATTTATTTGAGGAAAAAACGACATGTGTTCTGCCTATTCAATCAAGAGAGAAGAAGTTTCAGATGCAAGCTAGAGAGGGACCGAAAATAAGAAAACAAGGAAAAAACATAAACTGGATGACTTAAACATACTACTCGCTAATGGCAGGCTCCACACCTGGCTCATCCTCTCTAGCCTTTCTCCTGTAAATAGGCGCCTACCAGGAGCAGATCATCCTTGAGCAGGTCTACCAGTTGGGATTCGCGAACGGATGAATGCTGGAAGACTCGCCTGCACCTTTCTTTCGAAATATGCCATGCTCCAGTATATTGCAACCATCAGTTCATCCTTTGATAGTGATCCAGGCATAAAACGCCACCAATCTGCCGGGGAAGGCCGGAAGGGAACTGACGTTGCTAAACTTCCAAACCTGAAGCACCCGTCCATTGGGCCACCACATGCCAAACTACCGGATAATAGGGACAGTTCAGAATCAAGTGAGAGGCCGTCTCCTGCTCCAGTTCACAGAGAGAGCAGTGTTCCGCATGCTCCATTCCCTGGTCTGTAGCATGTGATCCGATCAGAATACGTCGCCGCATCAAAGCCACATGAAGAAATTACACATCGGCTGGACTACAGATTTCCATAGCTTGTTGTAATGGCAGAGTAAGACCCAATGAACTGGGTCTTATAAGCAGACGCCGAGCTGTATTGAGGCATTGTATTTCCAAAATGTTTTGATCCTCCTCAGTGGATAGATTAATATCCTGCAGTTTTATCCACAGATCCGTGAACTTCCTTATCTGAATTCCCGAGGTGATCCGTGAACTAACAAGTATAGTATGACCACACCATCGGTGTTGCCTTCTTTACTTTGCAGTGCTCAAGTTGAGTGATTTTGTTGCTTTTCGGCTGCAGTTCAGAAGTTCGGTGGTATGTGGTGTATGGAATGGGAATTTGTGAGATGCAGTCCATAGATAAGAGATGGCATGCCGTCATGTCTGTATTCAAATTGTGTGCCACCATCCAAAACTGAACCATGTAGATGATACCTTTGCTGGGCCATAATTGTGCAGATTATTCGTCTCGGCAAATCGACATGTACTACTAAAAGAGTTCTTTGATGATAATTGTATATCCTTGAGTGAAAATATATGATATTTATTTTCGTTTCTGTAGATGCTTATGATTTGATGATTTGGTACTGAAACCAATTATCCCTTCTACTAATGCGAGAGAGGGAAGTACTCCCTCCGTTTGGAAATATAAGATGTTTTAGTTTGTAAAGTAAACGTATCTAGACATATACATTAGCTTCACAAATCTAAAATATCTTATATTTCTAAACGGAGGGAGGTTGAGCACATGTTCCTAATAGCTTCGAATCAGATGTAGCGTTTGCCTTATTTGCATTCTTGTCTGATTTAGGCGTCTAGTTTCTGTAGGAACCGCATGTTTTACGCACACGAGAACGGTCATTTGTGTCTTACCAACTGCACTTCTTGCTATACCTTTTTCTGGTGGGTATAGTGTTGTCTATACATAAGTGGCCTGTTTGCTTGCTTGCCTGTCAAAATTGATGGCCATCCTTTATGTGTAATACTATTCGCTAGGCTGAACCATGCTGTTTCTAAAACCAGCAGCTAATTTGCACCTGGCCTTTTACCAATTTTGAGTAGCCATGTTTGAGTACCCTAACTCTGGTTCCAGGAAATGAACAAGCAACCACAAAACTAGCGTCAGCTTGTGTAAATAACCAAATAAAAATACTATTGCCTCGAGCAACTTTCTAGACCATGTTTAACTAATTACTTAGGCCTTAATCTGAATGTTCTTTAACAGAACATTAAAATCAAATTAACCTGCTTTTACTTTTCTTTTTCTGTTCTCTTTTACATTTTCCGTAATCTTTCTGTTTCTTATTTTAACAAAATGTTCAAGGTTAAAAAACTGTTCAGGTTTTTCTTTAATTATTTTTCTGGCATTTTATTTTTATCTCATATATTTATATTTATTTTATTTATATATTTGAATTATGTTCATGTATTGCAAAAATGTCCTTGTTTCAGAAAAGCTTTCATTTTCCAATGCAAAATAATGCATATTTAAAAAAATATACATGTTCAAAAAATTGTTCACAGGATTCCAAAAAATGTAACAATTCAAATGAATATTTATGGGGTTCAAATATATGTTCACAGTGGTTCAAAAAGCATTCAAGGTTCTAAAATAATTGTTCATGATTCACAAAAATACTTGCACAAGATTCAGAAAATGTTCATCGGTTCAAAAAAAATGCATGCTTGTTTCTTAAATATATTGAAGGGATCCGAAAAAAATTCATGGGTTTGAAAAGCATTGATGGGGTTAAAAAGTACTATCACAGGATAAAGAAAAATGTTCACTAGTTGGAAAAATAAATACTTTACGGGTTTCAGTTTTTTCACAGGTTCAGAAAACATTCACTTCTAAAAATATTCACCGGATCTTGTTCCAAAATTGCTAATGGGTTTAAAAAAGTGTTCATAGGGTGCAAAAATATGTTCACGATGGTTCGAAAAAATGTTCATGATATTTTTGGTGTGGTACAAAAACATTCACAAGATTCAAAGTAATGTTCACCGGCTCATCATTACATGGTTAGAAAAATCATTTCGTGGAATTAGAAAAAGGTTTAGAAAAATCATTTACATGGTTAGAAAAATGTACACTGGTTCAATAAAAATCCATAGAGTTTCTAAAAATATTTGTGGGGGTCAAAGGAAGCCCACATGTTCAAAATACATTCATGAGTTTAAGAAATTCTACGAGATTCAAAAGAAAATCATGGGTTTGCTTCCCTCTCATACCTTTGGTGAACCCTAGGTTTACTTGTCAAGTTTGATTTGTTTTTTGACAAGTGTCCCATTTGGTTCTTGGCAGCGGCATTGATTTTAGTTTTTCGTGTTCCGAGGTGATCATGTCCGATGTTCGATCTACCACAAGTGGCTAAATGTATCCTTTGTTAGAAACCCGACGCGATATATACCTACTCAATATATGGATTCAATGTTTCTTGCCTTTCACTAAAAAGGTAACTAGATCTGAAGTAGACATTGGAAACTTTTGCCCAAGGAAACACATTTCTGCTTGAATTGAATATATTTTTCCGGATTTATATCCGTGTACTATGCTTACACCAAAGCGCGACACTCTCCTAGCCATTGATGGAGCGCGGTGATGATGGCTTAATCCAAAAGACTTGTCCAGTACTTTTGTACCCAAAGTAGATTCACCAAGTACATTAAACAAAGACCACTATGGACGCGTAAAATATAAACAAATCGATAAAAATATATTTTGTAACCTAATTGTCTATGTGACCATCAATTTGTTTTCACCCTTGGCTTCGTGTTGACGAGGAGTTTGAAACTAGAACCCACCGATATAAGCGTGGCAAACTTTTTTAGTTTTTTATTATCAGTCAAATATAACATATAACTTGTCCACATGTTCTGTAAAAAGCTACCATGTGATAACTTTAGTATCAATAGGAAGGAAACTTTTCATATATTTTGGTGTCACTTTGAAGGTGAAGGAAGTTGGAACCGCGGATCGAGTTTCAAAGATCTTGTGGAGGGAAAAAGTTTGACAATGTAGATGATAAGATGAACTATGTAATTTGGTCACTGGGTTTGAGAGTATAAACGTTTCACTTTCACACCTACAAAAGCATTTAGGATGAAAAGTGAACATGCGGGATAGATCAAGGACCAAAAATGGACTTTTTTTTTCAGTGTGGTACTTGAGAATTTTATGTTTACATCACTCTTTTAATTTACTAGAAAGATCAATAAAATTATTAACAATATAAGTGTATTATCTGATTTATAATAAAAATATATACGTGTAAATGGGCCTTACGAAAATGCGGCCCATTTAGAAATGCTTCGGACTTCCAGGTCCGCTGTTGGCGGTAAACACGTTTCCCGCTGCGTCCCGTGTGGAGGCCTTTTGGGGCTTGCGCTTGGGCTTATCTTTTGGGAAGTGGAGTATACCTCTCCGTACTCGTCTTCACCTTTTGGGCACTCAATGAGTGAGACTGATGCTCCATGGGTGATCATTGTTCTTGCCTGATTACTTTTCTGCGCGAGTCCTTGCGTGTTAAGCTACATGGCCCACGACCAACAGAGAATAGCATAGGTACTAGTACTAGTGTCCAAGCCAAAATTTTTGTTGCAGGTAGTAGTGTCCAAGCCTAATAACCGAGCATCAGTCCATGACATGCGGCTGATCGATGGTATGCAGATCTTGCGTGCAACCTGTGTTAGTCGTACAAATACACACTAGCTAGGCAGCGACTTCTCTCCACGGACTCTTATCCAGAACCTGGGTCTTTAGAGCTAGAGCTAGTGTCCCGCTCATGCAGGCAGGGCAGCAGAGCAAGCAAAGCTCACTTTACGCTTACTTGATTCCCCAAGCCGAGACGGCCCTATCTAGCTAGGTATCTCTATCTGTCTCCTCACACAAGCCACCGGCGCACCGCGGTTGCCACCGGGATGGATCGCTTGATTGTCCTTTTGACTGGCATCTCCGCTCCGGCCGGCTGAATAAATCAGGACGGCGCCTCCGCGGTAGAGCATCCCCACTCGCCTACCTCGGACGCATTCAGTCCGGACAACAAAATCGGTCGGCGTATCCAAAGCACCATTTCGTCCAATTTTGGTGTTTTGTCCTGCTACCCAGGCAACCTGTGTTTCGGCAGTGCGTCATGGACGCCGGACTTCGCAAAAAATGGCATGGGCCAGCTCTGTCGGCGATACAGTCCCATTTCCAACCACACCACTCGCCCAGACTGCCGCGAAGAGCTCTGCCATCATGACTTCACCGGCGGAGCTCCCCGCGCCGAGACATGCCCACGCCTCTAGCTACGCTCGTCATCGTTGCCGCCCAACTCCACGCCTTCGCCGCCGCCGCTTTCGCCGACCTATCCTTTCCGTAGTTGTGCTTCGGCTCCGTGCGCCCACCACCACGCCCGCCAGGTGTTCGACATTTGGCCGGATTCGGCCATGGACTCCGACGGGGACGAGGTACTGTCCACTGACTCTGACGAGGGCGAGATACTCACCATGAATTCTGACGACAAGGAGTTGCTCGCCGAACTCCTGGAGAAGGAGAGCGCCGAGGTCGCCGAAAGTGAAGAGAACTTGCAGATTTTTCGCGCCGCCTAATGGCGTACATACGGATGGCGGTTGCCGCGGTTCGACCAAGGTCGCATGAAGTGCAAAGCGAGACAGAGGATAGGGGGCTATTGCATGTTGTATGCCGACTACTTCGCCGACCAGCCACTCCATGGAGAGGACGTGTTTTACCGCCGTTTCAGGATGAGCCGGAAGCTCTTACTCAAGATCGTGCATGCCATCCGGGAGTTCGACCCATATTTCCTTTGCAAGAAGGATTGCACCGGTTTGGTTGGGTTTTCGTCGCTTCAGAAGTGCACGGTGGCGATGAGGTTGCGTGCATATGGAGCGCCGGCTGATGCTGACGATGACTATCTCCGCATCGCCGAGTCCACCGCCCTTGATTGCTTGTACAGGTTCTGCAGGCGTTGATTGCGATGTTCGGGAAGCGATTTGAGATCACCCACTGCTGAAGACACTGCTCGGATCCTCGCAGTCAATGAAAGTAGAGGATTTCCTAGTATGCTTGGAAGCATAGATTGCATGCATTGGGAGTGGAAGAACTGTCCATTTGAATGGCAAGGAATGTACAAAGGCCACAAAGGAGGATGCAGTGTGATACTTGAGGCAGTTGCTACACATGATCTTTGGATCTGACACTCCTTCTTTGGCATGGCAGGATCGAACAACGACATCAACTTCCTCAACTCCTCAACTGTGGAATTTGAGATCAACGGACATCACTACAACAAGGGATACTATCTAGCAGATGGCATCTATCCAAGATGGCCAATATTTGTGAATACTATCTCAGACCCAATGCTCCCCAAGCATTCTCACTTTGCCAAAGAACGTGAAGCTTGCAGGAAGGACGTGGAGCGGGCATTTGGTGTGCTCCAGCAGAGGTTTGCAGTTGTCCGGTTCCCTGCCATGACCTGTTCGAAAGATCAGATGTGGGAAGTGATGAACTGTTGTGTGACCTTGCACAACATGATCATTGAGGATGAGAAGAAGGATCCAATGAGTTTGCTCGAGAAGGACGAGCCATACCATCTACAGGGTCCTCTTGTCGAGCCTGATCATCAGGTGTCTCCAACATGGGCTGCATTCATCGCAATGCGTCAGGAGATCCGAGATCCGGCGATGCATCGACAGTTGCACGATGATCTTGTCGAGCACCTATGAATACGCAGGGGCAACACGACGTAGGCCGAACTTGGTCGAAATATGTTGTAATTTTATTGCAGGCTGAACTATGCTTACAATACGCCGAACTCTGTTTAAAAAATTCGTCGAACTTTGGTCTTAAAGTGTTCTGTATTCATCGTATAACTAATTATACCGAATTTTGACGAACTTTAGCCGAATTTAAGCCAAACTCTAGCGAAAACGGACGATCCGGAAACTCGGCCTGGATACGACGAGTGGGAAACTGGACGTCGATCAGCTTGACTTCTCGCGCACCCTCGCTCGATCCATCGATTGCCTTTATGTATTGACGTAGTAGTGATCTCCACTGTATATGCTGCTATATATCTGGTTCCGGACACGTTGGGAGAACCAGAAAAGATCTGCCGAGCTATCGGGAAAAGGGCTTCTGTTGTCAGTTCTGCCTGTAACCATCTGGCCTGTACTTGTACACGCGTGGTGCACCACCGGCCGCCTGTATCTTTACATCCATTTATTTTTGGAATCGAAAAGAAAGAAATAGCCTAGCTAGTTTCCATACACACTGACTGACTGACTCGCTGCTAACTGAGTAACTGACACACAACTGTGTGATGTGTTTTTTCGTTTTCCGTGGCCATTTTCGTGCTGTGCTGCAGATGCCGACGGCGACGGCTCCCTGGCTGCAGCACACACACGGTTCTGCTTCTGCTCCGTAGGCTTTAACTCCATTTTTCAGGTGTTGGCACGAGCATATTCCTGGACAATTGGAGAGCTGCGTCGTCCACTTCCGGAGTTGAGTGCCCTCGCTCGCTGACCACCTCTCTCCGCGGTCGCGCAGCCATCACTGCATCACACACACCAGGTACGGTCAATCAACAATAATGACACATCTAATCATGAACTTCTCGATCAAGACACGCACTGCCCCATCGAAAACGATCGAGCATTAAATCAAACAAACGGGGCACATATCTGGGTCATCACTGCTTCACGCCAGGTCAATCAACAATCATACGGGAGTAAACGTTCCCCAGAATTAGGCTAATGATTCCGCGCGTGCGTTAATCCCATATAAAGTTTATGCTTTTAGATCAACATATGTGTATACAAAAGACAATACTATTCCCTCCGTCCTAAAACAGATGTCTTAGATTTGATAAAATTTAGATGAATCTAGACACTATTTATTACTTCCTCCGACTCATATTAGTTGACTCTCAATTTGAATGTATCTATCACAAAACATATCTAGATGAATCCAAATTGAAGTTAACTAATATGGGTCGGAGGGAGTATATAGATTCATTTAAATTTTAAAAAATCTAAGACATCTATTTTGGAACGAAGAAAGTAGTAACATGAATCAAACCGTTGCTTGTGAAACTCTCGAAAGGGTGCGTGCGCCACTTGTTCATGGCGTGCCCGGCCGCCACACTCAACTTCACACGTGGCGTGCAATCAGCAGAGACCAGTCCAGCATCCTTGGAGATGAGAGCCGTCAGCTGATCGCCTTCACCTGGCCCTGTTCGTTAGGATAGGACTAGGACTAGCGGTAGCAGCAGCAACGTTGATCTGATCGACCGGTCGATGTAGCAGTCCAACGGATCTAGTCATTTCAGCTTTCTAATAACTGACATTACGGTTGGTTTCTTCTGTGGATAGGAAGATCCAAAGCTCAAGTGTCAGGAGCAAAGACGGCACAAGGATCTCCGCATAGTGCCAAATCGAGACGGCGTTTCTCCTCTCTAAAACTCTGCTGGATAGCAAGCAGTACTCACTCCATTTTAAAATATAAGATGTTTTAGGTCCGTGGAAAAAATGCATCTATACTTGTTTTAGTGTAGATTCACTTTAAACCTATATGAATCTACATATTAAAATAAGTCTAAATGCATTTCCTTCATAAAACTAAAACATTTTATATTTTAAAACGAAGAGAGTAAAAAACAAGGGTTTTGGTTGAACAGTCAATTGACAGGCGTTGCTGTTAATTATCTCTAAGAAAATACCATAATTTCACAGTCTCTTGATTTTTTTTCCTCTGTGTGTTTGGTTTTTCTCTCCGTGTTCAGGCGCCGGTCGTCATTACTTCAGATTGGTAATAACACATGTGAAGAAAGCTTAGCCAGGCGTATGGGTTTGGTGAGTGATTATTTTCCTTATCTTGCAGGTATATCCAAGACCAAAATATCTCGGAGATTACTTTTTCCCCCTAATCTTCCACTTTTGGGCTGCATTGATTGCGAAAAGATCAAGTGCAGCACATGAATTCAGGTGTACTGCACTACATTATGAGCATTGTATAGGTACCCGAGGTTCCATCAAATATTGGTACTCCTACTACTCCTACAATAATAATATACTTGCAACATAAATATCCAAAATAACATAGTGCTAACGTTTTGGGTACTTGGTACTGCAATAATCCCTCCAATAATTTTTTTAGAGAAAATGACACTCAATAATACACCATTGATTAATACAAAATAATTGCCATTCATATCAATGAAGCGTGCTTAAGCTATCGTCACTTCCCCTTTCAATCAAGGAACCTACCCGCCGCTACTTCATCTCTTCCATCCGCCGGTTTCCCTCCACCAGCCAGAACTGCGACACCGGGAAGAGCGGGGAACTTGATTTACGATTGGAGGTTTTTGTAGGTGGTTTTTGGTTCATAGACTCGGTTAGGTTTTGGACTACGTCCTCCTTCTAGCCACCATAATCGATGCAGATGAAAACTTCTTGAATAAGTGTTCTTCAGCCTTCCGTTTGATCATGAGTCTTCCTTCCAGACATCAATGGTGGTGTCGGGAGATTAAATTCTTGTAGGTACGGTCATTCGGATCTTGCTTCGGCAGATAAATGTTAGATATTATTTTCTCATGGTTGTCATGAGGACGAGGATCCTCGCAATATTTGACCCGGTCACTATGTCCTCGACAAATGGTGGTCTGCACTCTCGACTGTCTAGCGACACCGGCAATGTAGTTCTGTTGATTTTTTTCTAAAATGAGGGTGTTGGTACTCTTGCTGATTTTGGTTAATTATTTTTATGGGCGTGCCCGAGCACATAACCTTTGTACTGTGGCTTAAAATCAAATTTATTGGAGAATCCTCGTTTGTCTTCACAGGTCTATGCATGACTTGGAGGTTTCCCTTTTATCACATAGAGAAAAAATGTGTCACTTAGGAAGAAAGAGTATAATGGCCATGTTTTGCTTGTTTCTTTTAAGGGGAGCACTACGCGTCCCCCGGGGGATAACTCCCCCCGACCCCCCGGGTCCTCTGCGTAACACGTGTCTTTGTTTTTTGTCTAGATTTCTGCTTTTGCTACAAATTAGCCCGATTTGCTACAAAATGTCCCGTTTTTGCTACATGTAGCAGAAAATGGTTCGATCCAGAAAATAAAAAAACAGACTGGACCTCACCGGAGACCTTGCCGGTGACCGTGTAGTAAAAAATTTGTTCTATTGTAGCAAATCCGACCTCACCGGAGACTTGCCGGAGACTTTCACCGGAGACCTTGCCGGAGACCGTGTAGCAAAATTCTTTGGCTAGTGTAGCAAAAACTTTGTGCTAGTGTAGAAAAATATTTTTTCTAATGTAGCAAAAGGAAACATTGCCGGAGACTCCAACCGAAGACCTCGTAGCAAAACCGTAGAGATTGGTTGTAGCAAAAAAGTTATACGAAAGTAGCAAAAAATATATGAATATATAGCAAAAATAATTTGCTAAGGTAGCAAAATGCCAGTAGCAATGGCGGACACAGAAATAGCAACACCGGACAACTAAAGTAGCAAACTCTCTAAAGTGTGGTAGCAACGCCGGACACAATATGTAGCATTACCGTCGTCGGGACCATGGTTGTGTGTTACCACGTCGTGGTTGCGGACGCCGTCCTCCTAGCTGAGCGACTCCACCGAGGACAGAGGCAGTGCATGCGGGCAGAGATGAAGACCACTGGCGCGGGAGGCAGCAGCACCACGCATGGAAGCTCTCATCCATGGCGCGCGTGCGGAGATGGAGACCACTGGCACGAGAGGCAGCAGCACCACGCAGGGAAGCTCTCATCCATGACGCACATGCGGAGATGGGGCGGCAGTAGTGCGCGCAACCTCTGACGACGGGCGCGTGGGCACAGAACTCCGGCAACGGCAACGCGTGTGTAGTCGAACATGCGGCGACGGCGGCACGCGCAGCCTCCGGCGACAGGCGCGCTTGCAGAAACCGGCACGAGCGCGTGGGCACGAACCTCCGGTGTCAGCGCGTGAGTCTCTGGACGCGGCGGCGCGTGCAGTCTTTGGCGGCGGCGACGCATGTGAACAGCAGCGGCGGCGACTGTATCAGTTCGTGTGGAGAAAAAAGGACACTTACTCGGAAGGGATAAAGGCAAGGGAGAGGAGATAAGACATAGTGAACTTCACGTACGTATGGAGGAGGTTGTGACGAGCCGGTGGATCGAATCCCCCGGAGGACGTATATCATTTTCCTTCTTTTAACCTCGTTTGTAATAGTTAGAAGCAGCTCACGTGTACCATGTACGTACGTTTAGGGCGTGTTCGGCAGCTCCCCAGCTTCCAGCTTCTAAAAAATCCGGGACGGAGCCGCACCGAACACCCTAACTCCACGGAGTCCGATCCGAGAAGCTGACCAAATTTCCTTCACAGGCCGCGGAGCACCACTTTCAACGATTCCCGGATCAGCAAAAGCGTGGAGCAGCGATAAATTACCGGAGTATGCCACCGCCTAGTGAAAAAGTACCGTTTCACTGTGTGCAAAATACCCAATCGACTAGCCTTGCGTCTGTTGACCCACACCAACCCCACGAATCCTATCGCCATGTTGCCTCTCATTAGCTCAATCGTGCGCCGCCCGAGCTCAACTCTGCCCGAGTCCTCTACGGCGAGCAAGCGTTCGTCGCCGCCTTTCTCCTCATGCCCCCACCAACCGCCGGGCATCCCACCGCCCGACCTCTCTCTCCCTCCCAACCATGCGGCGCTGCCCCCATGCCCTACCCTCCGTCCAGGCTACTCCTCGCCTCTTCCCAAGTTGAGCGCCCGCCTCCCGTGTGAACCAAAGACACTGCTTCCTCCCTGCGTCAACGGCGATGGCGAGAGGGATTCGACAACGCCCTTGTCCCTCCTCAAGTAGAAGCGCATCGGGTTCCTGGCCCCGACCTCCGTAAGCACTTTGAAGTGAATCGACGGGGAGGACTGCGGCGCTAGGAAGATGGCGAGGACCAGCGAGGCTGGAAAATTGCTCTTGTGGGCTCAGTCGACTTATTAAAACAGGTCCAAAACAGCTAAATGGGCTCCCAATGCATTCTGAAAACCGTGAAGCATCACCGAACATTTGGTGCTCCGTCCAGGAAGCTGGAAGCTGGCGCACGGAGCCGGATCTGAGGATTTTGAGAAGTTGGACAGTTTCCGAACACGCCCTTACTATAATATATTGTGGTAATCGATTGTCAAAAAATAGGTACCTTTCGGTATCGTGACAAACATTTTTTTAGGGTAGTATTCCTCACAGATTTTAGAAATATACAATGTTACTAACATATTATTTCTGTATAACAAGTCGTAACTGCAATAAATTCATTCTACAGAGAAGTAATCTACAAATCCCATTTGTAACGATATTTCTTGATAGATTTAGAGGTGGATGTGCACAAGATGAGTAATGATATCCTTTGGTTTCTCTGACCCACCACGTATTTTGGAGAGACGTAGGAGGGCTCCAAATACATGTACATGCTGATCGCAAAAAAAAATACATGTACATGCATCCGAGACATCCCTATCCCTTGTGTACGCTACATTCTCTCGTCTTTTCTGTTCTGGTACAGAGACGCATCGGCCGATCCAAGTGGTGGCATCTACTCATCCATCAGCATCTCATCCTCGATCCACGATCTTTTCCTTCTACTTGGACTCCAAGGAAAAGAAATACTCGCCGAACATGCACGTGATGGCAGAGCCGAACATGATGCATGCGATGGCCCCTACGGGTCCCGCTGCTCCACGCGCTTGGGGCCGGGCTGCTTGGTGACGTGGAGGCTGTAGACATCGTTCGTCCATGTGGATAAAATTGGGACTTTGTGACCTTTTATCTATTTGTTAGGTTAACTTAACCTATAATATAGCCCAATGGACCAAGTGGTTAACCCGAAAACATTCTAGGTCCAAAGGGTTCGATCTCCTTGGTACCAAAGGTTAACCCTCTCATGAAATAGGCTTTCGCCTCGTTTTATAAATAAAGCCAAAACCAGGTTCATACAACCATCCCAACAACACCAAGGACCGAAGCCAAGCGAAAAAGAAAGTGATAAAAGTCCGTTGAGGCCACAACACAACAAAGCCCAAGACAAAAAGGAAAAGGAGAGGGGGGGGGTGGGGGGTGGGGGGGGCTCGACGATGCTCGGGCCCCCACCTGGGACGAGGGAGTCGGAGCCGAGAAGGAAGACGCCGCCGTCCTCAAGGCTCGAAGAGTGTTGTCAAGAGTCTCCCGGTCACGCTACCGCACCAAGGGGGACCACTGCTGCAGGAAAGCAATAAAGGAAAAAATAGAGTCAGAGGCACAGGTGGGGTAAATCCGCTCAATCACCATCTTATTCCTCATGTTCCAAAGGGTCCACGCAAGGACGAACAGCCAAGAGGCGCGCCTCCTAGCCCCTGCTCGCCTCCGCATGAACTCCTCGAGCTCCAAAGCCTGCCAAGATGGCCCAAGCGCCTCCCGAACAAAACTTCACAAAAACCGAGCCGTCGAGCAGGAGAACATAATATGGGCACAGGTCTCCAGAGTCCCACAAAGAGGGAACAGACCATTACTTGGCCCATTCCTCTTGGCCACCTCCACCCCAGACGGCAAGAGATCCCGTAGGAGCTGCCGGACGAAAATGCGAATACTAAGGGGTAGAGGAGCCTTCCAAAGGGACGAGCTCCACCGAAGGTCGGGGCCCTAAAAAAGGGCCCGGTAGGCCGAACTAACCGAGAACTCCCCAGACGGGGACAAATGCCACGAGGCGGCATCTGGCCCTACCGCCAGGGTGGGGGAGATGCCGCCGAATGGCATTGGAACTCGTCCGCCTCGGCCCCGTTAAAGGAGCGCCGAAATGAGATGTTCTAGCGTCCCTCACGGAAGGCCTCAGCAGCAAGGATCGTCTGTTGGGCCACGCGGAGATAAAATAAATTTTTTCTCTAACGTGGTGATCCCAAGATCTAGCTGAGGTAGAAGGCCACGAGGTTTACCACTAGACGCGCGGTTGCGGATTACTGATGAAGCGCCGATTGATGCAAGGTGCGATCCTAACGATCCGATCGTCCGGTGATGATCGCACAACACCTCCGCTGGTATCCACACATTACAAGGAGGCCGCGGCGAATCGCTAGGTTCATTACGGCCGGGACTGCTGGAGCTAGGGTTTCCAACACATGGAATGACCTAACCGAACAACGATTAACCTTCGGTTACGTGCTCCACTATATATAGGAGTGAACGTGGGCTCTGCTCGCGCGACCCATTCACTAAAGCCCATATAACACTAGTCACCGTGAGTCCAACTCACTAACTCAGTCCTAATCCGATTTAGGTCCAACCCAATCAGATTATATGTTCAGATCCAATCCGAACTTGCTCCCTCTTAAGTGTGTGACCACAGCTCATGGCTACTTGGACACGATTGAGTCCGACTCACAATCGATCGGTAGCGGATCCCAGCGTAACGTGCCTTGACTCCCAAGTACCAAAGAGTCATGACGACTTGCCTTTCCAATGCGACTTACGTCCGAGTACCTTTTGCCTCACGATATACCTTGTCGACTATAGGCGAATATATGTCATCCCTTAAATAGTCCGACTCTCTTCTCGATCCGAGATAAGTGATTCACCCGACTAACTCTAGTCGATCGCCTCGATTAACACTTAACCGAGTCGCATGGCCATGCTTTCCAAATCATATCTCACGAGAGGGCCCAGAGAATATCTCTCCGAGTGGAGGGCAAAATCCATCTTGGTTATTCACATCACGCAGCTTTATTCTCAGACCCGAACCCCGCTTTATAATCGCCAGATTCGGATCAGCGTTGATGTAACCTAAGTCGGTGATCCTCAACTCGGACTATGCAACAACCTCAGGTCTAAGGATTACATTAATTGAGATATACAAATGACAGCTTAGTTCGTTGTACCTCAATATGGGTCAATCCGACTCGCTAAATTCTTTAGCCTAGTCTGTGTAAGTTGGAATAGCATCTCCATGCCCATGACAAGTGGAACCGAGTCATCAAGCCAACTTTCACATTGGTCTAAGTTGTGTGTCCAAAGACAACCTCAATGACCAAGGATATTTAGTACAAACAACATGAATGCATAGTTCCACAAGAATCACATATTCAATGATACATCGATGTTTATACAAGGACTACTTAATAACTTTATGAATACAATGGAAATATCATCATACATGATTGCCTCTAGGCCATATTCCCAACAGTCTCCCACTTGCACTAGAGTCAATCTTCCGACATCACATGTCTAAGCATCTAATGCCCATAGCTCTCAGGTGCGCCTCATGCTTCGGCTTGGGTAACGGCTTTGTCAACGAATCCGCAATATTTGCATCCGTGTGTACCTTGCATAACTTGATATCACCCTGATCCACGAACTGGCAAATCAGGTGGTACCGCATGAGTATGTGCTTGTTCTTCTGGTGCTGTCTAGGTTCCTTGGCTTGTACAATAGCACCATTGTTGTCACAATACACGCCCAACGGATTGGACGAGCCTGAACCACACCAAGATCCATGAGGAAATTCCTCATCCAAACAGCTTCCTTTGTCAGCCTCCGAGGCAATATACTCACCCTCTGTTGTAGCAGCAGACGCCTCTTGCTTGGAACTTTTCCAGCTCATAGCACCTCCGCTTATAATAAACACGATCCGGATTACGAATCGAGAATCATCGTAGTCGGTGAGATAACTCGCATCGGTGTAACCCTTTACACTAAGTTCATCTTCACCACCATAAACCAAGAACATATCCTTAGTCCTTCTCAAGTACTTTAGGATATTTTTAGTCATTCGATGGATCTCCAGATCAGCCGTATCGCTCACAACACTTAGAGCATAGGAAACATCCGGCCTAGTACAAATCATGGCGTACATGATGGATCCAACTGCAGAAGCATATGGAATCGCACTCATCCGACTTAGCTCATCAGTTGTCGAAGGACACTGAGTCTTGCTAAGTTTTACACCATGGGACATCGGTAAGAACCCCTTCTTAGACGATTCCATGTTGAACTTTTTCAACACTTTGTCCAAATAAGTACTCTGACTCAATCCAATGAGCCTCCTTGATCTATCTTGTGGCATCCCGCAAAACCACTACTAGAAAATCGCGTTAAATTTGTGCATTGCATCATCATGACCGCATGCTCATGTCATCATGCCACATAGCATTGGAGCATCGTCATCATCTTGCATTTTCTTGCATAAAATTATTTGCGGAAAAACCGGTTCATGTTTTCTAAACGCCCCATCTTAATTCAAACGCAAAACCCGGGTCTCCGGATTATTTTGTTTTGGCTGCTATCGGTTTGCAAACGGCCCGTTTATAACAAATAAAATGTTTAATTATTTTTAGTGGGGGCAGTCGAACGGGCCGACCCGACCCGAACGACCACCCCCTAGAAACTAAATCGGTCCAACCAACCAGCCCCTCTAAATCCTAAGTTCACCCAACCTAATCTACCCCCCTTGCCTCCACATCACCCTGGCCAATCACCATGTGCCACCTCGCCCTCTCCCTATCCCCCAACCAACCAGGTGTTGCCACCTCACCCCCCATCTCTCTCCCTCTCTCCCCAACCACACCCCCACGCAACACACACCACACAACACGCGCAGCACACCACCTGATCCACCCACACACGCACGCACACTGAACGCTGGGGCCCCCACCCCCCTCTGGCCCACCCGCAGCCAAACTCCCCACTCCCTCCACCTGCAGCACGCCCCGGGGCCTCTCCCCTGGCCCACCTGGCCCCACCCCTGTCGGCTCCTTCCTCCCTCGCCTCGCATGCGCGCCTCCTCCCTGCCCTCTTCCTCCCAGCGCTCATCTCGACGCCGCCACCGGGGCCTCCAGCCTCGCCGCCCACCCAGCTCGCAGCCTGCCCGCCTGCTCCACCTCCCGAGCGCCTCGCCCGAGCCGCCGCCCTGCCCTTCTCTCGCCTCCGCCGCAGCGCCGCGGCCAGGCCTCTCGCCTCACGCCACGGCCGCCGCCTCGCCGCCCGCCAGCCGACCCCACCTCCGCTCGCGGGCCGCCACCGCCAAGCGTCGCCGTCTCTCCTCTCGCCCCCGCCTCGTCGGCCCGCTTGCCTCGGCCCCAAGTCCCGGCGACGCCCTTCCCCGTGCTCGGCGCCTCCACCGCTGGCGGCCTCCTCCCCGGCGCCCCACGAGCTCTCCGCCGCCATGGCTTCGCCGCCGAAGCTCGCCTGCCGCCTTCGCCTTCCTTTTCTCCCCGAGCCCGCCCGCAGAGCATTGCCGTCGTCGCCACCCACTTCCTCGCGACCCGCCCGGTGGCGCGTCCTCGGCGTCGCTCGCCGCGCCCGTCGTCCCCACGCCTCACGCAGTTCGCTGACGCTCGCCGCGGCCCATGCCGGCCCACGTCCTCACTGTCCCTCCCGGTGGCACGCTGCCTCCGACGAGCTCGGCCTTCTCCTCCATCTACGCGTGCAGCCTCTCCGTGCCTCGTGCAAGCAGATCCCAAGATCATCGTACCAGGGGCACCTGTTGGGTGAACGATCGCGAGAAGAACGACAAGAACTTCTACCGGAAAACAAACCCCGAAGACAGATCCCATCGAACCCTCGGACATGCCGGAACGCCGAGTTCGCCGAGACCGAACCCGCCGGTACCTCAAGATCTACCGCTCGGACCTGAAGACCGTACCTTCGCGGAACAAGTTCTCGGCCAACAACTAAAGTCGGAACCCCAAGGTCGTCAACACGGACCCAGAGAATCCCCGGACGACGAGCTCTTCTACCTGAAACCAAAGACCGCAGATGCGCCAAGTGCTTCACCCCGAAGCCAAGACCGACCCGACTTGAGGACCCGACAAGATCTGCCGACGACAAGAACGACAGCGACCGGGAGAATCCGATGCGCCCCCGACACCAAACCAAGTCCGGCTTCCCGGATGCGACAAGATCTACCTCCGTGGCCCGAGAACGTTCCCGCCGAGACCGTTCCGTCGAACCCTGGACCCTGAGACCGACCCCGAACCCCGGAACCCAAGATCTGCCAAACCCTAATGTGTGATTCCCCTTCCCGAAACCCTAATTCATAACAAAATACCACTTGTCGCATAATAATTGTCTTGCATGCATACATTCATGTGGTATGGGGGCCTTATGCCGATTCGCCTAATAATTAAATATGGGGCCCATATGCGGGCAAATCTAGTCTCATATTGGCCTCATTTAAAGTTGTGCATCAAACCGGTACCATATCTTGCCATGTTAATACAACATTTAATTTGTGGGGTTAGCTAGACAACATGAACCACCTAATTAATTGTCGGGACCCCGGTTCCACTTAATATGACCTAATTGCATCGCACCTTAGCCAAGTCATACATCATACATGCATCATGCCGTTCTTCTGCCGTGTATTAAATATTGCATCCGGTGTTTCTTCTAGTGTTTTGCTTCTTCGCGGATAAGGCCGTTGAGTTGATGTGAGCTTCGCCCCGATCTTCGGTTGAACCTTCGGCAATGTTTTCAGGCGAGCATCTCCCCCTTTCTACCTATCTTACTTTTATAGTATTTATTCCCTCCTGTTGATCTATTGCTATATGTGTTGCGATGCTTTAGTTTCCGTACATGTGATATACCGTGCAGCCCTATATTGCCTTGGACACATCCTATTACCTGTTGTTTGGTAGATAGTTGGACTTGCGCGTCGTAGTCGCTTGCTCAAGTGTCGCTATGCGTCGTCAAGTGCCACAGCTTGTTGATGTATTGCCACATGTTGATGTTGGAGATGATCATAGTTTTACTTACCGCTCACTTTAATTCTGTTTAACAACTAAAATTGAAATAAGCGAGAGGCATCGGTGGGTGATAGATAATATTTGGTTTCGAACGCCCACTTGTGTCCCGTGGGACCCAGTACTTGATACCTGTTCCTTGATTTATCGCTATCCACATCCGGAGGTATATGGGACCCCCCGAGCCGAGCTTGATTCAGTCTTATTTCTTGGGGCCACAAACTAGTTTGAGGTTTTATTTACGATCCTGTACTTATGCCATGCTACTGTTTTATTTAAATTGTGCGAGGAGCACACTGTACTGTTTAGGTAAGCGGAATGTTTTCGCGGTATCGACAAGCCCAGCCACACTTTCGGGTTCCCAGTCGTTTATAGCCATTGCCGCAAACCTTGAGTCCGTCTCGGAGCTTGCTTACTTCGCTATGTCTACTCAATGGGTGGCCCTCAAATATTTCAACTCGTGATTGTTCAATGTGAAAGCCTCGTTGGGTTTTGTTTTGGTTTTTCCGAGGTTGATCGAGCGTGTGTTGCTATTGGTGCACCCCGGCCGGGTAAAACTTTCTGAAAGCCGTGTCCGCGGATATGGACGACTTGGAGCACAGTATCTCGACCATAGACAAGCATAACTAAAGTTTATTGCTATAAATTTGACTTTATAATGACTCGTAATCAGCTTCACTATAATGGAATGGCTAAATAATACTGCCCACAATTGCTTGTTTGGAGTGTCGCTTGCGACCATTGTACCTGACTAGTAAATATTGCAACTACAACGGAATGGCTGAATAAAAGTACCAACAACTGCTGGGTTTTTGGGTTATCTCATGCTATCTGTATCTGATTAGTAAGTGCTGCAACTATAACTGAATGATTAACTAAAAGTGCCCACTGCTTATTTTATCAGGACGACTATCTTTACCTGACTAGTAATTGTTGCAACGATAACTGAATAAATAAAACTGCCCACAGTGTGAGTTTCCTCGGTTAACTTCCTCGTTTGGTTTCGAGGGGGAAACACCAGGATGGGTTTGTCTGACGGTAGAATCAGGTTGGTTCCGAATAGGTCTTTCTTACCCCTCTCTAATAGCCGCCAGTTGTACCGAGTCTCTATAGGATGTTTAGTGCTTGCTGCCGCTGCCGCTTCAGTCCACCATACCTATGTAGGCGAGGACCGCCGAATTCTAGTCTCGCCGTGTACTGGCCTCAGTACTGACGCTCCTCTTTTTCCTTTGCCCTTTGTCAGCACCCCTTTTGTTTAAGCAGGTTTTGAGATTGACGCCGTTAGCAGGGTTACCCTTCCGGCTTGGCCTGGGCAGGGTTATGGACGCCACTGGTTATTCTTCAGGGCTCTTAGCCCCATTTGCATCTTGTCCGTAGCTGGACGCACTATCGTTTTCAAGGTGATTTGGATCTTTGTACTGTATATCTGTATTCTTGACTCATGGAGTCGCTGTTGTATATCTCTGTTCTGTGGGTCCCATCGAGGACTGTTGTGTAATGTTATTACTTCGTTTTCCACCCGCACGAAAGTGCCTGGTGGGCACCTTTGAATCGTTTCTATGCGGGTTTGGCGAGTTTCGCTAAAACTTGCATAGATCCGATTCTGAGGGTGTTACATATCTCTATAGATCCGGATTCCGAGGATGTATGTTGCCTCACCCAAGTCTTTCATTGAGAAACTCCTTTCCAATGAATCCTTGGTCTCTTGCAACATCTGGACATTATTTCCAATCAGTAATATGTCATCCACATATAAGATTAGAAAATTTACTTTGTTCCCACTAAACTTCTTGTACAAACAAGAATCATGATCACTCTTGATGAAGCCAAACGATTTGACTACCTCATCAAAGCGAATATTCCAACTCCGAGATGCTTGCTTCAACCCATAAATGGATTTCAAGTTTGCATACCTTGTCAAGATTAGTCGGATCGACAAAACCCTGGGCTGTATCATATACACGTCCTCGGTTAAATTTCCGAGGAAAGCCGTTTGACATCCATCCGCCATATCTCATAGTCGAAATAGGCCGCTATAGCTAACATGATCCGAACTGATTTAAGCATTGCTACGGCAGAAAGTCTCGTAATCAACTCCTTGAACTTGTCGGAACCCTTCGCGACAAGGCGTGCTTTATAGATTGAAACATTTCCATCCATATCAGTTTTCTTCTTAAAGACCCATTTGCACTCGACGGTCTTGCACCGTCTGCGATCAACCAAGTTCCAAACTTGATTTTCATCCATGGACTTTATCTTAGATCTCATGGCTCCAAGCCATGACTCGGAATCACATCCCACCATCGCTTCCGAATAATTTGCCGGCTCATCACTATCTAACAGTAACACATCACGAACACTTCGTAATCTTGCCGATCTTAAGTACGGTGCTGCCGGCTGCCACGACCGGCTCAACCTCCAAGGTTTTTGCCGACTCGCTACTAGCCGGTTCCTCTCGAATTTCTTCGAGTTGCACCGTGCTCCCACTTACTCCCCGACTGAGAAACTCTTTCTCAAGGAAGACACCGTTCCGAGCGACAAACACTTTGCCCTCTTCTCGGTTGTAGAAGTAGTAACCCAAGGTTTCCCTCGGATACCCCACGAAAATACATTTATCCGACTTGGCCGTAAGCTTGTCCGACTGAAGTCGCTTGACAAAAGCTTCACAACCCCAAATCTTAAGAAAAGACAAACTCGCTTTTGCTCCACATCTCATGCGGTGTCTTCTCTACCGATTTTTATGGTACTCTGTTTAGTGTGAACGCCACTGTTTCTAGACAATAACCCCAAAATGATAAAGGCGGATCTGTCCGACTCATCATTGACCGTACCATGTCCAACAAGGTCCGATTCCGCTTTCCAAACACCATTCCTTTGTGGAGTTCTTGGCGGAGTAAGTTGAGGAACTATTCCACAACTTTTCGATGGTCATCAAACTCATGGCTCATGTACTCGCCTCGGTGCGACCGAAGAAACTTTATTTTCTTGCCGAGTTGATTCGTGCTTCATCGAATTATTTGAACTTTTCAAAGGCTTCCGACTTATGTTTCATCAAGTAGATATATACATACCTACTCAAATCATCGTGAAGGTAATGAAGTACTCATAACCACCCTCAGTCGTCGTGCTCATTGGTCCACATACATCACTATGTACTAGTCCCAACAAGTCGGACGCCTTTCGCAACTCTTTGCAAAAGGTGTCTTGGTCATTTTGCCGAGTAGGCAAGATTCGATGTCTCGAACGACTCCAAGTCGAGCGGGTTAGGAGTCCATCATCATGGAGCTTCTTCATGCTTTCCAACTTATATGACCAAGCCGATGCCAAAAGTAAATCATATTCAGATCATTTGGTTTCAACCTTTAACATTTATGTTATAAACCGACTCACCATCAAGATTCAAAATAAATAACCCGTCCTAGACGGGTGCAAAGCCGTGAAACATATCATTCAAATACAAAGAACAACCATTATTCTTGATATTCGACTCATAGCCTTGCCTCATCAAACATGAAGCATAAATAATGTTTCGATTGAATCGGAACATAATAACAATTATTTAGTTCCATAATGAATCCGAAGGTAAATGAAGTTGCATCGCGTCGACTTCCAACGCAGCAACTCTTGCTTTGTTGCCGACTCGAATATCAATCTCGCCTTGCTACGCCTCCTAGTTCTTACCCTCGCAACGAGTTGCGATGTGAATAATCGATCCGTATCATATACCCAAGAACTATTAGGTGCATCGAGAAGATATATGTCTATAACATTGCAAACAAGTGTACCTGAGTCAAGTCATACCTCCACTCTTGGCTTTGTCGGCCAAGTAATTGCCGCAGCCTCTTCCAATGGCCATCCGCCTTGCAGTAGAAGCAAGTGGATCCGGATGAAGGAGATGGTTTAGTCCCTGAGGAAGCGCTTGGGACAGGGTCCTGAGCCTGCTTTCCTCCTGACTTAGCCTTCTTCTTAGTCCAAGAATTCTTCTTGAACTTAGCCTTATTCTCGCACCATCAACACTTGACCGGTGCCCTTCTTGAGATCCGCCTCTGCTTGAGCATCCCATGCAATTCGGTGAGCTTCTTATCCATACCATGCATGTGGTAGTTCAAATGAACTGCCCATATGCACTAGGAAGAGAGTTCAATTATATCCGTAGCGAACTCTTCGCTTATGGGGTAGCCAAGCCTCTCCAGACTGCACGTAACCAACCATTTTGATCACATGGACTCTGGATCACCATCCTTAAGCTTGCAACTCAGCCAGCGAGAGACTTGATACCTCTCGCCTTTGAGCACGAACATACTTTTGAGGCTTTCGATCATATCGTAGGCCTCAACATGCTCGAACTGCTTTTGCAAGTCCGGTTCCATGTGAGCAAGCATAAGACAGCTAATATCCGTGGACTCATCTTTAGCCCGACGGTAGGCATTGGTGGCTGCGATAAATGCATTCTCATTCGGCTCATCTGAAGTGGGTTGTCTAGGACATGGTCCTTCTTTTCTTGTTTGAGAACAATTCTCAGATATCGATACCAGTTAGTAAAATTAGTGTCGTTCAGTTTATCTTTCTCAAGAATGGTTCTCAACGCAAAACTGGATATCTGAGAGTGACTTCTACTTGGTGCCATGATCTACAATGTAAAATATGCAAAAACACTTAAGACATGTATTCATAAAAGAGCAAGAATATTAAACATTTTAATATTTTATGTTCCCACTAGAACCAACACCCTCCGATGGTTACTTAGTGATTCAGATCCTAAATAAGCAAGTCGGCTAGTGAGCTTTAGCATCACCGCTAGCCGCCAAGTGATCTAGGTAGACAACTCCTTGTCAATCGCATCTCATGCGACTCCTTGTTGACGGGTGGCATCACATGCCCGGCTCCCATCCGACTTTTCCCGAGTCCCACAACTGCTGTGATAGACCCGTCTAGCTTACCAAGTGTTTGGAGTAAGAGTCCGACTGAACCCACCTAGTCGGAAAGAATTGGCAGCACCTCAATTTTATGAGCCCACTACCAAAAATGTCCGACTTGTGATGGTGCAAACACCATGGAAAACCGACTAGACCTTCTTTGAGGGATTAAATTTTACCGACTATCTAATAGAGGTAAAACCGAGACATCACAATAACACAAAATAAAGCAATTATAATGTGAAATGGTATGGCTCTCTTCATGGCGATCTCCATCTCCACAAAGCACAGAATCCAACTCGTGCCAACTCTTGTCACTTGCCGCCTTACTCCATGTCGCCGACATGTACAACGCCTTGCATGCCTTCCGGTTCTCAAACAGATACACTAGCTTAGTAAAGTAAATTACATAGAGAATCCGACACGCAGGTCGTTATACAATAAAATGACAGCACCTAGGCTCCAAATTGACAAAACCGTGATTCGCAGATCACGTATGGATTACACACATACATCACATGCACATGAACCATACCATTCACAACTTCCTGCAAAAACAATTTATGCATAGATACAATATCTACCGGCGTTGTGAAACTCGCAACGACATCTAAGGCGCTACGACAGGGCGAAGCCGACGGTCCCGGACATGGATTCCGACCATCGTTCCGATTCGATCAAACTTTTTGATCTTCGATCACCGCTCGATTTACGTGTCACGGTCTACCCGGCGGAATCCGACCGGTAGGGTATGTCGTTCCACCTCGATAGTATGATCACGGAAATCAGATCTACCATTCCCGAGTACGATTGATCCAATCAACTTCATACAAAACCGATCTATCTCATAGATCGACCACCAAAAACACATAGATCTCATCTATAGCCTACCGTGATATCACATATGCGAGATCTCGAGCCTAAAACCAAGCTATCGCCTGATACCCTTTGTTGGGCCACGCCGGAGATAAAATAAAATTTTTCTCTAACGTGGTGATCCCAAGATCTAGCCGAGGTAGAAGGCCACGAGGTTTACCACTAGACGCGGTTGCGGATTATCGATGAAGCGCGTCGGTTGATGCAAGGCGATCCTAACGATCGATCGCCCGGTGCTGATCGCACAAAGACCTCCGCTGGTATCCACACGCATTGAAGGAGGAGCGCCGGGCGAATCGCTAGGTTCGTTACGATCGACTGCTGGAGTTAGGGTTTCCAACATATGGAATGACCTAACCAACAACGATTAACCTTTGGGTTACGTGCTCCACTATATTTAGGGAGTGAACGTGGGCTCGCCATGCGACCCATTCACTAAAGCCCATATAACACTAGTCACCGTGAGTCCAACTCACTAACTCGGTCCTAATCCGGTTTAGGTCCAACCCAACCAGATTATATGTTCGGATCCAATCCAACTTGCTCCCGCTTAAGTGTGTGACCCCACAGCTCATGGCTACTTGGACACGATTGAGTCCGACTCACAATCGATCACGTAGCGGCTCCTAGCGTAACGCGAATTCCCAAGTACCAAAGAGTCATGACGACTTGCCTTTCCAATGCGACTACGTCCGAGTCCCTTTTGCCTCACGATATACCTTGTCGACTATAAGCGAATATATGTCATCCCTTAAATAGTCCGACTCTCTTCTCGATCCGAGATAAGTGATTCACCCGACTAACTTAGTCGATCGCCTCGGTTAACACTTAACCGAGTCGCATGGCCATGCTTTCCAATCATATCTCACGAGAGGGCCCAGAGAATATCTCCGAGTGGAGGGCAAAATCCCATCTTGGTTATTCACATCACGCAGCTTGATTCTCGACGACCAACCCTATCTTTATAACGCCGCTATGGATCAGCTTGATGTAACCTAAGTCGGTGATCCTCAACTCGGACTATGCAACAACCTCGTGTCTAAGGATTACATTGATTGAGATATACAAATGACGGCTTAGTTCGTTGTACCTCAATATGGGTCAATCCGACGCTAAACTCTTTAGCCTAGTCTGTAAGTTGGAATAGCATCTCCATGCCCATGACAAGTGGAACCGAGTCATCAAGCCAACTTTCACATTGGTCTAAGTTGTGTGTCCAAAGACAACCTCAATGACTAAGGATATTTAGTACAAACAACATGAATGCATAGTTCCACAACTGAATCACATATTCAATGATACACATCAGATGTTTATACAAGGACTACTTAATAACTTTATGAATACAATGGGAAATATCATCATACATGATTGCCTCTAGGGCATATTCCCAACATCGCCGGGGAGGCGGATATGGCAAACAATGCCGGGAACTGGTCACAAAGCGGGACCGCCTGCAACCAAGGGTCAAGCCACAACCTCACAAGGCTCCCGTTACCCAAACTAAAGGAAAAGGCCGGTCCCGATCAGGTGTTTAATAAGCTGGATGGCCCTCCAGAACTGGGAACCCTCTCGGCGCTCACAAGCTAGAAGAGGCCGGCTGTAACACCCTCGGAATCGAACCTATGCAAGTTTGAGCAAAATTCGCCAAACCCGCATAGAAACGATTCAAAGGTGCCCACCAGGCACTTTCGTGCGGGTGGAAAACGAAGTAATAACATTACACAACAGTCCTCGATGGGACCCACAGAACAAATATATATATATAACAGCGACTCAATGAGTCAAGAATACAGATATAATATACAAAGATCCAAATCACCTTGAAAATGATAGAGCGTCCGGCTACGGACAAGATGCAAATGGGGCTAAGAGCCCTGAAGAATAACAAATGGCGTCCATAACTCCTGCCTGTGCCAAGCGGAAGGGTAACCACATAACGACGTCGATCTCAAAACCTGCTTAAACAAAAAGGTGCCGACAAAGGGCAAAGGAAAAGAGGAGCGTCGATCGAGGCCAAGACACCGAGACTAGAATTCGCGGTCCTCGCCACATAGGTATGGTGGATCAAGCGGCAAGCAGATGCACTAAACCACCTATAGAGACTCGATACAACTGGCGACAGTTAGAGAGGGGTAAGATAGACCTATCCGGATCCAACCTGAAGCTAACACCAAACAAACCCATCCTGGTGTTTCCCCCTCGAGACCAAAC